>JAGDQO010001508.1:0-413839 GCA_018342035.1 Solanum appendiculatum | reverse complement strand
TTTTGTTTGCCCTTATGCCCAAAACTTCAGTCCCTTTTTCTTGATTATCATGATTTATGAAACTAGGGTTCTTGCCCAACTATGCAGATTCATTATCCCATTTAATTTCTGTGATTTCTACTTAAACTCTATAATTGTTTAATTGAGTTGCATGAATTCTTATG
Organism: Solanum appendiculatum; assembly: GCA_018342035.1. Lineage (NCBI taxonomy): Eukaryota > Viridiplantae > Streptophyta > Magnoliopsida > Solanales > Solanaceae > Solanum > Solanum appendiculatum. Next base: position 413,675 of record JAGDQO010001508.1, on the reverse strand, counting down.
GAAATTTGGAACGGTAAACTTAGGATGAAATTGTATTATTTTCACATGAATTGGGTTTTCTCCAAAATGTAGCTTAGGGGGCTAGAATTCAGTTTTAGAACAGAATTTAGTTAGTTTCTGTCCACAGTTTATCTGAGAAATCATTTTCAGATCAGTTTAGTTCTGCTTCATGAATTCAGAACTACAGTAAAAATGAGCTCTAGTATTCAGTTTGGGAGTAGTATTTAGCACTGAGTTGGACTAGGGTACAGCGTACCCTCAAGTCCCAGAACTACGTGCCCCCGTAGGGTTATAAGTCACCTCTATTGGGTATCAGCTTTAGTGATCACGCCACAGTCATGCCTTTATACCCTAGCAAGGTATATTGGGTCCTCTCGATGGGACGTATACATCGGACTCCACATTTAGCTCACGTGGTTTATGTCGGTTGATAAACTCTCCCACAGTATTAGCTTCAGTAAGGTACTTCAGGCCTTGTGTTTACACAATTTTTTTTAGTATGTTTTCAGTTTACTTTTGCACTCTAGTTTTTATGCACTATTGTATATTGGGCCTATGTGCTTCGGTTCATATCAGGTTATACACTTGACTAGTATTTTTAGCATGTTTAAATATATTTAGTCAGCTTGCATATCCTGCATGTTTAGTACATTCAAAGTACTGATGCATACTTCTGCGCTACATCATTTTATGATGTAGGTTCAGGCCCTCAGCATCCTGACCGTGCATAGCTCGATTTTCGGTTCGTACTCAGCAGCTTTAGTAGTGAGTCCTTATTGTCCGAGGACATTTCTTTATCCTTTTAGTTTAGTCAGTCTATTATCAGTCTTTGAGTATTTACAGAGTTAGTTGGGGACTTGTCCCAGCAACTCATCAGTTTTAGAGGCTTTCAGACATAGAGTCAGTATTTAGTTGTTGTGGGTTGTTTCCCATAGATGTTCGGTTAAATTCTCACCTGAAATTTCTTTTAGTGTTGTTTACTTTACAGTTATGTTTTTGCTTACTTAGTCATATTTCAGTATGCTTGTGATATGCCAGACTCAGGGTTAGCTTGGGGTCACTCGTGATCCTAGGTCCCGTGTTGTGCCTAGGGGGTAGTCTCGGGGCGTGACAAACTTCGTATCAGAGCATTAGGTTCAAGAGTCCTAGGGTGTCAGAAAGTCGCACTAAGTAGAGTCTCTTTCATGAGTTTGAAGCGCGCCACACCTATGAGAGGAAGGTTACTAGGTGTTCTAAGAAAATTTCCCTTCTTTTGTTATTCCTATCGTGCTTGAAGTGTGAATTAACTTCTCCTTTCCATCGTTATGCATTTCAGATCATGCCTCCTCGTAGAGCTAACGCATGAAATGCCAATGCCCGCATTGATAACACAGTTCCTCCAGTCCCAAACCATGAAGTTACAAATACAGAGTTTCGTACTGTAATCCAGTTGTTAGCTCGGACCGTAGCCAACCAAGCCAATCAGCAGGCCCCGATTCCTGCAAACACCACTGGTGGATCAGCTTCAGCTAGGGTTCGAGACTTTGTTTGTATGAATCCGCCAGAGTTTCTAGGGTCAAAGGTTGGTGAGGACCCACAAAACTTCATTGATGAGATCAAGAAGATTCTTGAGGTAATGCAAGTGACTGGTACTGATAGTATTGAACTAGCATCCTATCAAATCAAGGATATGGCTCATATCTGGTTCACACAATGGAAAGAATTTAAGGGTGCGAATGCAGCTCCGATGACATGGGACTGTTTTACTGGAGCTTTTTCTGGACAGGTTCTTCCCAAGAGAATTGAGGGAGACTAAGGCCAAGGAATTTATGAACTTGAGGCAGGGGTCGATGTCAGTCTAGGAATACGGGCAACAGTTCACTCAGCTCTCCAGGTATGCTCCACATATAGTGGTAGATCCAAGGGCACAAATGAACAAGTTCTTTTTTAAAGTATCCGATCTGGTAAAGACTTAGTGCAGGAATGCTATGCTATTGGGAGATATGGATATTTCCATACTAATGAACCACACTCAGCAGGTTGAGGGAGATAAGCTCAAGGAAATGGCTAAGGATAACAAAAAGGCTAGAACATGAAACTATGAATATTTTTAGCAGAGGTTGGGCAGTGGAAGTCGTTCACTGTTTTAGTAGAAGTCTACAACCCCAGCAGCTTCATCAGCTAGCGCTTCATCCCCCAGGTTTCGACAGGATCAGAAAGGAAGGGCATCAGGCACTAAGTCTCACGAAAGTGCTTCTGGTAACCGGACTTTTCCTTCTTGCCCAAAGTGTGGTAAGAACTATCCGGGTGAGTGTCTTGCTGGCAGAGAGGGGTGTTTTGGGTGTGGTCAGTCTGGTCATAGGCTGAAAGATTGCCCTTCTGCCAGGCAAGGGCAAGGAGGTAATAGGGCTTAGTCTACGACTTCAGCAGCGCCAGCAGGTCGCGCTACTCAGTAGGATGCCTCATCTGGTACAGGTGGTGGTCAACGCCAAAACAGGTTGTATGTTCTTCAGGCTCACCAGGACCAGGAAGATTCTCCTGATGTAGTCACTAGTACGTTACAGGTCTTCAGTTTAGATGTTTATGCATTGTTAGATCTAGGGGTTACTCTTTCGTTTCTTACTCCTTATATAGCAGTAAACTTCGGTTCAGTCCAGAAACTCTCTCAGAACCCTTCTCAGTCTTTACTCCAGTTAGTGACCCAGTTATAGCTAGACGGGTATACAGAAATTGCCCTATTACAGTTTCCCAGAAAGTCACCTCAGCAGACCTTGTAAAGTTAGAAATGATAGATTTTGATATCATTCTAGGCATGGATTGGTTACATTCCTTTTATGCCTCAGTCGATTGTAGAACTAGGACCGTTTGATTTCAGTTTCCAAACGAGCCAGTCTAAGAGTGGAAGAGTAGTAACTCAGTGCCTATAGGTCGATTTATCTCTTACCTCAAGGCCAAGAAAATGATTTCCAAAGGGTATATTTATCATCTTGTTTGGGTTAGGGACTAAAACTCTGAAACCCCAACTTTTGAGTCAATCCCAGTGGTGAATGAGTTTCCAGAAGTGTTTCCAAAAGATCTTTCCGGAGTTCCTCCCGAAAGGGAAATCGACTTCGAAATAGATCTCCTTTCAGATACCCAGCCTATTTCATTCCTCCTTACAGAATGGCTCCAGCAGAGCTTAAGAAATTGAAAGAACAGTTGAAAGGCCTTCTAGATAAGGGCTTTATCAGACCCAGCATCTCTCCATGGGGTGCTCCAGTGTTGTTCGTGCGTAAAAAAGATGGTTCCCTCAGGATGTGCATTGACTATCGTCAATTAAACAAAGTCACAATCAAGAATAAATATCTCATCCCAAGGATTGATGACTTGTTCGACCAGCTTTAGGGTGCTAGTTGCATTTCTAAGAAAGATCTCAGATCCGGCTATCATCAGCTCTGAGTCAGAGATAGTTACATCCCAAAGACAGTTTCCAAGACACGATATGGTCAATATGAATTTGTAGTTATGTCTTTTGGACTAACAAATGCTCCTGCAGTTTTTATGGACTTAATGAATAGGGTGTTCAAGTAGTATTTGGACTTTTTCGTGATCGTCTTTATTGATGATATCTTCATTTATTCTCGGAATGAGGAAGAGCATGCGACTCATCTGAGAGTGGTTCTGCAGGCCCTCAAAGATCGCCAGCTATTCGCTAAGTTCAGCAAATATGAATTCTGGTTACAGTCGGTCACTTTCCTTGGTCATGTGGTATCCAGCGTAAGGATCCGAGTGGATTCTCAGAAAATTGAGGCAGTAAAGCACTAGCCCAAACCCACCTCTCTGACTGATATCAGAAGTTTCTTGGATTTGGCCGGTTACTACAGAAGGTTTGTAGAAGGATTTTCATCCATAGCTTCCCCATTGACCAAGTTGACTAAGAAAAAGGTCAAGTTTCAGTGATCAGATGAGTGTGAGAAAAGCTTCTTAGAACTGAAGACCAGGTTAACTACAACTCCTGTCTTAATTCTACCAGAGGGTTCAGAGGTTATGTGGTTTATTGTGACATATCCAGGGTCGGCCTGGGTTGTGTGTTAATGCAGCAGGGTAAGGTCATAGCTTATGCTGCTAGACCGTTTAAGGTCCATGAGAAGAACTACCCGACTCATGACCTGAGCTTGCAGCCATAGTGTTCGCCCTAAAGATTTGGAGACACTATTTGTATGGTGTTCATGTTGATATATTCACAGATCATAAGAGCCTCTAGTATGTGTTCACCTAGAAAGAGCTGAATCTTTATCAGAGGAGATGGCTCGAATTCCTCAAAGACTATGACATGAATGTGCTCTACCATCCAGGTAAGGCCAATGTAGTGGCTGACTCCCTCAGCAGACTATCCATGGGTAGTGTAGCACATGTTGAGGAAGAGAAGAAAGAATTAGCCAAAGATGTTCACCAGCTTGCTCGCTTAGGAGTTTGCCTTATGGACACGTCAAATGGTGGTGTGATAGTTCACAATGGGTCAGAATCTTCATTGGTAGCGGAGGTCAAGGAGAAACAAGATAGTGATCCTATATTACTTCAGTTGAAAGGCGTTATTCATCACTAGAGAGTTGGGGTTTTCTCCCAAGGGGGAGATAGTGTGCTTCGTTACTAGGGTCACTTATGTGTCCTTAATGTGGGTGAGCTGAGGTAGTAGATCCTTACAAAAGCTCATAATTCCAGATATTCTATCCATCCGGGTGCCACTAAGATGTACGGTAATCTACGGAAAGTCTATTGGTGGAAGGCATGAAGAGGGACATCGCAAATTTTGTGGCTAAATGTTCCAATTGTCAGCAAGTTAAAGTAGAACACTAGAAACCAGGAGGTGTGACTCAGGAGATTAGCATTCCTACCTGGAAGTGGGAACTGGTAAATATGGATTTCATTATGGGTTTACCTCGTTCTCACAGACAGCATGACTCCATTTGGGTGATAGTGGACAGAGTCACTAAGTCAGCTCACTTCTTGGCAGTCAAGACTACAGATGCAGCGGAGAACTAAGCCAGACTCTACATCAACGAAATAGTTAGGTTGCATGGTGTTCCTTTGTCTATCAATTTAGATAGAGGTCCTCACTTTACCTCTCATTTCTGGAGATCGTTTCAGAAAGGTCTTGGTACTCAGGTGAATCTCAGTACAGCATTTCATCCGCAGATGGATGGTCAGGCAGAGCATACCATTCAGACCTTAGAGGAAATGTTGAGAGCTTGTGTGATCAATTTCAAGGGTAGTTGGGATGATCACTTGCCTCTCATAGAGTTCACCTATAATAATAGTTTCCATTCTAGTATTCAGATGGCCCCTTATGAGGCACTGTATGGGCATATATACAGGTCTCCGGTTGGTTGGTTCGAAGTGGGTGAAGCAGCCTTGGTTGGGCCAGATTCGGTTCATGAGGCTATGAAGAAAGTTCAGTTCATTCGAGATAGACTAAAGACAGCTCAAAGTCATCAGAAGTCCTATGCAAATGTATGAAGAAGGGACTTAGAGTTTGAAATCGATGATTGGGTTTTCCTAAAAGTGTCACCCATGAAGGGGTGATGAGATTTGGCAAGAAAGGGAAGCTCAGTCCCAGATATGTAGGTCCTTACAAAATCTTGAAAAGGGTTGGTAATGTCGCTAATGAGTTAGAGTTGCAAACAGAACTAGCAGCGGTTCATCCAGCCTTTCACATTTCCTTGTTGAAGAAGTGTGTGGGTGATCCGGCATTGATAGTACATTTAGAAAGTGTAGCTGTGAAGGATAGCCTCACTTATGAGGAGGTTCCCGTTGAGATTCTTGACCGTCAGGTTCGTAGGTTGAGAAATAAGGAAGTCTCTTCAGTAAAGGTTTTGTGGAGGAATAAGTCGAAAGAGGGAGCTACTTGGGAAGTAGAAGCAACCATGAAGGCCAAGTATTCTCATCTCTTTCCTTCTGATTCAGTTTCAGCTTAAGGTAATAGTTCATCTCTAGTCTCTCAGTTTACTCTTGTGTAATTCAGTCTCAGTACCTTGTTCCCTCATTTATCATTGCATTTCAGCATATTTGCATGTTCATGAAACTCAGTTCAGTCAGATATCAGTTTTGTGTACTCAGTTGGTAGGTATCGCAGCTCTTTCCATCCAAATTTAGCTTGCTTATTCTTCATTCGAGGATGATTGATCCCAAGGGGGAGATATTGTAATACCTCAGACTTCGAGAAAGGGCTAAAAGAGGAAATTTGGGCAAGTCCACGAATCCAAATTGGACCATGGACCTTTCACGGCATCTTAGATGGTCCGTATAGGGAACCACGATCCGTTAATGATGTTGTAAGTGACCATCAAGGCCTTCCCTGGGAGGGGTCACCTAGACGGGGCCCCAAATGTCCCATGGTGACTTGGACGGCCCATCTAGGGGTTCGTACAAGTCACCCAGTCAAGGAGGTTACACCCAAGTCAGGTCTTGAGTGTTGGGGCAATTTCAAACGATCACATCTTTTAGCGCAAAATGAATTTGGTGGCTCATGACATGTCACATTAAAGGTCTTTAAGTCCTCTTTCCAACGCCACAAAGTTTGCCTAATTCCGAGCCCGGAGTAAACATTTACACACGTTTTAGTGAAGCTCTATTGGGCAGATCATCTTCACGACCCACTTGACGAGCCGTGGTGCTCTAGACGGCCCGTTAAGCAAGTCTTGAAGGTCACTTCATCAATTTTAAGTGCGGTTGCACCCCTAAGGCTACTGTGAAGGACCACGAACGCCTAAACGGCCCGTAGAGCTTCACATGAGCCGTGAAGTGGCTCGTGAAAGAGGCTTGTTAGACTAGGAGTTTTGGGTAAACTTGAATCAACCATATCTTTCATCACAAAATGAATTAGGTGGACCAAAACCTATCTAATTAAAGATCACTGAATCCTCTTTCCAAAGCCACTGAGTTTGCTCCATTTGAAGTTTGGAGTAAAAAGTTATGCCCATTTTAGTGGAACACTGTCAGGATATTGAAGCTTCATGACCCACTATACGGGCTGTGAAGCACTGTACGACCCGTGAAGGGTCTCTTGAAGTCAAGGTGTCAGCTTTTAAGTCAGGGTCATATTGGTATTTTTCTCTATGCGTTGGACACTTAAACTATGTCGTTTGATGCCTAAACTACGTCGTTTTACTCAATCTAAGCCTAGTAATATAGTAAAAAACTACCTAGACCAAATCAGTTTCCTCTCAAGTCAATTCCAAGCAGAAAAGGAGCGTTTCTCCAGTTTCCAAGCCTAGGGTTCTCTCCTTCAAGCATAAACTTCTGATTTCTCGCATGGACTTTCAAGTACCAGGTATGTGGGTATTCAGTAAGGGTTTTCTTTGCCCTTATGCCCAAAACTTCAGTCCCTTTTTCTTGATTATCATGATTTATGAAACTAGGGTTCTTGCCCAACTATGCAGATTCATTATCCCATTTAATTTCTGTGATTTCTACTTAAACTCTATAATTGTTTAAATGAGTTGCTTGAATTCTTATGGAAATTTGAAAAGGAAAACTTAGCATGAAATTGTAGTATTTTCACATGAATTGGCTTTTCTCCAAAATGTAGCTTAGGGTGCTAGAATTCAGTTTTAGAATTGAATTTAGTTAGTTTCTGTCCACAGTTTATCTAAGAAATCATTGTCAGATCAGTTTAGTTCTGTGTCATTAATTCAGAACTACAGTTAAAATGAGGTATAGTATTCAGTTTGGGAGTAGTGTTTAGCACCGAGTTGGACTAAGGTTCAGTGTACCCTCAAGTCCCAGAACTACATGCCCCCGTAGGTTTATAAGTCCCCTCTGTTGGGCATCAGTTTTAGTGATCACGCCGCAGTCATGCCTTTATACCCTGGCAAGGTATATTGGGTCCTCTCGATGGGGCGTATACATCAGACTACACGCTTAGCTCATGTGGTTTATGTCGGTTAATAAACTCTCCCACAGTATTAGCTTCAGTAAAGTACTTCAGGCCTTGGGTTTACTCAGTTTTTTTAGTATGTTTTTAGTTTACTCTTGCACTCTAGATTTTATGGACTATTGTATCTTGGGCCTATGTGCTTCAGTTCACATCAGGTTACTCACTTGACCAGTATTTTTAGCATATTTAAATATATTTAGTCAGCTTGCATATCCTACATGCTCAGTACATTCAAAGTGCTGACGCATACTTTTGCGCTATATCATTTTATGATGTAGGTTTAGGCGCTCAGCATCCAAACCGCGCTTAGCTCGATTTCTGGTTCGTACTCAGCAGCTTTAGTGGTGAGTCCTCATAGTCCGAGGACATTTCTTTATGCTTTTAGTTTAGTCAGTCTATTATCAGTCTTTGAGTATTTACAGAGTTAGCTGGGGACTTGTCCCAACAGCTCTTCAGTTTTAGAGGCTTTCAGACATAGAGTCAGTATTTCGTTGTTGTGGGTTGTTTCCTATAGATGTTCAGTTAAATTCTCACCTGAAGTTTCTTTTAGTATCGTTTACTTTACAGTTATATTTCCCCTTACTTAGTCATATTTCAGTATGCTTGTGATATGCCTAACTCAGGGTTAGCTTGGGGTCACTCGTGATCCTAGGTCCTGTGTTGCGCCTAGGGCTAGTCTCGAGGCGTGACAGTTTGTAGACCAAGAACAAGCTATGTATCATAACAAAGGAAAAGCTCAGTGAAATAAAGCATTCCGGGATTGATTTCAGGCAGGTGATGGTTGATCATTTCCAACTTACATAATGTATACATAATAACTATTTCTATAGTATCGCTTGTATGATGCATTGATAAGGAGACAATGGGAATTAATCTGAAATGATAACTTGTTGATAATCTCATGCAATGAAGGTGTCCTATTTTCTTATATTTACAAGTGCAGTTGTATATTTTCATTATGATTGTGATTGTGTGATGTGTTCATTTTGGTTGGCACGGGTACCACACTTGGTATGGGGTATTATCAATTGGATTGGGTACCACGTCATGTATGGGGCATTATCGGTTGGCTCGGGTACTACGCTTGGTACGAAATACTATTGGTTGGCTAAGGTACCACGTATGGTACATGTTTGATTATTCTCTTGTGTGTTGGTTCCTTGAGTAAACTGAGATTATTTGTGATCATGTAGGGCATGCTTCATGTAAGTGCTAAATAAGGATTAGTGACCTAGGATCTTTTGCATAGCGGACTTGGTTGATATATGTGTTGTCTTGTCTATACTATGTTCTAGTTATGTGTTTACATTCATATCTTTGGAGTTGGCTGATAATCCTACTAGTACACTATGATTTTGTGTACTGATATTGCACACTTTGTTTTTCTTTTTTGAGTACAGGGATATACAAGTGGCTTCTACGCGACCTCAATTGTGAAATGTGCGTCATTTGAATCCAAGGGTGAGCTACTGTCTCCGGCCTACCATTGATTCATCTTTTATTCTCAGTCCTTTTGTTCGAACTTAAACTCTTTCGTTCTTTCTTTGGGGGTTGTATCTCTGTATCCTAGACTACGTAGAGTTTTGATACACGACTTTTAGGTTCTAAGGGAGGTATTTTCTGCAAGGGTGTTTGACAATGATGCTTAGTTATGAAACTTGATTTTTATTGCTTAAATAGTTAGTTTAGCTGTTGGGTTAGCTATGGTTGGTTGGTAGTTGGTTCTCCCATTGGGTTATTAGTGTTGATGCCACTCACGGTGGGTCGGGGTCGTGACAAAGTTGTTATCAAAGCCCTAGGTTCGTTGATCTCCTTGTACCAAAATTGATCTAATAGAGTCTAGTGAAATTGTACGGAGACATTTGTACTTTTCTTTAAGAGGCTACAGGACTTTAGAAAAATTCCTTTTTTTCCTTCCTACATGCTATAACTTGATTCCAATTGGTATTTGACTTTTGTCATTCTCTGTCCACAGATGGTTGACATTAGATGGAACAAAGTGAGCGTACCAACTCTAGTTGAAGAACCAGTAGTGCGAGGGCGAGGAAGGGGCAGAGGCGGAGGAAGGGACAGGGGCAGAAAGAAAGCAACACCCACCAGGGGTGGAGCTCAGGCAGCTGCAGGGTACAAGTCGATGATCCCTAACCCACCCCAGGTTTATGTTGAGGAGAACGTGAAGGTAAAGTTCGAGGAGGGTGTTGAACCTGAGATAGTGATGTAGGTTGGGGGTCCAGGCCATTCCCCTATGACTTCTGAGGTTTTTCAACAAATGTTAGCCTTTCTGAGTGGGATAGCGGATACTAGAGCCACCCCCACTATGCCGACTAGTCAGGCTCCAGGTGCTCACCTCGTTGCTACCACCGCTCACAGAATGGATGAAATTTCCAAGTTATTTGTACTTTACTTGATTATGTCTACAGTCATATTCTTACATGAGGTCAACTCTTTCTTTTGGGTTAAATTAAGAGTATATTAATTATTTACTCACGTGACACTTGAACTCTATTTGTTGAAAAACACGTGGAAATTCTTTTTGGTAATGCATGATAGTGAAACTTGAACACAGGCCATTTTTCTACTCTAAGATCATGTTTAAGAGTGTAACCATCTTATCTAAAAGCTTAATTGTTAAAAAAACATGTATATTATGTTGGTATAATATATCACAAGTACAATAAATTACAGCTGAAATAAAATGAACAAAAATGAATAAATAAATCTTTAGGTTGAGGCGCGGATATCTCGCTCTCTTTAAGGAGATTTTAGCCCATTGTGGCATAATCTACGCCGATCCAGCACTATAACTCTTGACTTGTTTCCTCCAGGATACAACAGCCCAACAATGTCATACAACTCAAGCAACTCCGGATTAGCTGAAGAGTCCAAAGCTCCACAAAAGAACACATTCCTTCAACATATAATTACTCTCTTTTGTATAGTGAAAATAGTTGAAGACTTAGAATTTTTTCTTTGTCTCAACTCTCTCTTTCACTACACTAACCTCATTACAATATTTTCCAACACTTCTCATCTTTTTTTAGATACGTCACAAAGGAAGAAACACCACTATTTATAGGTAAAGAAGTCTTTCATATAATCAATGGGTAGAATGAGGGATAGTAATGTGGGAAGATAAATGTGATTGATGTTACATAAGTTACAAGGAACTAATGGTCATATGAGTTACAAGAAACTAATGACCATGAGAGTTACAAGAACTAATGGTCATCTTCTACCACAATTTATACCCACTAACATATGCACTTAATATTTTATTTTAATAATAAAATGCATATACACCAACATTCCCCCACTCATTTTAATATTAACATAAGAGAGTGTTTCACAATTTAGTTGAAGGTAGACTATTATGCATAATGAAGGTGTGCTCTGCATTGAACCTTCACTTAGTAAAACAATAACCTTTACTCCAGAGTCAGTAGTGGTCTGAGACTTGAACTATGACTGCTTCAGCGAAATAAAGTATCATTGTTTACACACAATAATCAAGGTGTTGACATAAGCTTTAATAGCCAACACATTACGGCATTGTGCTATCCCGGTTTTCATGAGTGTTTTTGAGAACAAGCTCATTCTCATAGAAAGCGGCCTACTTTCACACTCATATATGTGAAATTTGTCAAGGGCTCAGAAAGCCTATTCTCATATAAAGTGGCCTACTTTCACACTCATATAGGTGAAATTTGTCAAGGGTGCTCCTATAATTTGACACTCCACTCATACGAGATACAGACTTTCATTAAGAATTCAAAGACTCAACCTCCACAAATCATTATAGGATAAATGCACTCACATCATAGGGATTGAATAAAATTTATATTAGGGCATTTTACAACAAGTCGTCATATGTTTCATTTTTCCCATTGAACCTTGTTATAGGATCTCTAGTCCCCAAGTTGGGTTTCCTCATATATGATTTAGAATCTATGAGCTTCAATTTTCATCCCCCTCAATGAGCTTCAGACCCTTTATCTTGCTAAGGCCTTAGTTTATAAATCTGCAAGATTATCACAAATTTTAACACAATTAATATTGATGGTATTCCAGTGATCAATATGATCTCACAATATGGTGTTTTTCTCCTCATGAGTCTGAATTTTTCGTTATAATTACGATTATGTATTCTCCCAATAATATTGGTGCTATCACAATTAATCAATTAGAAAAATTAATTTCTCTAAATAAAGTGTTTGATATAATAAAATAAATTCACTTTTTCACTAGTTGAAACACAATTTTCTTACTTCAACCTCCATAGTAGATTAGCAAAAAATAATTGGCTTTTCTGACTTCCATCAAATAGCACCAAGTTTTCTCATCTGCACCAACAATACTTTTTAAGTATAGCATAATATCTTTCTCATAAAACAACCCACTAAATTTTGTATCAAGTAAATTTACATGATTTGCTTGTAAATATTATACTTTATACACAATATCATATAAAGTGCAATTAGCCACATATCTCTTTTTTTTATTAGGCTAGCAAACTCCTTCTTTCTTTGTCACACCATTTTCACAATTGAATCAAAAGGAGTTGCAAGATTCACACAACCAATAAGATTATATTTCACAATTTTTTCAATATTGTGTGACTTGAAAAGGAAAATTTCATCACATGTTTGATGGTATTTTTTTCATTTCAATAACGAAATTTATCTCACCATATATTATATTCAAATGGCTACTCAACATGTTTTCCATTGTTTCTTTGATAACACTCATGCTAGAGCCAAAATCATCAAACCATAAGCAATCAATACATGTGATATATTTCAAGATAAATATATGCACCTGTAATACTCTTTTTCTTAGAGCATTTCTCAAAGATGAAAAAAATCACAATTTCAGAATGATTTTTTTTCTTATTTTATGAACCCCCACTATTTTAAGAAATTAAATATTATTTTTTTCATCAAAAGTAGTATCACTTTATTCATGAAAAATATTAAGTAAAAAGTTTTTTTCCTTTACCTACTCTCCGCTTGAATTGAGCAAGTAAAAAAATACTCTACCCGTACATCTCTTCTCTTCTATCTCTTGAAGAGAGCGACATTGAGCAGAATTATGTTGAGTTCTTCTATCTTGATATCTGCATTTTTTCAAACTGTAACCAAAAATATGAATCTCCTTAAAATTGTTGGTGTAATATACCACAAATACAATAAATTACAGTTGAAATAAAATGAACAAAAATGTATAAATAAATTTTTAGGCTGAGGCGTGGATATCTCGCTCTCTTTAAGGAGATTCAAGCCCGCTGAGGCATAATCTACACCGTTCCAGCAATATAACTCTTGACTTGTCCCCTCTAGGATACAATAGCCCAACAACGTCGTACAACTCAAACAACTCCGGATTAGTTGAAGAGTCCAAAGTTCCACAAAAGAACACATTTCTTCAGCATATAATTTCTCTCTTTTGTATAGTGAATATAATTGAAGACTTAGAATATTTTCTTTGTCTCAACTCTCTCTTTCACTACACTAACCTCACTACAATATTTTTCCACACTTCTCATCTTTTTTTAGGTACGTCACAAAGGAAGAAACACCACTATTTATAGGTGAAGAAGTCTTCCATATAACCAATGAATAGAATGAGGGATAGTAATGTGGGTAGATTAATGTGATAGATGTTACATAAGTTACAAGGAACTAATGGTCATATGAGTTACAAGAAACTAATGACCATGAGAGTTACAAGAACTAATTGTCATATAAGTTACAAGAACCAAGAGTCATCTTCTGCCACAATTTATACCCACTAACATATGCACTTAGTATTTTATTTTAATAGAAAAATGCATATACACCAACATATTACTTAATCATGCATACAACAATATCACTATAAAAATATAGTGTAAAAAGAACAGATGCACCAATGAAATTCAAGTTATGTCACATACTGTACTTTTAGAACATTTTGCTCCAGTTAGAGCCATTATCAACTTGGTCACCAACAAAACTAAAGTCCTATCATGCAAGTGTGTATAAATGTGAAATCATAATCAACTAGTTAATCATCAATTTAAAATCTTTCCAAAAAATATGTACAAATTGAAATACCTTTTTACAAGCCTATTAAGGAAATCAATTTTTTTTTTAAAATAACTAAAATTGAAAGAGAAAGATGACGAATGGGTGGCAATAATTATAGGCAATAGATCTAGTAGTGGATGTTGAAACTATAGTAACAAAATCACTAAAATGAATCTTAAAAAGGTAATATAATTAATGAGTGATCTATTCTAATATGATAAGAAAATCTAGAAATTTGACTGAACTTTTAAGAAAAAGTCTTTTTTTTTTAGATTTTCTTGCAAATGTATTTACACTTGATTGTGGGAAAAGGGGAACATTTATGTTTTTCTCCTTTTTGGTTTGAGGTGAACATCTATAAATTTGTCCCATTTTGCATTGAACCAAACCATCTACAACACCTACCACTATTGTCATTTTAGTTTGACCTAATAGATCTTCGAATTTATTTTTCATTAACTAGTATAATCTTTGACACAAAGTCACCTTTGTCTATCAATAGATGTTGAGGCGCCTATGAAAAACTCTAAACTTTAAAATTTTGAATCTGTCTCTAGATAAAAGGGTTCAATTTATATAAAATGTGAATGGAGATTGATAAAGTAATAATTAAAGATCTCTAGCTAGTGGAAATGCCCTACAACAATTAAAGATCTCTATCCCTTGTATACTCTAGAGGAAGTGTAGGGTACCTTTTTCTATCATTACAATAGTTATATATTGTGAATTTTTGTTGAACCCATTGAAGTCTTCTATATTGAGGGCCATCTAAATCTTGGAAAACCTTTTGATCCCACCATTTCATGCCATTGGTGTTACAAACTTGCACTTCTTGTGGGGTAACAGCCTCATAGCCATAGATGTGGAATGAAGTGTAGGAAGCGGTGAATGACGCCCTGGACCAATCGGTTTTCTCTAATCCTCCTCTCGTAGCCCAATCGTCCACGTTCCATAGGCTTGAGTAGATCTTCATCGGCTGATTGAACGGAAATTTCACTCCTATGTCTTTTGAATTCTTGAATACTCTTATTGGGACGTCGTCCACAAAGATCCTGTTGATTTTTAGAAATGATTAAATGTGACATGAGATGATACATTCTCTAATTCATCGAGAATATAGCCCTAGATAGAAAAATACTTAGATCGAATATTAGAATATAGTGTTAGTAAGTAGTGAAGTAATTTTCTCTCATCCTAAAGGAAAGCATGGTTCTAAACTTCTAATCATCAATATCATTACTATAGCTCCCTCCATTCACTATTATTTGCATATTTGACTAGGAACACATTAAGAAATAATGATTGACATGACTATTTTATTAAACTGGCCCTATTAATTGATGTTTAGTACTTTAGGTATTAAAAAATTATTCGAAGAATAAATAATTAATTATAAGGGTAAAACATGAAGAAAAAATATTAAAATCTTTTCTTGATATATATTAAAAGTGAAAATATCAGATTACACAAACTGAAAGGTGTTCCAAAGAACAGAATAGGAATGAAAGTCCTTGGTTGGATCAAACCACAGATAGATCCTCTGTTCTCTGTCTCCTTTGCCTCCTGTGAACACATTAGTCTGCAATATGTATGGCTGACTGGTTCTGTTCCCGAGGAATTCAAAATCTATCTCATCGTGTTCAGCATTGCTGGACGATAATTGACAAAAATCACAAATAATAAAAACATCAGTATAAGAATATGATCTCTTATTATCACTTACAAATTGAATTTTTTAAAAATTCAAATGTTTTGTATAAAAATGAAAATATCTTGTAAAAAGAAATTTATAAAGGGCTACAAAATCAAATCTACCGTCTCTTTTTAATATATATAAGTACTAGGAATTAAGATAGTAAATGATTAACTTACATAAAATGCAATGACAACACCAACAGAATCTCCTCCAACAAGCTTCATTTTCATGCTGAAATGCCCAAATAGATATGATCTCTTTGATTGAAATCCAGTTCCTTCAATCATCCGAAATAAGGATTTTAAGTGGCGGAGCTACGATTTTCACTGAGCAGAGTCAAAATATGAAAAAAGCCTAGGTGCTTCAACATACTTCCTCTGTCTCAATTTGTTTGTCTTGTGATTTTAAATTAAACATACGTATAATGTACAAAAACATTCTTTAATCTTGTAATCTTTAACATGAGTAAGGCAAATAAATTCAAACGAAAGAATACAGTATACATACAAAAAAAAGCCCTTTTTACCTGATGCTTTGTCAAGAAGAAGAGCTCAGCAGTAGTACCACCATTAAGGTACTTAATATGATGACTAGACCAACTAGGTTCATAGTTTTTTCAAAAAGGCACATCAATTATCTTCCTTGGAGCTCCACAACTAGCCAATATTGACAAATTAATCAAAACAAAACTAACTAAATCTCCCTTCATACCCATTACTTACTATCTTCCTCTGTTTTGTTGAATGAGATATTGGTCAAATGGATGAGGCAAAGTTTATAGGGATATGGTTCATTATTTATAGAGGGGATTTTGAATGTTACTTTCTTTTTGAATGTTACTTTCTTTCTAATTCATAATAAATGAATTGTTAGATTTTTTTCATAGTCTAAAATGAATGAATAGTTCAAAGTTTAAAAAAAATACTGAGATTTTTTTTTCATATTTACTCTTCATTTTGAGATTCTTCGTGTACCAACAATTCACTTGATATGAACTAGACGTAATACTACATTGAAAAAGAACAGTAGTCATGTGTCAAGATAACATTGAAGCAAGTGAAATATTGTCATGTATTTCGGTGCTATAGTGTAACCGTCCCAAAATACGCCCTCTGCTCACTTTTGCTTGGTACTTATTTCTAAAATAGATTTTCATTTTTACTTGTCACTCTTGACATAGTAAGAAATAGAAAAGACAATTACTCCCTCCATCCAACAATAGTTGTTCACTATATTAAAAATAGTTGTCCAACAATACTTGTTCAATTTAAAAAATCAAGAGATAATTTACCTTTTGTGTCTATTTTATCCTTGCTATTAAATACTATTTATCATCTAACGTATTTCTCAAAGCATTAGATTTAATAAAGTAAAAGGATAATATAGTAATATTACCACTATTATTTATTATTTCTTAAAGAGTGTGTCAAATCAATAGTGGACAACTATTATTGGACAGAGAGAGTATTTTTTTCTATGTTTTACCAGCATTAAATACTTATTCTCCAAATCATTCTCTAAAATCTAATACTAAATGTCATTTAATAGGGATAATATGATAAAATACATATATCAATAATTATTTTGTGTGCCAAATTAGATAGTAACAAATAAAAATGAGCGGAAAGAGTATAAATAAGTGGAAACCGTTTGTGTGGTGCATATTGGGGGAGCAATCTACGGAGCCACGCACATCTTACCAGCAATCAATCAAATATGGCTCCAACTCGTCTAGGAATACATAACTACTAGTAGAAAATAGTGATAAAAAATTACTCCTTCCGTCTCAATTTATGTGGCACTTTTTGAATTTCGAGATTCAAACAAGTCTATCTTTGACCATAAATATTTTATATATCTTTTAGATATTTTGAGTTGTCAATTATTGTGACTTATAATACTTTTTACGTAGTTTATAAATATATAAATTTCATTTAAGAAAATATAAAGATTCTGAGCATATTCTCGGTTAAACTTAAATTGTTTGACTCTCGAAAAATGAAAAGTGTCACATAAATTAGGACAGAGAAAGTATTTGTATTCAATGTTTATATATATTGTTGGATTTTTTAATAAAGGTATAAATAAAAAAAATAAACATTCTTTTGAATAAATGTAATTTTAATAACATATATTACCATTGAATAGGTTGTAATTTTTTTTATAAGACGTAATAACACTTATTCATACTGTACTTGTTTGTTATAAATACATGTCTGCTTTCTCTGATTTTTACTTGTGAAAATTTGAAATTACTTTACTTTTTAGGTAATATCTTATATACTTGCAGAGTAAATTCTAAGGGGTCGTTTGGTGTGATGGATAAGAGGAGTTAATCCCGGGATAACTTTTGAGTGGTCTTTAATCCGTTGTTTGATTGCAAAGACTAGGATCACTTATCCCAGGATTAACAATTAGTCCTAGGATAAGTTATCCCACCCTATGGGTGGAATAGTAATTCCATGATAACTTATCCTGGGATAAAGTATGTAAAATAACAAAAATGTCCCCCTTAAACTCTCTTGCATACATCACTCATGTAATTATATATCAATTAAAATGTAGATAACTTTAATAATAAAATTTCTTTTACTTTAATAAACTTAAAATGGAAGTTTTATTTTTAAGCTAAATAAGATGGAAGTTTTATTTTTAAACTAAATAAGATGAAACTTTTATCTTTAAGCTAAATAAGATGGAAATTTTATTTTTAAGCTAAATAAGATGGAAGTTTATTTTTAAGTTAAATAAGATGAAATTTTAATTTTAAAAACACGCGGCACAATCATGGAAATGCACATACAAAAATATTTAAGCTAAATAAGATGAAAATTTTATTTTTAAGAATGAATAATTAAAGTTTGCTAAGAAAATATAAAAGATAAATAAATAAATAAATAAGGTGGAGGATATTTTTGTAAACAAACAACTTATTCTTAGAAATTATGCCATGAATATAAGTTTGAATATGACAAACCAAACAAGCAATAAAAACTAATCATAACATAACTAATCCCATCATAACTTATCACAGTATAATTTATCTCAGCATAACTAATCCTAGCATAACTTGTATTCAAACCAAACGACCCCTAAATGTGATTCGGCTTTTTTGTGTGTGTTTGTTGTACACAGAGATTTGAAATACCGATAATAGTATATTTCGAATACTAGGTGGGAATTAAGTTTCTTAAGAACACACTATAAATTCATTGCACTTGAATATAATTTTATTTTATCTCCATTTTTTGTTCTACTTTATTTAAAGTTTTATAGTAATTTTATTTTCAATACAGCAAGGACAACAAGCTTAATAAACTTATATGATATTTTGTATTTGATATTAAATATTGTTGAAGATCAAGAGCCCATTTGGATTCACTTTAAAAAGTAGTTTTTAAGTCAATAATAAAA
The DNA here is from genome assembly GCA_018342035.1 of Solanum appendiculatum. Taxonomy (NCBI): domain Eukaryota; kingdom Viridiplantae; phylum Streptophyta; class Magnoliopsida; order Solanales; family Solanaceae; genus Solanum; species Solanum appendiculatum. The sequence goes on along the minus strand of JAGDQO010001508.1, from coordinate 394,606 downwards.
AGTCAAACTGAAATGACTTTTAAGTCAAGAAATAAAAAGTATAGGGAGACCTACTTTTGGTTTTTGACTTATTTTAAGTTATTTTAAACTTATTTTAAGTAATTTTTGACCATGTCAAACACTTCTTAACTTATTTTAAGTCATTTTTTACTTATTTTAAGTTATTTTTTATATCTGTCAAACACTTTCAGAAGTTAAAAATTGACTTAAAAGTAGGTTTGACCAACTTTTAAGTCAATCCAAACACCGTCTAAGTGGTGTTTGGATTGGTTTACTTTTTAAGTAACTTTTGAGTTTTAATTTATTTTTTAAAAGCTTTGGAAGCGTTTGAAAACACACAAAAAGTGCTTAAAGATACCATTTTCTTAAAGCTAAAAAACTACAACAAAAGTCAAAAAGCAAAGTTCGGTATCCCCAACTTATGATTTTTAGCTTTTAGCTTATAAGCAATTTAAAATATATGAATCCAAACACCTCCTAAGACCTTTGGGGGTTTTACTCCTCCGTTAAATATTAAAATTTGCATAATTTTCTACTCAAATTTAATAATTGATTTGAAGATATAAAAATTTTATCGGTATATTAAATCTATTTATGATAAACAATAATCAATTTGAAAATATAAAAAATTTACTGAATTTGTTACTAAATTCTAGAAGAAATAAAACGTTCATTGTTTATTAATTATTATTGTTGTATATTGAACAAATATGACAGTAATAACCCCCGAAAATGGCATGGAGGGAGTATATATTTGTCACGCCCCGAGCCTACACCCTGGATGTGGCCGGCACTTGAGAACCATTACTGATCCCCAAGCGAACCCTTGGCCTGGCTCACTACTCAGCGGAAGACTTAACTCGATCCTAAAAGGCTCCTATCATAGCATGAATAAACTCCTAAACTCGAATGAAAGATTAAAATAGCTAAATGCTGAAAATACTCAAACTTCAAATACTGAAACCATCAGAAAGACTCAAATATGGGAAGGTACGAACAAGTAGGGGGGAACCTATCAACTTTAGACCTGTCTATGAAACCTCTAAATAACTCAGACACGTGTCGGGACAGACCCCACAACACCTCAACAAAAACTAAAACAACTGAATAAAAAGACGGATCCTCCGAAAGTACTAGGAGGCTCACCACAACTGCTATCTGGAGTGCAAACGGTATCAACGAAGCATCTGTTGATGACCCTGAACACCGGTATTTGCATCGTGAAAAGATGCAGGTCGAATGACATCAGTACATTAAATGCACTGATATGTAAAACAGTTGAGTAAAGCAATAACAGAAAAGATAGGGCTCAAGGAATACTCACCTCAACTCAACTCAATGCAAAAATAAACTCTGAAGTAACTCAAGTAAAGCTTTAAAGTACAGATGTTATCTCAAGAATATAAGTAATTCGCCCACGCTGTCAGAACTTTCCTATACCTTGCCGGAGTATACGACATCCTCAACTAAGTGGATCCACTAAGCTCTACCCGAAGGCATAAGGAAATCATCTAAAATGTACGAATCTTTTACCCATGCTGGCATACATGGTTTATGAGGAATTCGAGTTGTCTGAACTCATCCCCATATCGGTGCTCAATACTACTCCCAATGATTATATATACTCATGCTCAAGTAGAAATACTCTTTATCTATTTTTGAGGTAATTACTCAAAAAAATACTCTTGAAGAGGCAATGTCTCAATTATCTCTCAAAACTCCTTTAACTTTTTATAGAAATCAAAGTTCTCTTTCTCACTGTAAAAATGATAAATTTGGAAAATCAATAGTTCTCTAAAACTTTACTCAAAATGTCTCTTTAAACTCTCCTCAAAACTCCTCTCTATTTTCTCAGAAAAGTAAATTTTAAGATAATTGTCCGATTAAAGAGGCTCTCAATAATTACTCAATGAGTACTCAAATTATAGGGTTCATGCAGAAAATTATTCATGAACAATCAACTCAATAAATAGGGTTCATACCGAAATGTAGACATGAACAATATCACAATAATACTCAATGATATAGATACAATAACTCAAGAATTGAATTAGAATTCAACAATAGGCTTAACTTGAAATTTCTCAAAAAACAAGGAATAAAACCTTAGATTTCTCTTTTCTGAAATTCTGATTTATTTAGGGCATGTGAACGCACTAGTCCAACACTATGAAAGCCTTACATACCTGGGAAAAACAAAGTTCTTGGTGAAACTTGAAGGATCTTGAAGAATGTTTGAAAACCCTAGCTATTCTCCTCTAGGAGCTCTGCTCTGAATCTTCTAAGTGTTAAAGGACATGAAAGAACAATTGTATAGCTATCCCTACAATTGTATAGCTATAAATATTTGCTTTCTACTATATCATTCAATGAATAGAAAATACTATTTTTCAGAATATCTTATGTCTTTCTAGCATGGTATCAAGAGCCATCATTTAAAAAATTCCGTGCTCTTTGCTTTCTCTACACATGTACCTTGTTACCTTCCTGAGTTCCTCTTGTCTCTTTGTTTTCTCTCTGTCCCTTTTTTTTTTCTCTTTCTCTGTTGTATTTTGTCTACTCAATGAATTCACAATCATCCTCGCACGGTTTGCTCTCCACAAAATTGGATGGTTCAAATTTTGCTCTATGGGAATTCCACTTTGGAATTTTTGTTCAAGGAAAGGGACTTTTTGGGTGGTTAGATGGTTCTGCTGGTCTGCCAACATATGCAAAGAGTTGGATCGCTAGAATTTGAACAATGCAAAGGTAATCGCTTGGATGCTGAACTCGGTACATGCTGACATCGCTATGGGACATAGACCATTTAGTTCTGCTTCAGAGATGTGGCTCCACTAGCGTAACGTCTACCAACAAAGTAATCTAGCACGAGAGTTTGAAGTGGAATGCAACATTGTCGAATATACACAGGGGGACAAGAATGTTCGTTCCTTATATGCTGGCTTGCAACTGCTCTGGTCAGAACAAGATCAAATTTCTGGGTGAAATATGTCTAAGGCAGAGCTTAAGGAAGTGTTGGGAGAATGAAAAAGGACAAGGATAGTGTAGTTCTTAATAAAACTCCGGCTTGAATTCAAGTCGATTCATGGCAGTTTGTTGAACAAAGAAGTCACACCTACTCTTGATGTTGTGTTGGCAGCCGTCTTGCATGAAGAGACCAGGCTATGAACTCACATGGCCATGGAATCTATGCCATTACCTACTGTTGCATTACTTGCACAAAAATCAACTATCGGTACTTCATCAGGATATACTAAGAGAAGTGTCGAAAGCTATGAATGCAACGACTTTGGTCACATAGCAGCCAATTGTCCTAAGAAGAAAAAGTTTTGTGCTTACTGCAAAATTATTGGCCATCATATTTCGGACTTTCGTCATCGTTCAAATCGTTCTCGGCATGCTCACCAAGCATACCAGACGGATGTCACTAAACCATCAGGTTCCTTCCCTTCTGTACATGATCTTGAAAGGCTGATTCGAGATTCTATAGCAGTCGTTCTTCCTAGAGCCATCTCAAGTGCACTCTTGGCATCCTCAGGTACAAGTAATTCTATTAAATCTACTTGGCATCTAGAATCGAGTGCTTCCAATCATATGACTGGAGATCTGTCTCAAGTTTCTTCGTTGTATGATGATGTTTCTAAACATGTTATTCATACAGCAAACGGGCATACATTGCCCGCTTCGGGTATTGGTTCTGTTTGAAAATTTTCTAACGTTCTTTATGTAAATAATTTGAGGGCTAATTTGGTTTCGGTAGGTCAGCTTGTTGATCAAAATTTTGTTGTAAAATTCTCACCCAATGATTGTGTTGTTCATAATCTAAAAATTGGGATGACCATGGCCAAGGGGCGTAGAGTTGGTAGAATGTTTCTTCTAGAGTGGGTTCATCGTCATTTGCATCATTGTTTTCTTTCAGTTTCTGCCGCGGATGTTACTCGCTCGAATAAGTTGCTCACTCTTTGGCATAATAGGATGGGTCATCCTCATTCCTCTCGACTTCAACACATGCTCAAATCATGTCTTTCTGCAACACATGACATTCATTCCAGTCTCCCTCTAACATGTTCTAATTATGCCGGTTCGAAAAGTCACAAGCTCCCTTTTTCATCCAGCTCATCTTCTTATGAAGATATGTTTGATTTGGTGCATAGTGATGTTTGGGGTCCTTCTCCTATTTTATCAAGGATGGAATATAAGAAGTTTTTGTTATTTATTGATCATGTATCTAGATACACATGGGTATTTTTTATTCGAAATAAATATGAGGTTCCGACTCTTATTATGAATTTTGTTGAGTATGTGTACACAGTTTCATAAAACAATAAAAACATTTTGTTCTGATTCTGGAGGAGAGTACACTAAGACTAACCTTGTTGAGTTTTTCAAAAACAAAGGAATTATTTCCCAACGCACTTGTTCTTATACTCCAGAAAAAAATGGAGTCGTACAAAGGAAGAATCGACATGTTTTTGAAACTACATTGGTTTTGTTGGGCACATCTAATATGCCTAAGATCTTCTGGCCTGAAGCAGTACATACTTCTGTATATTTGATTAATAGACAAACTTCCCCAGTCATTGCTAATGAGACACTGTACTTCAAATTATTTCATAAGAAGCCTGATTATTCTCACTTGCAAGTTTTTGGTTGTGTTTGCTTTGTCCATCTTCTTGCACTTGAAAGGCAAAAGCTTTCAACAAAGGCAGAACAATATATTTTTATGGGCTACAGTGACACACAAAAGGGGTATCTCTGTTATGATGCATCTCGTCACCAGCTTCGTGTATCCAGACATGTTATTTTTTTTAAGGTTAATTTTCTTACAAACACAATTCTAAACATGCTTCAGAATTATTTTCTTTTTTGTACAAGTTTGATGATGATGTGGTAGCTACTGAACCTCCGGAGCAGCCCGTGAAATATGATCACGGTGATCCCTAGCCGTCCACTTCTTCGGGTATTGACTCTACAAACTCATCTTCCTCTTCAGAAGAGGAATCATCTCATCCAGTTACTCCCCCACGCCGATCTAGTAGGACAGATCGCCATGCTCCTGAATGGCTCGGTTACTCTCTAGGGAAATTTGGTAAGTCTTATGCCATATATACCACACTACATTCAGTTGATGTACCTACGTCTTACTCTCGAGCTTCTACACAAACTTGTTGGAAAGAAGCAATGTCATAAGAGTTTCATGCATTGAAAGAAAATTCTACTTGGGACTTTGTTGATAAACCAATAGATGGAGTTCTCATTGGAAGTAAGTGGGTGTATTCCATTAAACTTAAGGCAAATGGTACAATTCATCGCTACAAAGCTCGATTAGTTACTCAAGGGTACAAACATGAGTATGGGGTGGATTATGAGGAGACTTTTGCAAATGTTGCTAAGATGACAACGGTACGGACATTCTTGATTGTGGCTTCAATGAAAAGCTGGACCTCACATCAGATGGATGTGAAAAACGTATTTCTTCACAGCGACCTAGAAGAAGTCGTGTTTATGAAACCACCACCTGGTATGTTATGCCAAGATCAAATGTAGTTTGTCATCTTAAAAAATCTCTGTATGGCTTAAAACAAGCTCCCCGAGCTTGGTTTGACAAATTTCAATCCATGATTCAAACTGCGGGCTTCTCTTAGAGTTCTTCAGATCATTCCTTGTTTCTTCGTACTTCTCGAGTAGGTATCACAATACTTCTCATCTATGTTGATTATATCATTATCACAGGAAATGATCCAGAGAATATTACTAAGTTGAAAGAATTCTTGCATACCTCATTTAAGATGAAGGATTTGGGACGACTGACATACTTTCTTGGACTTGAGGTTTTATACTGGCCTACTGGGATCATGCTTACACAACAAAAGTATGCTCGTGATCTTCTTGCAAAGGTTGGTCTTACTGAGGACAAGGTTGTGTACACCCCGATGGAGATTAATACGAAGTACAAAGAGGTTGATGGAGAACCATTCAATGACCCAACATTGTATCGACAGTTGGTGGGATCATTAGTTTATCTCACTATGACAAGGCCGGACATCTCATATGCAATACAAGTTCTAAGTCAGTTTGTGGCTAATCCTTACCGTATAGATCACACTGCATTACTTTATGTCATTCGGTATGTTCGTGGTTCTATCAGTTAAGTTGTTCTTTTTCGTTCTGATTTTTCTATACATCTTGAAGGATATACTGATGCATATTGGGCTGGTTGTCTTGATTATCGTCGCTCTATTACTGGTTGGTGCATGTTTCTTGGCACATCCTTGATATCTTGGAAATGTAAGAAACAATCCCGTACGTCTAAATCATCTACGGAGGCTGAGTATCGTGCTATGTCGGTAGCAAGTTTGAAAATTATTTGGCTACAATGGTTGTTATCTGAGCTCGGTGTCACTATTGAATCTTCTACAATGTTACATGTTGATAACACTAGTGCAATTAAAATAGTCACAAACCCGGTGCAACACGAAAACACAAAGCATATAGAGGTGGACTTTCATTACATTCGAGAATTGGTTATCGATCGTCTCATTACTTTACAACACATTCCTTCTCATGATCAACTTGTTGATTTGTTTACAAAGACGATGACACGAGCATGACATTAGTATCTTATCTCAAAATTGCTACTTTGTGATCACCGGTATGAATTTGAGGGGGGATGTTAGGCAAAACTATAATTGTGTAGTAATTAGAAAATATATTCTTTCTTAGAATAGACTGATTTACAGAATATACATTTATAACTATATATACTCCCCCCTAGAATAGAACTCTAACCCAACAATTGTATAGCTATAAATATTTGCTTTCTACTATATTATTCAATGAATAGAGAATACTATTTTCATAATATCTTATGTCTTTCTAGCGAGAAACAACATATCTATATATCACACCATATCATATAATTTGTTTTGTTGTCAATGTGTATATATATATATATAGAACATTAAAGGTTTGGAAGTTGTTAAAGAAGAACGTGCGTTCATGTGTCTTCTTACATCGTAGATGGTAATAACATATAAATAGGCAACTCCACGTGTAATGTCTTCATAGCTGACATAATATGATTGATGGTTGATGTATTAATGATATGCTTGATACTGGCTAGCATATGTCCCTTTTTAGAGGAGCAAGTGCACGTATAATTCGACATAAATTTATCTTTATGAAAAAGTATTTTCCGTTTAAAAAAGAGTGATATAATTTAATTTGAATTCTAATGCACACATATAATAGAAATCTTTATAAGCTGGTAAAAAGGTAGTCCAATTTGTACATCTTGAAAGCTGAATTGGGTTTGGGGAATGGAAGAACAAGAACATCTTCTTTACCACCAAAAATGGTAACATAAGACCCTTCTTCACTCGTGCTTGTCATCTGCTCGTGAATACCAAGTCCAAATATGTCAAATAATAGTGGATTAGAGGGGGTAGTAATGATATTGATGATTAGAAATTTAAAACCATGCTCTCCACCAGGAAGATAGAAAATCGCTTGGCTATTTATTAACACTTTGCTCTAATCCTCGATCTATGTACTAATTTACTATTTAGAATCATATTATCAGTGAACTAGAGAATGTGTCATGCCTTATAATTTCTAAAAATCACAGGATCTTTGTGGACGACATTCCAATAAGAGTATTCAAGAATTCAAAAAACATCGGAGTGAAATTCCCATTAAATCAGCCGAAGAAGATCTACTCAAGCCCATGGAACGCGGACGCCTGAGCCACGAGAGGAGGATTAGAGAAAATTGATTAGTCCGGATGTGCCATTCACCGCTTCCTACACTTTATTCCACATCGATGGCTGTGAGACTGTTACCCCACAAGAAGTGCAAGTTTGTAACACCAATGGCATGAGATGGCGGGATCAAAAGGTTTTTCAAGGTTTAGATGACCCTTAATACAGAAGACTTCAATGGGTTAGACAAAAATTCACAATATATAACTATTGTACTGATAAAAAAAGGCACCCTACACTTCATCTAGAGTGTACAAGGGATAGAGATTTATATTTATAAATGTACCAACTAATCAAAACATCACCACTCCTTCCTCCCTATTCACCATTTCTATGATCCTTTCTTGTGGACTACATTTGACATATGTGTGCATTAGAATTCGAAAAATTCAATCTATAACAAAGAAAGATAATAAAAATAAATTCTTTAAAAAAATGAACATATCATTTCAATTACCGCTAATCTTTGCCATAAAGTTAACCTTTCCCTATCAATAGATCTAACATATCATCATTTATATTATTTAGTATAATCTTTACCATTGAATTCACCTTTATCTATCAAGGCGTCTATGATAAAGACTTCTGAATCTGCTAAAAATATTTATATTTTAATGATAGATGATGATGCTACTTGTCTCTCCATTGTTGCTAGGATACTAAACAAATGTAACTATCAAAGACATATAAGTACCTTTATAGTCACATTTCTTGAGTATCGCAGCAACAATAAAAGACAAGTCCCATGATTATCTACCACCAAAATGTTGATAATTTCAATAGATTGAGAAGACTTTTTCATAGGCGCCTCAACATCTATTGATAGACAAAGGTGACTTGTGTCAAAGATTATACTAGTTAATGAAAAATGAATTCTAAGGTCTATTAGGTCAAACTAAAATGATAATAGTGGTAGGTGTTGTAGATGGTTTTGTTCAATGCAAAATGAGACAAATTTATAGATGTTCACCTCAGACCAAAAAAGGGAAAACAATAAATGTTCACTTTTCCCCACAATCAAGTGTAAATACATTTGCAAGAAAATCTACAAAAAATAGACTTTTCTTAAAGGTTCAGTCAAATTTCTAGATTTTCTAACCATATTAGAATAGACCACTCATTAATTATATTAGCTTTTTAAGATTCATTTCAGTGATTTTGTTACTATAGTTTCAACATCCACTACTAGATCTATTATCTATAGTTATTGCCACCCATTCATCTTTTTTCTCTTTCAATTTTAGTTTTTTTTTTAAAAAAATGATTTCCTTAATAAGCTTGTAAAAAGGTAGTCCAATTTGTACATATTTTTTGGAAAGATTTTAAATTGATGATTAACTAGTTGATTATGATTTCACATTTATACACACTTGCATGATAGAAGTTTAATTTGATTGATAACCAAGTTGATAATGACTCTAACTGAAGCAAAATGTTCTAAAAGTACAGTATGTGACATTACTTGAATTTCATTGGTGCATCTTTTCTTTTTATACTATATCTTTATAGTGATATTGTTGTAAGCATGATTAAGAAATACAAATGTTTTTAAAAAAAATTAAGCTTTTAGATAAGATGGTTATACTCTTAAATATGATCTCAGAACAGAAAAATGGTTAGGGTTCAAGTCTCACTATCATCCATTATCAAAAAGAATTTCCACATGTTTTTCAACAAATAGAGTTCAAGTCTCACGTGATTAAATAATTGTAGAAAAGAATCAGTATACTCTTAATTTAACCCAAAAGAATTAGTTGAAAAACCTATGCTATCCCACTCGGAAAGACCAACACTTGTTGAAAAACCTCATAAGTCATAGGGGGAAGGCTACACCTGCTACTTGTGTCGCCATCTTGGGTTCAACATCCTACTCGACACTACCTCCATGTTCTCGACAACATTAACTTGGGGTGGGGGAGGGGTCGCCAGCCTCAACCTAGCCGCTGCTTGAGTTCCACCCTAGCGGGTGTTGCTCTCCCTCTGCCCCTACCCCTTTCTCTGCCTCTGCCTCTGCCCCTTCCTCGCTCTCACACTGCAGCTACATCTGGTGCTCTCACTCTTTTCCATCACGTGTCAACCATCTGCGGACAAAGAATGAAGGAAGTTAAATTCCAATTTGGATCGCCAGATTCCAATTCAAATTCTAATGCACACATATGTCAAATGTAGTCAACAAGAAAGGATTATAGAAATGGTGAATACGGAGGAAGAGTGGTGATGTTTTGATTAGTTGATGCATTTATAAATACTTTTTGTATTAAACAATGTGCTCTTCTCTAATTGTTACTTACATAGATTAAATTCTTACAAATTTGAAGCGAACTAATGCAATATATATCGATTGAACTAACTCATTACATCGGCTTATTAAGACAATATATGACATACAAAACTTTAGCGCGCTCCAAACTTTAAAATCTTGAATTTGTCTCTAGACAAAAGGGTTAAATTTATATAAAGAGTGAATGGATATTGATAAAGCAATTAAAGATCACTAGCTAGTGGAAATGCCCTCCAACAAACAAGAACTAATTAAAGATCTCTATCCCTTGTACACTCTGGAGGAAGTGTAGGGTACCTTTTTCTATCATTACAATAGTTATATATTGTGAATTTTAGTCTAACCCATTGAAGTCTTCTATATTAAGGGTCATCTAAATCTTGGAAATCCTTTTGATCCCACCATTTCATGCATTGGTGTTACAAGCTTGCACTTCTTGTGGGGTAACAGTCTCACAGCCATCGATGTGGAATGAAGTGTAGGAAGCGGTAAATGGCACATCCAGACCAATCGATTTTCTCTAATCCTCCTCTCGTGGCTCAGGCGTCCGCGTTTTCTACGGGCTTGAGTAGATCTTCATCGGCTGATTGAACGGGAATTTCACTCCGATGTGTTTTCAATTCTTGAATACTCTTATTGGGACGTCGTCCACAAAGATCCTGTGTTTTTTTAGAAATGATAAGACATGACACATTCTCTAGTTCACTGATAATATGATTCTAAATAGTAAATTAGTACATAGATCGAGGATTAGAATAACATGTTAATAAGTAGCCAAGCGAATTTCTCTCTTCCTGGTGGAGAGCGTGGTTCTAAATTTCTAATCATCAATATCATTACTACCCCCTCTAATCCACTATTATTTGACATATTTGGACTTGGCACACCAATAAAAAAATAATGATTGACATGACTATTTTAGTACACTAACTCTATTGATTGATGTTTAGTATTAGGTGTTGAAAAAATGATGTGGAGAATAAGTAATTAAAGTTTAGTGTAAAACCTGAATTTTTTTTATATAAAAATACATAGTAAAAATACAAATCTAAATTTAGAACAGTGAACAAATAAAATTAAAAAAGAGGGAGTATTATTGTTGTGTTTCTTTTTGTAGCAACCTCCCTCATCGTTATGGGTGAATGGTTAATGAAAGAAATCGGGCGAGAAATTTTTTGGAGTAATGAGTTAAAAAATTTAGGCTAGGCTAGACTCAAACAAAATCTGAGAAAGATGATTAGGTCTAGGGCAATCCAGGGAAGAATTGGGTAAAATTTCTAAGTTTGGGTTGGTTTTTCTTTTAGTTAAGACGTTAAGGAGTCCGTAGGACTGTTCGGAAGCAAATTTGGGTAAGTAGAAATTTCGATATTGAATTTGGCGTGGCTTAGAACGTCAAGGTTCGAAGGTGAGTTGTAAAATGGACACATTTTAGGAGATTTATGAGTTTCTGTCCCATTCAAGCCGCCATAGCGGTTTAATTAATTCCCTCTATAGTGGAAGGTCCCGCTACAGCGCCGCCGCTATAGCAGTATTGGACCATTATAGCGGGGTTAATCGCATTTAATATAGAAAATTCTCCAAAATCACTCATTATTCTGCAATCACGCTTTGGGTAAGAGCAAGAGCGACTTAGGTCGAAATTCAGTGGGTTTTTCAACAGGAACTTTTTAAAGGTAGGTAATCTATTTTCCCAATTTAGTGCTTCGATTTCTAGGCCTTTGAGGCGGAATTTGTGGCCTTAGGGGAGGGTTTCGGTTCATCCTAAGATGGGGAAAAATCTTGATTTATGAAGATTTTGGGGTGTAAGACCTTGGGTTGTTTATAAAAATAGTTGTTCTTGATTTATTTACATTAATTCACTGATGTGACCATTGAATTTGTAGTTTTAGGAGAATTAAAGGTGGAAAAAGCCCTAGATTTGGTGGGATGATCATGATTTTGGCCTGGAGTTTAGGATTTAGTTCTCATCCGGGTGTATTTAGGTCATTTGGGTCTAATTTTGTGTTATATTAATTGTTTGTACACGAAGAACAAATTAGGTATCATAACAAGGGGAAAGCTCATGTGCAATAAAGCATTCCATCTTGATTTAAAGTAGGTGATGGTTGACTATTTCCAAGTTACGTAATATATGCATGATAGCTATTTCTATAGTATGGTTTGTATGATGCGTGGTTAAGGAGATCAAGGGAATGAATCTAAAATGATAACTTGTTGATAATCTCATGAAATGAAGGTGTTTTATTTTCTTGTATTTACAAGTGTAGTTTTATTTCATTGTGATTATGATTGTGATTGTGTGATGTGTGAATTTCGGTTGGCTCAAGAACCATGCCTTGTACAGGGTATTATCGGTTGGCTCAGGTACTACGCATGGTGCGGATACTATCGATTATCTCAAGTACCACGCTTGATACATGTTTGATTATTCTCTTATGTGTTGTTTCTTTGAGTGAACCAAGCTTGTTTGTGATCATGTGGGACATGCTTCATGTAATTGTTAAATCAAGATTGGTGACTGAGGGTCTTGCTGTGTTGCGAACTTGGTTGATGTATGTTTTGTCTTGTTTGTACTATGTTCTAGTTCTGTGTTTACATTCATATCATTGGAGCTAGTTGATGATTCTATCAGTACACTTGGTTTTGTGTACTTATACAACATTTGCTCTTTCTTTGTTTAGTACAGGGCTAGGCTACCTCAATCATGAAATGCGAGTTATCTGAATCCAAGGGTGAGCTACTTCCTCCAGGATGCCGTGAATTCATCATTTATTTTTAGTCTATCTGTTCAAACTTAAATTCTTAAGTTATTTCTTTTGTGGTCGCAACCCCGTCTCCTACACTATGTAGAGTTCAGTTAGATGACTTTCAGGTTCTAGGGGAGGTATTTTCCACAAAAGTGTTTGACAATGAGCTTTAGTTATGAAACATGATTTTTATTGCTAAAACTGTTATTTAAGTTATTGGGTTAATTACGGGTTGGTTGGTAGTTGTTTCTTCCGCTGGGTTATTAGTGTGGGTGGCACTCTCGGCGGGCGGGGATGTGACAAAGTTGATATCAGAGTCCTAGGTTCGTTAATCTCGTGGTACCAAAACAAGTCTAGTAGAGTCTTACAGAATAGTATGCAGACGTATGTACTTTACTTTAGGAGGCTACAAGACTTTCGGAAATTTCTTCTTTTTTCCTTCCGTCGTGTTATAACTTGAAGTTTGTACTTCCTTCATTTTTTATAACTTGATGTTTGTACTTCCTTCATTCTTTGTCCGCAGATGGTTGACACCAGCCGGAATGGAGTGAGAGTACCAGGTCCAGTGGCGGAACCGGCAATGCGAGGGTGAGGAAGGAGCAGACGCAGAGGAAGCGGCAGGGGTAGAGAGATAGCAACACCCGTCAGGGGTGGAGCTCAGACAGTGGCTAAGCAGAGGCTGGCAACCCCTACCCTACCCCAAGTTTGTGTGAGGAGAACGTGGAGTAGACTTCGAGGAGGGTGTTGAACCTGGGATGGAGACACAAATTGGGGGTGCAAGCCTTCCCCCTATGACTTCTGAGGTTGTTAAAGAAGTGATGGCTTCCTTAGTGAGATAGCATATACTAGAGCCGTGTCCATTGTGCCGACTACTCAGGCTTCATGTGCTTACCTCGTTTCTACCACCTCTCCCAGAATGGATGAAATTTTAAAGTTATTTGTACTTTATTTGATTATGTCTACAATCATATTCTTATATGAGGTCAACTCTTTCTTTTGGGTTAAATTAAGAGTACACTGATTATTTTCTACAATTATTTACTCATGTGAGACTAGAACTCTATTTGTTGAAAAACATGTGGAAATTTATTTTGATAATGGATGATAGTGAGACTTGAACTCTGGCTTTTTTTCTGTTCTGAGATCATGTTTAACAGTATAACCATCTTATCTAAAAGCTTAATTATTAAAAAACACTTTTATTACTTGATTATGCTTAGAACAATACCACTATAAAGATTTAGTATAAAAAGAAAAGATGCAATAACGAAATTCAAGTAATGTCACATACTGTACTTTTAGAACATTTTGCATCAGTTAAATCCATTATCAACTTGGTCACCAATCAAATTAAAGTCCTATCATGCAAGTGTGTATAAATGTGAAATCATAAACAACTAGTCAACCATCAATTTAAAATCTTACCAAAAATAATGTACAAATTGAAATACCTTTTTACAAGCCTATTAAGGAAAATCAATTTTTAAAAAAAAACTAAAACTGAAAGAGAAAGAAGATGAATGAGTGGCAATAACTATAGGCAATAGATCTAGTAGTGGATGTTGAAACTATAGTAACAAAATCACTAAAATTAATCTAAAAAGCTAATATAATTAATGAGTGGTCTATTCTAATGTGGTAAGGAAATCTAGAAATTTGACTGAACTTTTAATAAAAGTATATTTCTTTTAGATTTTCTTGAAAATGTATTTACATTTGATTGTGGGGAAAGGGGAATATTTATTTTTTGATTCTCTTTTTGGTCCGAGGTGAACATCTATAAATTTATCCCATTTCGCATTGAACAAAACCATCTACAACACCTGCAACGATTGTCATTTTTAGTCTCACCTAATAGATCTTCATTTTTTAGTATCTAGTATAATTTTGGCTACAAAGTCACCTTTGTCTATCAATAGATGTTGAGACGTCAATGAAAAAGTCTTCTCAATCTATTGAAATTATAGCATTTTGGTGGTAGATAATCAAAGGACTTGTCTTTTGTGGTTGTTGTGATACTCAAGAAATGTGACTACCAAGGTACATATATGTCTGAGGTGATTAATATGATTTTGGTTAATTTAATAGTGGAATTTGTAGTTTTAGGTGATTGGGTGGGATGATCAATATGTTTTTGGCCTGAAGTTAGGGATTTAGCTCTAATTTGGGTGTTTTTAGGACATTTAGGTCACATTATGTGTTATATTTATTGTTTGTGTAACACCTCAGACATCGAGAAAGGGCTAAAAGAGGAAATTTAAGCAAGTCCGCGAATCCAAAATGGACCATGGACCCTTCACGGCATCTTAGACGGTCAGTGTAGGGAACCATAGTCCGTTAAGGATGTTGTAAGTGACCATCCAGAACTTCCCTGGGAGGGGTCACCTAGACGGCCCATGGTGACTTGGGCGGCCCGTCTACGGGTCCGTACAAGTCACCTAGTCAAGGAGGTTGCACCCAAGTCAGGTCTTGAATGTTGGGGCAACTTCAAACGATCACATCTTTTAGCACAAAATAAATTTGGTGGCTCATGCATATCCAATTAATATAGTGGAACATTGTCAGGCTGTTGAAGCTTCACGGCCCACTATACGGGCCGTGAAGCACTGTACGACCCATGAAGGGTGTCTTGAAGTCAAGGTGTCAGCTTTTAAGTCAAGGTCATATTGCTCTTTTCCCCTATGCGTTGGGTACTTAAACTACGTCGTTTGATGCCTAAACTACGTCGTTTTACTCAGTCTAAGCCTAGTAATATAGTCAAAAACTACCTAGACCAAATCAGTTTCCTCTCAAGTCAATTCCAAGCAGAAAAGGAGCGTTTCTCCAGTTTCCAAGCCTAGGGTTCTCTCCTTCAAGCGTAAACTTCAGATTTCTCGCAGGGACTTTCAAGTATCAGGTATGTGGGTATTCAGTAAGGGTTTTGTTTGCCCTTATGCCCAAAACTCCAGTCCCTTTTACTTGATTATGATGATTTATGAAACTAGGGTTCTTGCCCAACTATGCATATTCATTATCCCATTTAATTTCTGTGATTTCTACTTAAACTCTATAATTGTTTAAATGAGTTGCATGAATTATTATGGAAATTTGGAAAGGGAAACTTAGCATGAAATTGTAGTATCTTCACATGAATTGGCTTGTCTCCAGAATGTAGCTGAGGGTGCTAGAATTAAGTTTTAGAATAGAATTTAGTTAGTTTCTGTCCACAGTTTATCTCAGAAATCATTTTAAGATCAGTTTAGTTTTGTGTCATGAATTCAGAACTACATTTAAAATGAGCTCTAGCATTCGGTTTGGGAGTAGTGTTTAGCGCTGAGTTGGATTAGGGTTCAGCGTACCCTCAAGTCCCAGAACTATGTGCCCCCTAGGTTTATAAATCCCCTATGTTGGGCATAAATTTTAGTGATCACGCCACAGTCATGCCTTTATACCTTGGCAAGGTATATTGTGTCCTCTCGATGGGGCGTATACATCGGACTCCACGTTTAGCTCACGTGGTTTAGGTCGGTTAATAAACTCTCCAGCAGTTTTAGATTCAATAAGGTACTTCAGGCCTTGTGTTCACTCAGTTTGTTTAGTATGTTTTCAGTTTACTCTTGCACTCTAGTTTTTATGCACTATTGTATCTTGGGCCTATGTGCTTCAGTTCATATCAGGTTACACACTTGACCAGTATTTTTAGCATGTTTAAATATATTTAGTCAACTTGCATATCCTGCATGCTCAGTACATTCAAAGTATTGACACATACTTTTGCACTACATCATTTTATGACGTAGGTTCAGACGCTCAGCATCCAGACCACGCTTAGCTCGATTTTCGGTTCATACTCAGCAGCTTCAGTGGTGCGTCCTCATAGTCCGAGGACATTTCTTTATGCTTTTAGTTTAGTCAGTCTATTATCTATCTTAGAGTAATTATAGAGTTAGTTGGGGACTTGTCCCAGCAGCTCATCAGTTTTAGAGGCTTTCAGACATAGACTCAGTATTTAGTTATTGTGGGTTGTTTCCCATAGATGTTAAGTTAAATTCTCACCTGAAGTTTATTTTAGTATTGTTTACTTTACAATTACGTTTCCGCTTACTTAGTCATATTTCAGTATGTTTGTGATATGCCAGACTCAGGTTTAGGTTGGGGTCACTCGTGATCCTAGGTCCCGTGTTACGCCTAGGGGGTAGTCTCGGGGCGTGACAGTTTGTAGACCAAGAACAAGCTATGTATCATAACAAAGGAAAAGCGCATTCCGGGATTGATTTCAGGCAGGTGATGGTTGATCATTTCCAACTTACATAATGTATACATAATAACTATATCTATAGTATGGCTTGTATGAGGCATGGTTAAGGAGACAAGGGGAATTAATCTGAAATGATAACTTGTTGATAATCTCATGCAATGAAGGTGTCCTATTTTCTAATATTTACAAGTATAGCTGTATATTTTCATTATGATTGTGATTGTGTGATGTGTGCATTTTGGTTGGCTCGGGTACCATGCCTGGTACGAAATACTATTGGTTGCCTAAGGTACCACGCCTGGTACATGTTTGATTATTCTCTTGTGTGTTGGTTCCTTGAGTGAACTGAGATTATTTGTGATCATGTAGGACATGCTTCATGTAAGTGTTAAATAAGGATTGGTGACCTAGGGTCTTTTGCGTAGCGAACTTGGTTGATATATGTGTTGTCTAGTCTATACTATGTTCTAGTTATGTGTTTACATTCATATCTTTGGAGTTGGCTGATAATCCTACTAGTACACTATGATTTTGTGTACTAATATTGCACACTTGCTTTTTCTTTATTGAGTACAGGGATATGCAGGTGGCTGCTACGCGACCTCAATTGTGAAATGTGCGTCATTTGAATCCAAGGGTGAGCTACTTCCTCCGGCCTACCATTGATTCATCTTTTATTCTCAATCCTTCTGTTCGAACTTAAACTCTTTAGTTCTTTCTTTAGGGGTTGTATCTCCGTATTCTAGACTATGTAGAGTTTTGATACACGACTTTTAGGTTCAAGGGGAGGTATTTTCCGCAAGGGTGTTTGACAATGATGTTTAGTTATGAAACTTGATTTTTATTGCTTAAATAGTTAATTTAGCTGTTGGGTTAGCTACGGTTGGTTGTTAGTTGGTTCTCCCATTGGGTTAATAGTGTTGATGCCACTCACGGTGGGTCGGGGTCGTGACAAAGTTGTTATCAAAGCCCTAGGTTCGTTGATCTCCTCGTACCAAAATTGATCTAATAGAGTCTAGTGAAATTGTACGGAGACGTTTGTACTTTTCTTTAGGAGGCTACATGACTTTAGAAAAATTCCTTTTTTTCCTTCATGCTTGCTATAACTTGATTCCAATTGGTATTTGACTTTTGTCATTCTCTGTCCACAGATGGTTGACATTAGATGGAACAAAGTGAGAGTACCAGCTCTAGTTGAAGAACCAGTAGTGCGAGGGCGAGGAAGGGGCAGAGGCGGAGGAAGGGACAGGGGCAGAAAGAAAGCAACACCCACCAGGGGTGGAGCTCAGGCAGCTGCAGGGTACAAGTCGATGATCCCTAACCCACCCCAGGTTTATGTTGAGGAGAACGTGAAGGTAAAGTTCGAGGAGGGTGTTGAACCTGAGATAGTGATGCAGGTTGGGGGTCCAGGCCTTTCGCCTATGACTTCTGAGGTTTTTCAACAAGTGTTAGCCTTCCTGAGTGGGATAGCGGATACTGGAGCCACCCCCACTATGCCGACTACTCAGGCTCAAGGTGCTCACCTCGTTGCTACCACCGCTCCCAGAATGGATGAAATTTCAAAGTTATTTGTACTTAACTTGATTATGTCTACCGTCATATTCTTACATGAGGTCAACTCTTTCTTTTGGGTTAAATTAAGATTATATGGATTCTTTTCTACAATTATTTACTCACGTGACACTTGAACTCTATTTGTTGAAAAATACGTGGAAATTCTTTTCGGTAATGGATGATAGTGAGACTTGAACTCAGGTCATTTTTCTACTCTAAGATCATGTTTAAGAGTATAAGCATCTTATCTAAAAGCTTAATTGTTAGAAAAAAAACATGTATATTATGTTGGTATAATATACCACAAGTAAAATAAATTACAGTTGAAATAAAATGAACAAAAACGAATAAATAAATCTTTACGCTGAGACACGGATATCTCGCTCTCTTTAAGGAGATTTTAGCCCACTGTGGCATAATCTACGCCGATCCAGCAGTATAACTCTTGACTTGTTTTCTCCAGGATACAACTGCCCAACAACTTCATACAACGCAAGCAACTCCGGATTAGCTGAAGAGTCCAAAGCTCCACAAAAGAGCACATTCCTTCAACATATAATTACTCTCTTTTGTATAACGAAAATAGTTGAAAACTTAGAATTTTTTCTCTGTCTCAACTCTCTCTTTCACTACACTAACCTCATTACAATATTTTTCCACACTTCTCATCTCTTTTGAGATACGTCACAAAGGAAGAAACACCACTATTTATAGGTGAAGAAGTCTTTCATATAATCAATGGGTAGAATAAGGGATAGTAATGTGGGAAGATAAATGTGATTGATGTTACATAAGTTACAAGGAAATAATGGTCATATGAGTTACAAGAAACTAATAAGCATGAGAGTTACAAGAACTAATGTTCAGATAAGTTACAAAAACTAATGGTCATCTTCTACCACAATTTATACCCCTAACATATGCACTTAATATTTTATTTTAATAATAAAATGCATATACACCAACATTTCCCCACTCATTTTAATATTAACATAAGAGAGTGTTTCACAATTTAGTTGAAGGTAGACTATTATGCATAATGAAGGTGTGCTCTGCATTGAACCTTCACTTAGTAAAACAATTACATTTACTCCAGAGGCAGTAGCGGGCTGAGACTTGAACTATGACTGCTTCAGCGAAATAAAGTATCACTGTTTACATACAATAATCAAGGTGTTGACATAAGCTTTAATAGCCAACACATTACGGCCTTGTGCTATCCCGATTTACATGAATGTTTTTTAGAACAAGCCCATTCTCATAGAAAGCGGCCTACTTTCACACTCATATAGATGAAATTTGTCAAGGGCTCAAAAAGCCCATTCTCATATAAAGTGGCCTACTTTCACACTCATATTGGTGAAATTGGTCAAGGGTGCTCCTATAATTTGACACTCCACTCATACGAGATACAGGTTTTCATTAAGAATTCAAAGACAACCTCCACAAATCAGTAACCAACTAGGTTCATAGTTGTTCCAAAAAGGCACATCAATTGCCTTCCTTGGTGCCCCACAACTTGCCAATAGTGACAAATTAATCAAAACAAAACCAACTAAAACTCCCTTCATACTCATTAATTACTACCTTCCTCTATTTTGTTGAATGAGATATTGGTCAAATGGATGAGGCAAAGTTAATAGGATATGGTTCAGTATTTATAGAGGAGATTTTGAATGTTACTCACTCACTCATTCATATTAAATGAACTGTTAGAGACTTTTTTGCATAATCTAAAATAAATGAATTATTTAAAGTGTTGGTGTAATATACCACAAATATATTAAATTATAGTTGAAAATCAAATGATAAAAATGAATTAAGAAATTTTTAGCCTGAGACACGGATATCTCGCTCTCTTTAATGAGATTCAAGCTCTCTACGGCATAATCTACACCGATCCAACAGTATCACTTGTCCCCTCCAAGATACGACATTCCAACAACGTGTATAACTCAAGCAACTATGGATTAATTGAAGAGTTCAAAGCTCCACACAAGAACACCTTCCTTCAATATATATAGTGAATATAGTTGAAGACTTAGAATATTTTCTTTATCTCAACTCTCTCTTTCACTACTACCCACTACAATATTTTTCACACTTAACATCTTTCTTACTTCACTTCACAAAGGAAGAAACACCACTATTTATAGGTGAAGAAGTCTTCCATATAATCAATGGATAGAATGAGGGGTAGTAATGTGGGTAGATGAATGTGCTAGATGTTACATAAATTACAAGAAACTAATGGTCATATAAGCTACAAAAATCAATAGTCATCTTCTACCACAATTTATACCCTACATATGCATTTAATATTTTATTTTAATAACAAAATACATATACACCAACATAAAATTGTTAAGATTTTTTTTTCATATTTACTCTTTATTTTGCATATATCAATAATTCACTTAATATGAACTAGGCGGAGAGCTACATTGGAAAAGAACACTGGTCATGTGTCATGTGTCAAGAGGACATTGAAGCAAGTGAGATATTTCGGTGCTATAAATAAGAGGAAGCCGTTTGGGTGGTGCGCATTGGGGGAGCAATCTACGGAGCCACGCACATGTTACCGTCAATCAATCAAAGATTGGGTCAATTTTTATTCATTATATTATTATTTTTTTAGAATCTAGACTAATTAATTTCATACAAAAATTATTTATAACTTATTAGGGGTCGTTTGGCAGAGTGTATAAGAAATAATGCAAAATGAAATATATTAATAATGCTTGAATTTGTAATGATTGTATTAGTTATGTTTGCATTAGTTATGCTGAGATTTTTCTTATGCAGTGTTTGGTTTGGTGTACTAAAAATATTATGCATTGCATAAATTTTTTAAAAGAAATAGTTTTTTTATAAAAATACCCTCCACTGATAGTGGAAAGATGTGAAAAAGTTTTTGAGGGATAGTTTTGTCTTTAATGATGCTAATGCATGCATTAAAATCCATTGCATTACTAATGCATAGAAATCTATGGTATTAGTAATACACTCTTCCATACACAATAGAGTGTATTACTAGTACAAGCAGTAGTTATGCATAGGTTAGAAAAGTATACCAAACAAGGTATTAGTAATACATCTAGCTAATGCAAGCATTATTTTCTTTAATACACTCTACCAAACGACCCCTAAGTCTTCTTGCAACATGAAAAAGCGTTTGGGTAGGTGCTTCCATTGTTTCAGACAGTGTTTTTCTCTTCTTAGTTCATTCAATCAACAACACAAATTAATTGAAAACAAACTTTGGTCCATATACCACCATATGTACTCCAATTTATCAAATATATAGGGGGCGGACGCATCTCTTCTTATCTTTTCTTGTATTTAGCTTATGTTTCCGCCTTTTTAATAGTTTATTACTTACTTTTTTGACTTTTTGAGTCAAATTCTTGATTTTCATTTTTTTTATCAAGCAGTTGCAATTTACAATTTTCTAGATTCCCCGTTTTATTATTATTCCGATAAGAATCCTGATAATCATAAATTGGACTATTGATGGATTCTTAATCACACACAGAGTTTTGGAGAATACTGCACTCTAATTTTATTAAATAACTTTAGGCTTTTATAGCCTTTACATGATAAGAAAACTGAAAGCAACAACAACCACGTACAACTCGTGGTATTAGTTACAGTTCAATTTAAAAACAAACTCTAACTAGTGACTCCTAATAATCAGGAACTTATTAGCTAAACTAAACAGATCACTAACAACTTTGAAATAGTCAGACCCAACAATGCCTCCCCTAAACTGAACGCAGTAGCATTCAGTTTAAGCTCAGTGGTACCTCACACACTCCAAGTTTTTCTCGCAGCTTTATAAACACATTAAGCTTCAGAGGTTTAGTCATTATATCAGCTACTTGCTCCTTTGTGCCACGATGAACAAGCTTCACAATTTCCTCCTTTGTGAGATCCCTTAGAAAATGGAATCTAACATCAATATGTTTACTTCTGCCATATAGAACTGGGTTCTTGGACAATTTAATTGTTGAAGAATTATCACATAATATAGTTGTGGGCTGCTGCTGTAGACAACCAAGTTGCTCCATAATCCTTTGCATCCAAACACATTGACAGGCAAAAGACGCTGCTGCAACAAATTCAGCCTCCGTGGTTGACAATGTCACCACAGGCTGCTTCTTCGAAGCCCAAGAAACTGCCCCTTCATTCAACAAAAACACATAACCACTCGTACTTTTCTTGTCATCTATGTCCCCGGCATAATCACTATCTGTATAGGCAGCTAGCTCTATTGCATCACCTTTCTTGTAAAGCAAACCCAAAGACACAGTACCCTTTAAATAACGCAGAACCCTCTTTGCTGCTTGCATATGCACCTCTGTGGGACTGACCACATATCTACTTAATAAACACACCACATACATTAAATCTGGCCTTGTAGCAGTAATATACATGAGACTCCCGATTAATTGCTTTTACAAGGTTACATCCACCTTGCCTCCTCCTCCTTCCTTCGAGAATGTAGAACCTAGTACAATTGGATTCTTAACTGGATTTCCATTAAGCAAGTGAAACCTTTCCAACAATTCACCAGCATATTTCTTCTGACTAAGATAGATGCCTTCTGGTTTTTGCATAATTTCAACACCAAGAAAGTATTTCATCTTCCCTAAATCCGTCATCTCAAACTCATCTTTCATGGAGCTCTTAAACTTCTCAATCATGTAAGTATCACTACCAGTAAAAATTAAGTCATCAACATACAGGCTTACAATTAGAAGCGTCTTACCTCCTTCTGATTTGACAAAGAGAGTATGCTCATAATTGCACCGTGTAAAGCCTGCTTTGAGAAAATAAGCCTCAATTCTACTATACCAAGCACGCGGTGCCTGCTTTAATCCATAAAGTGCTTTCCGAAGCTTGTAAACCTTCTGCTCTTCACCTTTACGAACATATCCCAATGGCTGCTCCACATACACATCCTCATCTAGCTCACCATGAAGGAACGCACTTTTAACATCAAGTTGGTACACACTCCATCCTTTTTGTGCTGCTAATGCTAGAATCATCCGAATAGTATCCCATCTTGCTACTGGTGCAAACACCTCACTGTAATCGATCCCATGTTGTTAAGCATAACCTTTAGCTACCAATCAGGCTTTATACTTGTCCACCTTACCATTCTCGTTCAGTTTGGTCTTGAATACCCACTTTACACCGATTTTCTTTACCCCTGCTGGTAGTGATGTAAGCTACCAGGTCTCATTCCTCTCAATGGATTCCATTTCATAGTCCATAGCTTTTCTCCATTTTTCTTCTACTGCTGCTTCTTCAAAGGAACAAGGATCTTCGTAGGAAGCAAACATTGCAAGATTGTTTGACTCGTCTTCTTCTTCTGAAAAACCTTCTCCTGAAACGTAATCTTTCAGGTATGAAGGAGCTCTCCGAGATCTATTTGTTGCCTGAAAAACTTCACTTGGTGCTTCTTGATTGTTTTTTGGTACAGTAGCTTCTTGGTCTTCATCATTGGTTTCAATTGCAGCTTCTTCTTCTTGCTCGGACTCTTCAGCTTTGTCTCCATCATAACCTTCCCAAACCAATACATCTTGTCTTACTTCTTCTGCTGTTCTTCCCCAATTCCAGCCTTTATCTTCTTCAAAGCTCACATCTCGGCTTGTTACTATTTTTTTGGTTACTGGGTCAAACAATCGATATGCTTTCAACTCATCGCTGACTCCCAGTAACACACAATGAAAGCTTTTATCATCTAACTTCCTTCTTTTCTGGTCTGGTACGTGAACATGGGCTAAGCATCCAAAAACCCTAAAATAATCCACTTTAGGTTTAACTCCGCTCCACATCTCCTCTAGTGTTTTTTCTTTCACCACCGACGTCGGGCTTCTATTGAGAACATGTGTTGTCCATTTCGCAGCTTCTGGCCAGAATCTCTTCGGTACCTGTTTATCAGACAACATGCACCGAACCATATTCATTATAGTTCGGTTCTTGCGTTCGGCTACTCCATTTTGTTGTGGGGTGTAAGCTGTTGTAAGTTGCCTACTTATACCATTATTTTCACAGAAAGTATTGAACTCATTAGAGGTGAATTCTCCTCCTCTGTCAGTGCGTAAACAACATATAGGTACTCCAGACTCCCTTTCAACAAGACACTTATAATGTTTGAAAATTGTGAATGCATCAGACTTTTCAATCAAAAAATATATCCACACCTTTCTACTATAATCGCCAATGAACGTTAAAATGTACCTTCTATTACTGTTAGAAGATGGTGCAATTGGGCCGCAAATATCAGCATGTACAAGTTGTAATTTCTTGGAAGCACGCCACTGACTCCTTTTTGGAATTGCTTCTCTGTGTTGTTTGCCTACCAAGCAATCAGTACATGACTCAGTTGTAGCTGTCAAAGGTGGAATGCCTTTTACCATGTCTCTGTATCTTAATGTCTGCAGCCCTTTATAGCTCAGATGTCCATATCTCCGATGCCACAGCTGTGATTCATCTTCTGTCATTGTTTGTAAGCAAGTAGAGCTTTCTGGTACTACATTAGCCAACAACACAAACATCCTATTTGTCGTCATCTGTGTCTGTATAATCAAACCCTTTCTTGGATGATAGAGTTTGCATACTCCATGCTTTATAAGAATAGCTATTCCTCTTTCTTGAAGTTGGCCTATACTGAGCAAATTATTTTTCAAATCTGGCACATAAAAGACATCCGTAATCACTTGAGTTGTACCCTCGATTTTCAGCCATATATTTCCTTTCCCCATCACTTCCATGCTTGTATTATTGCCCAGCTTCACCGAATGTCTGTATGTACCATCAAAATTCAAAAAACACTGTCTCTTCCCACACATGTGGTTACTGCAACCAGAATCTAAGAACCATGCCTCTTCCCTTTTTGCATTGTTAGTTTCCACAAGAGTCATCATAAGCATCTCTTCTTCCTCATCAATCTCAGCATAGTTGGCTTTGTTGTCTCTACTAGGACATTCATATTGAAAATGCCCCAGTTGATGACATTTATAACATTCCACGGTGTCCTTGTTAAATTGCCTCACTCTACCTCTCCCCCATCCTCTAGTTGCAGCTCCTCTGCCTCTTCTTCCTCTTCCTTCATAACTGACCTTCAATGCTTGCTCCTCTCCACCACTCTTTCTGAACTTCTGCTCATGGACCAGCAACGAGCTTTGTAACGCATCAACCGAAAGACTATCAATGTCTTTTGACTCCTCAATCGAGCACACAATGTAATTGAACTTCTCAGTTAGAGTACGTAGGATCTTCTTAATGATCTTGACATCCGGCATGTCTTCACCATAGTTTCTCATGTTATTGGCTACCACCAACACTCTCCCGAAATAATCATTGACTGTCTCTCCCAGTCTCATCTCTAGTAGCTCAAACTCTCTGCGAAGAGTTTGAAGCTGAGCACGCTGTACCCGAGCATTCCCTTGGTACTTAACCTTCATTGAGTCCCACAACTATTTGGCCGTCTCTTTCTGAGTAATTGTCTTCAGAATGGTCTTGTCAATGGAACTAAAGAGATAATTCTTGGCCTTTAAATCCTTCAGCCTCATTTCTTCTAGGGTCTTCCTTTGAGCTGGTGTCAATGCTTCTTCACTGGCTGGTTCTGTATAACCTCCCTGGACAACACTCCAATACTCCTTTGATCTAAGAAGATTTTCCATGATCAAACTCCAATGATCATAATCCCCATCAAACTTAGGGATGCATACTTGTGCGAAGCTGTTGGTTTCAGCCATCATCACACACTCTCCTACACTCGAAGTGTTTCACTCCCTCGCTCACAATCAAGCCCTTTTCGTGGCTCTGATACCAGAATTTGATAGATTCTTAATCACACACAGAGTTTTGGAGAATATTGCACTCTAGTTTTATTAAATAACTTCAGGCTTTTATAGCCTTTACATGATAAGAAAACTGAAAGCAACAACAACCACGTACAACTCGTGGTATTAGTTACAGTTCAATTTAAAAACAAACTCTAACTAGTGACTCCTAATAATCAGGAACTTATTAGCTAAACTAAACAGATCACTAACAACTTTGAAATAGTCAGACCCAACAACTATTACTAATATTAATATTGTTATAGCATGTCTCTTAAGATGAGAGTGGAATTTATCCTTTATTTTGTCCTTTCCATTCACTCGGAAAACAATACTTAAAGTCGATACTATCAAAACATTTGAACATTATTTCAAAGAAATAAACCTTAAATTTTTAAAAGGTATTTTAAAAAAGAAAAAGATGAAAAATCATTAATCATCAAATATGAAAATATAATAATTAAATTAAGAAAAATAAGTATTTCTAAAAATGAACTTATTCACAATTAGTGGATAGCAGTTAATCTCTATTTTTTGTGTGTGTTTCTTGTACACTAAGTCACTGAGATTTGGAATGTCGTTATATTAGTGTGATTTATCTGTTTTATTCTATGAGAAAATAATTGTATATTTCGAATATCATATGGGAATTAAGTTTTTAAATAGTAACACATTATGAATTCATTGGACTTGGATATAATTCTATTTTATCTCCATTTTTTATTTAAAGTTTACAGTATTTTATTTTCGAATACAGCAAGAATCACAAGCTTAAGAAACTTATATCAAATTTTGTATTTGATATTAAATATTATTGAAGACTAAGATCCTTGGGGGTTTTAATTACTATGCTGTTAATTTCTACTCAAATTTAATAATCGATTTGAAGATATAAAAAGTTTATTTATTTATGATAAATTATAATCAGCTTGAAGATATAAAAAACTTACTGAACTTTTTAAATCTAATTTTTTAGGCTTGAAAAATAAAAACGTCACTATTTATTGATTATTGTTATTGTTGTATATCGAACAAAACATGACATAAACAGCAACTCCCGATCAGTGGTGGATTTAGGATTTTAAGGTCATGGGTGTTCTCTTAGCTACAGTGGCGGCGACAGAAGTTTTACTATGGAACTTCAAACTATAAAATTTATGTATCTCTCTCTCTCTCTCTCTCTCTCTCTATATATATATATATATATATATAACAATCGAGAAATCACTTCAAAAGTCACCATATTAAGTGTCATAATAAATAGACATATTCTTATCCAAAAAGGTTCATAGAACCTAGGGAATACACATACATGAATGTAAGTAGTTCATGTATTAACTCAATGGACAATACACTCATTCAATGGATTTATAACACTCTCCCTTGGATGTCCATAGATAATGTGCCTCGTTAAAACCTTACTAGGAAAAACCCAATGAGAAAAAGCCTAGTGAAGAAAAAGAGTACACACATCTCATAATACGTTTTGAATGTTGCCTCATTAAAAACCTTACCAGGAAAATCCAATGGGGAAAAAACCATAATTAAGAAAAAGAGTATAGTGCGTATGTCACTCTCCCTGATGAAAGCTTTACTTGATATCTCGAAGATGACACATTCCAATCTTATATCTCAACTTCTCAAATGTTGATGTTAGCAATGCCTTAGTGAATAAATCTACAAGATTATCACTTGAATAGACCTTTTGAACTTCTATCTCATCATTTTGTTGAAGATCATGTACTGCTACCACATTCGCTTAGGTAATGGAGCAAATTCAATGGGACAAATTTCATGATTTTTCATCAAAGTCTTAGTCATCATTATATCATTAATATGGTACATTGAGACTCAAACTCAATGTCTTACCCATAGAAGACGCGCTAGGCCATAATTCTATGGGACTCGAACCCAATATCTTATCATCATGGTGCATCAAAAATCAATTTGATGTTTTTCCCTCTTGGTGCGATAGAACTTGAATCTACCGTCTTACCCTTAAACATTTTTCATTATGATGCATCCGGACTTTAACCTGATGTCTTGCACTTTTGATGCGATGGACTTGAATCCACCGTCTTACCCTCAACCAATGATATGATAGATCAAAGTACAACATGACTCACCATTTGAGTTTTTCAAAATATTTAAATAAAATTCATGAAATATAATCACTTCTGTGAACTAATGCTGTAATGACCATCCAGGTCATTTCTGTGTTAATGCCTTCTTTCTGTCATTTAAAGCGTTCCTATAGCGACCCCGAGTCATTTATGACTTGCTGGCACTGATGATTCGGTCGCCTGGTCATTCGTTTGGGTTTTATGCCCATTTTTCTATTTTGGAGCTTTTGAACCTTGAAAGGTTGACTTCGGTCATAACTTCAGGTAAACGACCTCAGATGAGAATTCTGACGGTTCCATCAGCTTCGAAAAGGCCAAATCAGGGTTCGCATGAGTCCTGGGGTTTCCGGTGTGAATTTGGGGCCGATTAGCTCTTTAGCCTTTGGAAATTGGCCTAAGGTTGACTTTGGTCAACTTTCTTGGAAAACGCACTCGAATGAAAATTCCGACAGCGTGGATAGTTCCAGAATGCCGAGTTTGGTTTAGAACGACCTTTCGAGAATTACCGGGAGCTTCCGATCAAAATCCGAGGCCCTCGGTAGAATTTGGCTAAAATGGCATAATAGGTGTGGGACCCACTTTTTGTCGAAATGACCTCGTATGGAAATTTCGACTGCCCCATTGAGTCCAGAATGTCAAATTTAGTGGGGTAGCATATCTGGTTTATTTTTATCGGGTCCCGAACGAATTCCGAGGGTCCGTTCGGAGACTTTAAAAAAATAGCTAAAATCTGGTTGCTGGTACAGACCTTTAGCGACCAGAAATTGGACTTTTAGTGACAAGAAATGGTCTTTAGCGGCGAGGTTTGGGTTTTATAACCCAAAAATTTCATCTCTCACCCTCATTTTCAAATGCCGATTTCTCCCTCATCCGAGCTCCGATTTGAGTGATTCGAAGTCCAGTATGATCGTGGAGATTGTGGCTAGGCATTGGAGTGATCTGAATGTGTTAGTGAACCCTCGTTTGTGGTGAAATTCAGCTCGAAGCTGCTGCCATCAACTTATGATTTCTTCTTCATTTTAAATTTTGATATCTCGAGTTCTAGAGCTCCCTTTTTGGTGATTCAAAGTCCCTAGTGTTCGGGTTTTCTTTGGATTCATATATTTGAGGTTGGGGTTCGATGGGAGCACCTCGTTCTGCGTGAAATCGGAGGTAAACCCCTTATTTGGCCTATTTTTGTTAGCTTTAGATTTGTTATTGTTGGGTTGATTGGGAGCGGATCCGACCCCTATTTGATAAACTAGTTTAGGATTAGTGTTGGGAGAAGGATTTGGGACCTTTTGACGGAGTCAATTCCGGGAAATCCGAAGCGGGTCCCACTTTGCCCGATTTTGACCCAAAAATTGGTCTGTCTCCGAATTTGTTAATTTTGGTGTCTAAACGATCGTATTGACGCTCTGATTCTATTTTTGGTAGCGTGACAGTAGTCTGAGGCCGTTCGGAAGGGGAAATCTCCAATTGAGTGACTTGGAGCGCGCGTGATCGGCTTTTTGGTAGGTAACGGCTTCCCTTCTTTCTAGGCTGAGCCTGATTGTGTAAATGCTGGTTGATATTTGTGAATCTTGGGTGGTTAGTTAGTATTGTTTCCCTTGTTCCCCAACTTCCTCAGTTTAGAATTGACTGTTGGGTTGTTATGAGCTAGTATCATGCTATAGGTTGGGTTGTTGATTTGATTTGCTGATATGCATGTTGTAGGGTATCTATTGGTGGTTATCTGATGTTGTATGAGTGGGTCTGGGTGAATCTGGTTAATGATTGACTGATTATTGTGATTCTGCCTTAGAATAGGTTGTGATTTATTGACATAGTCTCATGTACCTCGTTGACTTGAGTATGTATCCGATGTCGTTTCGGATGGACTAGATCCTTGTAGACTGATATAGCAGACTTGGGTCAGATTATGAGCCTTACTATAGGCGTTTTCGTGGCTTTCGGACCTTCCGTTTCTTTGCCCCTTATCGCTGGGATTTTTGGGATGCTGCCGGAAGATACCGTGGTTGCGCCGATTGTCGGCTGGATTGTGTTAGGCTGGGAGCCTTCGGTTGGTATATATGTGGGCGCGGCGGCCCGTGATTTTTAGTCTCTTAGTGTATTATTTTTGTTGCTTATCCAGTTCATGACGGCTGGCTCCAGTACGCGGCTGACGTTACTCGGTTGACACTTAAGATTTCCAGTGCTAGGCTGACGGGGGTAGGCTACCCGCTCAGATCCGCAGCTGACGTTGCACGATTGCAGCCCGTTATTTCCAGTGCGAGTTCGTGGAGCATAGGCTACTAGTCCCAGCTATGCGACCGACGTATCCGGTGGAACCAGTATTTCCAGCGTTAGACTGTCGAGTGTGGGCTGTTTGTGCTAGTCCGAGACTGAGGTTGCCCGGTTAGAGTCCGGCATTTCCAGCTCATGACTGATGACTGAGCTGGGCTCTGATATTTATGACTAAGCTGGGCTCTAATATTTATGACTGAGTGGGGCTCTGATGGTAATGATTGGGCGGGGCCCTGGTGTTGTTCTTGAGTTGGTTATTCCTTTGTTTCTGTAGAATAGCTCTTCTGTGTACCTGTCGGGCTTATGCGGGTCCGTTCAGGTTTTATTTAAACTTGCGCACGAGTGTGCCCAACGGGTCTTATGGGGGGCCCAGCTGGGTTTATTTTAGTTATTTCTTTGTGCTTCCTTTCAGATTTTCCGTTTCCTGTTCTGTTGACTTCTGTTTGTGCTGATTCTATCTTGTCCGCTTGTTTTTACCCTTCTTTCTCAGTCGGTCTATGATGCCTACTGGGTACCTGTTGTTTTGGTACTCATGCTACACTCTGCATCTATTTTCGTGATGCAGTTCCGAGCACCAGCTATCAGCGTTGATATCGAGCCTGCAGCGGTCTGTTCAGGAGACGAGGGTGAGCACTTGGCATTTTGGGATTACCAGTCTCCTTCTGTTTATATGTTTTGGCTTGTCTTTTGTTTTCGAGACAGTTGTTCCAGTGGTCCACTTTCGGGACTTGTACTCTTTTTAGTAGTTTTGTACTTGTGACTTCCAGGTTTTGGGAGGTGTTGTATATATTATTTTGGTTCCATTCCAGCTTTCGTGAGTGCTCTTATTGTATGCTTCCGCTTGGCTATGGATTAGTTTCCACCCTTAGTCCCGTTACTGCTTAGTTCCGGGATAGGGTTTTGGCTGGCCTACTGGTGGATTGGTAGGCGTCATCATGACTTGAGAAATTGGGTCGTCACAAATGCCTTCGTCATTATATGTAATTGTAATAAGGAAAAATATAAAATTTTACCCTCAATTAGCATAATCAAAACAATACTCTAACTCATGCTAATAAAACTTTATACCTTCTTCCATTTAAGGAATTTTGCAGAGCAGATCATATTCAACCGGCAGTAGTATATGCCTTTGGTTCTTGATCAATGTTAGTGACTGAACATTATTGTATTGTAGATTATCAATTGAAACTTTTTTCTAAATCATAAAAAGATTCTAGAAAATATATTCCTGATTTTATGCATATAATACCTTGATTGCACTAGTTATCATTTTTCCTTCTTGATTCTCATAACGAGATCAACCAAAACATGAGCTAAAGAAAAACTAAAACTCAATCTCAATTGGCTAGAGTCTCTTGTTGATAACGTGTTGTAAAATATAAGCAATATACTATAAATAATATAATTAACAGGATATATGGGGAGTAGAATGTAGAGATCATCTTACTCAAATGACTTCAAGTGTCTTACAATGGTGAATGAACAACCCTATTTATAGGTTGAGAAATCACTTCAAAAGTTACCATATTAGCCCGTTTGGATTGGCTTAAAAAAAGTAGTTTTTAAGTCAAATTGAAATGACTTTTAAGTCAAAAAATAAAAGGTAGGGAGAGACCTACTTTTGGTTTTTGACTTATTTTAAGTCATTTTAAGTCATTTTTGATCTAGCCAAACACTTTCTAACTTATTTTAAGTTATTTTTTATATTTGTCAAACACTTCCAGAAGTTAAAAACTGACTTAAAAGTAGGTTTGACCAACTTTTAAGTCAATCCAAACACCCTCTAAAGTGTCATAATAAATAAATACATTCTTACACAAAAAGGTTCATAGAACCTAGGAAATACACATAACGTAAGTAGTTCATGTATTAACTCAATGGACAATCCATTCATTCAATAAATTTATAATACTCCGTTTGGAATATTAGCAGAAAATGTTGGGGAACTTATACCATGTGTTAGTTCGTTTCTCTGCGTAAATTTTGACCGCTGATACGGCTCCCTAGGGAGTCGCACAAGGAGCAATAGGGCGGCGCACAGAGTTATTTTCTCTCTTTCACTTCTTGCCGTGTTCTTGGTTTGCATTCCGGTCAATTTTTTAATCTATGTTGAATATCATAGTGACATAATACATATAGAATATTATGTAGGACGATGTGAACTGTCTCATAGAATATGTGTATCTACTTGTTTAACTTTATACAAATTTAAATATTTATTTATACATACCAAAAATTAAAGAATATAAACCTTGAATGAGACTAAAAACACGTTTATATATCATATCATTTGTTTTGGTGTAACAAAAAAGAATATAGAACATTAAAGCTTTGGAAGTTGTTAAAGAAGAGCGTGCGCTCATGTGTCTTCTTACATCGTAGATGGTAATAATACAAATAGGCAACTCCATGTGTAATGTCTTCATAGCCGAGATAATACCATTGATGGTTGATGCATTAATGATATGCTGGCTACTGCCTAGCATATGTCCCTTTTTAGAGGAGGAAGTGCACGTTAGGGGGTACATAGATCGGTTTAGTTTGGTTTTTCATTAAAAAAAATCTAAGCCAATTATGTCGGTTTATTAAATCTAAAAACCAAATCAAATCATATAAAGTCAGGTTTTTCGGGTTTTTTTTTTCAATTATACGATGATTGAAAAAGAGATCAAATATATTTTCACTTACCCGTGTGATAAGCTAAACTTTAAAAACGTCAATAGAATCTTTGAAAAGGCGATAAAATTCACATGAGTACAAACTATTTTTATTAAAATATCAACGTTCATTATGTTAAATTTATAAGATTAAAGGCTACAGTCACACTGAATACAAAATAAAATATTTACAAAGTAGATTGTTAACTTCGAATATGAAAAACTATAACAGTATAATTGTAACTTCCGATATGAATACAAAATAAAATATTTACAAAAGTTTACAAGCCCAAATTTGAAATAATATATCTAAACATTGAAAACTATAAACTAATTAAAAATATATTAACAAAGTAGATTATAATTAATAGTATTTTTTATCTATAAAATAAAATAAAATTATATTTATATTATGTCGGTTTAGTTTGGGTTCGATTTGACTTTTTTTCCTTTAATACCAAACCAAACCAAGAGTGGTCGGTTTTTTTTTTCAACGCCAAACCAAACCACAAATCGATTTTTTTTTTCGATTTGACTTGGTTCGTCAGTTTGGTTTGACTTTACAGTTTGGCTTGTACACCCCTAGTGCACGTATAGCTCGACATAAATTTATGTAAAAAATTTAAGAATCACATAGGGTAAGGAGAAAACTACATCTTATCCTTATTCTTTTTCAATTTATAAAAAAATTTAAAATTTATTGTCATTCGGATACATCCTAGACTTCTGGTTACATCACATTTGATCCATTATAACAGATTTCTATTATGATTGAAAAGGAAAGAAAACGTAAAATTGAATGTGAGTTTCTCAAATCACACAAATCAAGTTGATGTCAATCTCTCCCAAATCGTAACAGCTTCAAACAATTTAAAATTCAAATTTTCCTCTCTCAAATCTCTCTCATATCGTAACAGATTCAAAATCGTTGAAAAAATTAACTGATACATGATGAATATATCTATTTTGTTGAGACATTCAGGAATTGAGAAAGCGAGGTGAATTATTAACGATACAAAAGTGATTAAATAGTTGTTGGACAAACAATTTCTTTTGTATCTCATATCCGTCATTGCAGATGAATTGAAGATCGATGTGATGAGGAAAAATCTAAAGATTCGATACATCGTAGAAGGTGATTCATCTCCAATGATAATTAGGAATAAAATGAGAGTAAAATTGTACTTAGAGGTGAAAAAAAATTAGCCTGTATTTGCAACGTATCCTCTATGTATTGATACAACGGACAAGATAGCTGGTAGTTGCTATGTATCAGATATATTTAGTATAAATTTGAATTTATGTATCATGCCCAAAAACTTAGTGCATGATACATTACTATTTATATATTTATTTTGTTTGAGAAATATTGTATTTTATAAAAGATACATTATACATGTAATTGTTCTAAATAGTTTTTGTGTGTGATACATAACACAGTGGTGAATTGATATGTATATAATACATGTAATAAAGTTTGAAAACTGTTGAATTTGATATATATTATGTATCATATACATATCAATTAATTTGATACATAGTGCTTTAACTATAGAACATTAGGGTTTTATGTGTCAAGTGTATTTATTGGATAATGTGTACAGACACATAACCTTCTAAATTAAATAAGTCTGAACAAAAATTAAAGATTGCAGATACATAACAATAACTGAGGTAGATTATACAATTCGTAACAATTATGTATCAAATAAATAATTAAAGGCATAGAACATATATGTATCAGAAAAAGATTAACAACAAAAAATCAACAAAACAAAAAAAAATCAACCAGTTGCTCTATCAATGTTGTGTTATATAAATAACTATGAATATGATACAAACTAATATTGTTATAAAATATTAGCGTTTATGTATCAACAATAATATTTGATAATGTCTACAGATACATAGTCTTCTAGTTGAATATGTTTGGGTGAATGTATCTGGTAGTAAAATATAACAAAATTTGTAATAGTTATGTATGAAACTAATACTTAAACACAATACATTGTGCATGATAAAAATACAATGCATCATAATGTTGAAATCAAGGTATTATACATTAATTTAAGAAACAAAAACAACTAGATACATTAAAAATTTGAACCCATATGTATCAGAAAAAGACGAACAACAAAAAATCAGAGGAAAAAAATGAACAATTTGATCTGCTGAAAGCAAAAAAAATGATAAAGAACTCATTCTACACTTTCTCCTTTGTTCTGTATCAACTCCCGTAGCTTTTTTTCACTCTCAACAATGGCATCACCCATAGATCTCGACCCAAAGTCCTTACCGGAGCCACCAACAACTCGACCTTTTTTCCCCTTTTTTGGGCGTTTTTTCCACAATTGATTTTTGAAGTCAAATTGATGCATCCTTCTTCGATTAATAGGGTAATCACAATACTAAAAAATAGGGCATTATCCATATGTGTTAGAAATTTGTAGATGAAAAAGCTAAAAAAAAAAAAAAAAATTAAAAATCGATAACTGATGAACTAGAAAGAAAAAATGGATGAAGAAGAACTACCTCTTCAAAAACTTGTAAAATATGAACTGGAAAGAGAAAAGATTTGAAATTCAAAAATGGAGTGATGGAGATAATTGATCTGTAACACCCCACAACTTTTCCTTTTTGAATCCGAATCTTTCGTCGTAAATATCTAAGTTTGAACCGAGTGGTGTCCTACTTTTGCTTATGTGTTAAAGTTAATTCCTATGAGTGGAAAGTGTATTGGAAGTTGTTTAGAGTCATAAGAGACCTCTAGCACTAAGTTGAGTTCCAAACCTTTCTACTGGTTAAGTTTTTCGCATTAGTTCATGCAAGGGTCAACTTAAAACGCTTCATATCTCCTAGAATATAAAGAGTTAGGTGACCCATGACCTATCATATTAAAGGTCTTTGAGTCCTCTTTCCAACTCCACCAAGTTTGCAACAATACAAGTTTGGAGTAAAACGTTATGACTATTTTACTAAAGCATGTCGGGGCTGGGAAATTCGGCGAGCTGATGGTCAATTCGACGACTCGCCGAATGGGTTCGGCGCATCGCCGATTAAGCTCGCCGAATGGACCTGAAAACCACCAAACACTGTTATTTTAGGCGATCTGAAGCTCCCACTCGGCTGTTCACCGAGTAGGTCAGCGATGGGACCTCCAGCTCGCCAATTTGGCCGACGAGACTCATTAAAAGGTCGTTTTTTTCAATTTTGATGGTTTTATTACGTTCCCAGAAGGGTATTATTGACCTTTTACCCTCAATTAATTTCCCTAAGCCTAACTTATAGCCTTATAACCTCCCCATTCATGCTCAACCCTCAGACAAATCACTTTTGCACGTTCTAAGTTCTCTCAAGGAAGAAGCTAGGGTTCTTCACCTTCAAGCCTCAGTCCAAGGTTTCGTTTCAAGCTAGTGTTTCCCTTTCAGGTATGTAAGGCTAATAATAGCGTTGGATTGAGTTCGTCCATGCGCCCTACATCTAAATTCCATCGATTGTTGAGTATGAGTTGAATTGAACCCAAATTCCTTGAATCCCTAACTTGAGTTGATCCCTTATTCTTTGAGTTCTATTGAATTATGCATTGAAATTGTTGTTTCTA
The DNA here is from genome assembly GCA_018342035.1 of Solanum appendiculatum. Classification (NCBI taxonomy): domain Eukaryota; kingdom Viridiplantae; phylum Streptophyta; class Magnoliopsida; order Solanales; family Solanaceae; genus Solanum; species Solanum appendiculatum. The sequence continues at coordinate 357,525 of JAGDQO010001508.1, read as the reverse complement.
CCTTCTTGCTTCTTGAGGTTTTCATTCATGGATACATTCCCATGAACCCTAATTGAGTTAATGAACATGGTTTTACTATGCTTTATTTTAAATTAGGATTGATGATTTTCATGCATTGAGCAAAGTATTATTTTTAACTGCTTTGAAGCATATTCTATTGAGTCTAAATGAGCATGAGTTTTTGGGCATAAATAATGGTTTTGAAAAAGATTTTAAATGAGATGTGAGTGGTTTGAAAGCATTTGATTTGTAAACGAAAAAAGATGATGAGTTGAGATAAGATTGAGTTTTGATAGGTCTATTGAGACTTGATGAGATGATTTGAAATATGTTACCTGATAGATATGAGCATAATGAATTGAGTTGGGGAGTAGTATTGAGCACCGATTTGGGTAAGAGTTTAAATGACTCAAGCCCCATGAACTACGTAGCCAGCGTAGGATAGGATCGCACCGTTAATTCAGATATTTCCTTATTGTCCCAAAAGAGGACTTGTTGACTGTGGATTCAATGATGGTTGATCGTCCCATACTCCGGCAAGGTATTGGACGGCTGCGGCAACGGCAGTGCAAAGCGTTGTATCATCACTGGCTCATAGGTGATGGTTGTCGGTTAGAGAAACTCCCTAAGAATAATAAATGATTTGAGTTGATTGAAATTGCATATGATTGGGTCGATTTGAAAAGCATTGCTATTTCTAAACTTGCATGTTTTATTCTGAGTTGAGTGGCATGATGTTGAGTATCCTTGAGCTTGTTCCCTTTCAGCTATTTTACATACCGTACATTCCATGTACTGACGTCTTCGACGCTGCATCATTCCATGATGCAGATACAGGTTCTAGAGATCCTCAACAGGCGTTTCGTTGAAGATCTTCCTATCCCAGTTAGTGGTGAGACCTCCTTGCTTTCAGAGGGATCATATTTATTTGATTTGCTTTTAGTTGAGTATTTTCTTTTGAGGTAGCCGCGGGCTTGTCTCGGCACCTTCTTATGATTGGACTAGAGACTTCATAGACAGTGATAGATAGAGTTGGAGTTGAGTTGATGTTTCTGTCAGAGTTCATTCTTTTGAAACTATCTTTTATAATATGGAGTTTGTGATTTGAGTTATATCATGAGTTACATTTTTCAAAAAAGTTATATCTCACACTGATTGATTGAGTTGCCCACTTAAGTATGTTTTCTTGCTTATAATGAGTTTTCCGCTGATTGAACGAGTGACCAGGCCATAGTGGTTCGCTTGGGACCAGCAATGGTTTTCGAGTGCCGGCCACGCCTAGGGTATACGCTCGGGGCGTGACATGATCATGGAGTGATTTTAGGCGTCAAAAAAGAAGAAAAAAATTGTAGGGTTGATTGTTTAGAGTGATGTATCCGAAAAAGTGAGAAAAATTGAGAAAAAGTGGGATTTTTGTAATTTTTTTAAATGCTAGGAAATAATAGAAAATAAGGTAAAAAGGAATGTGCAGTTAGATAATTTTTCCTAAATTTATCCTTAATTTGATAAAGAAATATGTAACAAGCTCCATATCTAATAATTCATCCCCAATTTTAGATATTCAATCTCTTTAGAAACCATTCATGTGATTCTGAATTTATTGTGTGTCCCTTTATCAAATATAAAGGTAAATTTATTTCAAAAAATAACAAAAAGGTATATTTAGATAAAAAAAAAATATATAACGAAGAAAATATTTTTAAACCAAAATTATAATAAGGAGTATATTTAAATTATTTTTTATAATACAAAAAATATTTGACATTTTTTCCTTTATATGAATCTGATCGAGAATAAAGATATATACAATCATCTTCATCTCTTCTTCTCCTTATTATTATTTTATTTATAACAGCTTTAAAGTTGTAGCTGTATTAACAACCTGAGATATATTTTTTTTGCAGTCGACCTCTTTATTTTGTCTGTCTCCGTGTAAAATATTTCATCCAAATTAAAGATCATTAATAACTTTTGTCATTTAATTTGTTGTTGTGTGATTAAATATGGAGATGGATTGTTGTTTCACCATGTCTGATCTTTCTTTTCACTTGTGTTTATATATAAAAATATATATATTAATTTTGTATTGCAAATGTATGTTGAGTCAGAAAGTACATGATTTTTTAAAATGATATAATATTATTAAAATAAAGATTAATTGAGTAAATATTTATATTCATGATATGATATGTACAAAAAAAGAAATTTGAATTGTCATATGGTAACTTGTTTGTCGAGGTTAAATAATAAATCAATGCATATATTTATATCTTTTTTTAATTTTATTAATGCAAACAAGTAATGAAGCATATCACATGTAAGATTTATAGATGATATTGCAGGTTTGATTGAGGGACATTAAGACGGAGATTTAAAGTAAATGCTAAAACAGAATTTTAGTATCGATGAATGATGTTTAATTTATAGGAGAAAAAAAATCCTCAAGTATGCTATCGAAATTTGAGAAAAGGCTCATCTAGATTATCCATTAATAGTTGGGATCACCTATGCCATAATCGCGATACAAAGTGTCCATTTGTGCCAATACTTATGAAACAAAAAACATAACCGATTTTGACATGCCACTTTCACAAATGACCAACAATGAATGGATCACATCACTAATTAAATTGGTCAAATTAAAAAAACTCACACAAATTTAATTTACCTGACCCACATCCCCTTTTAACTCATCTCAATACCTAAATCTTGCATTATTGAACGGATGGTAGAGATGTGTTAAAGTCGAAGAAAGATTATTAAATAGCTCATTATTGAATCATGAAATTTATTTTTTGACGTGAACTTTTCTAGATTCAGGCTTTATGTTCGTTTTCTTATTATGTGATTTTAATTGATATATTTATTCAAAACGTATGTATTTAAATTTCAAAACTACGAAGAGTCACCACTTTTACTAATTCAGAAGATCACATTCTTTTATATAAAGTTTTTTAAAATTTTATTTGTTATTTTTTTTATAAATAAAGTGTTTAAATTATTTAAAAAGGCCATAAATTAAATTATTAAAAACACTTTTGAATTAAGGACTTACCATTTTTAATATGACTAATTTTAACGCATGTGTATATCAAATTATGTATATGTGATATATCTAAGACCAATCAAGAGTCACGTCAAATGTTCTTTCACATTACAAAGAATAATTTTACAAAATAATTGACATAAAGTATTGAAATCAGCTCTGAACTTGGAGTGAATTATTAGTTTCACCCCCAAACTATTGACAGTCTTAAAAACACCCCTCTACTTGACTAACTCAACTTAAATACACCCCCGATCTGCTACATGACATAGCAAAGGGTCTCAAACTCTTGTAGGAGCGTGGGACTCTTAATAAAAAGCCGAGAGAAGTGTTGAAAACACCCCTAAACTTGGCTTGAATTTAAGGGTGTATTTCACCTATGTGACAAGATCAGAGATGTATCTAAATTCAATTAGTCAAGTAGAGAAGTGTTTGAAAACATCCCCGATCTGCTACATGACATAGCAAAGGGTCTCAAACTCTTGTAGGAGCGTGGGGCTCTTAATAAAAAGCCGAGAGAAATGTTGAAAACACCCCTAAACTTGGCGAGAATTTAGGAGTGTACTTCACCAATGTGACAAGATCAGGGATGTATTTAAATTCAATTAATCAAGTAGAGGAGTGTTTGAAAACACCCCTGAACTTAGGCCAAAAATTCGAGCGTGTTCATTTGTTTGTGTTGTGCCTAACCAAGAATTTGGGTCAACAGAAGAGAGCCTGTTAAGTGTCAAAAGATTACTTCTGATAAAACAAATATTCATACACCAGATATATAGCATAAGTATTAAATGAATAACAAGAGAAACATTGCAGGAAGAAGATAAAGGATAAGCCAAATAGATAAGGAATTTTGTACTTTACAACAAACCAATATTACCAAGTTGAACTAGGAACAAAGTCCTCCCCCCTCTCCCTGCAAATGATCAAAATCTTTAAATAATCCAGCCAGGTCAAAATATTTAAGCATTGTGCCCTTTTCTCCCACAAAGTTAGAACTGCAAGTTTAGTACCATTAAGAATCTTAACAGTACTCTAATTTAAGAAGAAAAATTCTGCCTTCAAATCCATTCGAGACATTTGTGTGTCCAACTCCAATGCGTTCAAGAACATTAATGGCCTACCTTTATCGTTCCAATCACTCTTGTTTTGTTCGGGAGTCCGACGAGTCCCCTTCTTGATTTTGCCCCAACTGCTTTACACTAGCTTTGGCCTCTGCCAGGAATTTAGGATCAGGCTCATGTTTATCAGAGGGTTCTCTCATTGCCAGACAAATATAAAATGCAATAACCACATTGACCGATATGACAGCAACAAATCCACTCACTAATGTCATAGAATGGGGAGACATATCGGTCAAACCTGTTCCAAATTGATAATGGTTAGTGTAGAATCATAATTTCATAATCCACTTAGACTACCAAGGAAAAAAATATCAGTCCAGAAAAGTATAATAAGTATGCTATCTCATGAAGATATCAGCCTTCTAGTTTAAAAAGAAAAGAAGATCGTAATCATAATGCTAATAGTAGCAAGAAGAACAAGAAAAGAACACTGTTGCAGCACTTTGAAATGCACGTCAGAGGAATATACCTTAGACGTAATATAGTTGTGATAACGATGACACTAATTACTATTTTCATAGCTCGACTCAAACCTCATACTATCCATCAGACATATAGTTGAAAGATCTCTCTCTAGAACAATGCATGTAGCATTAAAGCTTTTCTCAAATCTTTCATCCTGGTGAAAATAATTTGGTAAAAGGCCACTGTGAAGCCATCTAAAATCCAGCACTTACGCTTTAAATTTCCATAATAGTATTAACCAATCATTCTAGAGGTGGCAAATGGACGGATTGGGTCAAATTTTGGTGGGTGGACATGGGTCAAGTCAATGAAAGGGGGCATAATCCAACTCGGACAAATTTTATTTGGGTTGATATGTATAAAATAACGGGTCATAACCCAACCCACCCAACATAACATGAGAATTCTTTCTTTATAAATGGACCAAACTATAAAACGAACCCAAATACTTATTCACAAGTTCTGACTTGAGTAATTATGTGGCCAAATTAGTAAATTTCAACTGAAATACTTTTTGTTCTCTGCTCAATTAGTATTAATGATTATATAACAACAACAAACCCAGTGAAATCCCACTAAGTGTGGTCTCGGGAGGGTAGAGTGTACGCAGACCTTACCACTACCTCGAGGAGGTAGAGAGGTTGTTTCCGAAAGACCCTCGACTCAAGTGCATCAAACCCAAGTAAAAGAAGAAGAAAACAATGAAGAAGCATAGCCGTTAATAAGGCAGTTTAAATTCAACAAGAAAGAAACAATAACAACAGCAAAATAGTGTGATAATCAAAACACAATACACAACATCTGGCAAGAACTACAAGGGTATGACTAGTACTACGACAGGCACTAACAAGCCTAAACCTATGCAGGGCAAGACAACACTCACCCCTACTAACCTTCTACCCTAATACGTGACCTCCAGTCCTTCCTATCTAGAGTCATGTCCTCGGTAATATGAAGCTGCATCAAGTCCTGTCTAATCACCTCTCCACAATAACTCTGAATGATTATATAGCGTTACATTAATCTTTTTTATAAATGTTTCTAACATAGCTAGTTCATTAACTGTCTGTTACTTATTAGAACTGAAAATGAGAAAAGATTATGACAGTAACTTATGCTTCTCTCATTCTTTGCAAGTAAAGATTTTATATGACTAATATATACTCAAAATTTAGATAGAGATCAAGTGAAAGTGTAAAAGGACACAAATGATGATTACAGTATTGCAGACTTATGGATTTTCTTGTTTCATTGTCAGTATATAACACACAGGAATTGAAAGAAGATACAGACGTTGCTCTTGACAGGTTGATTGGTTGACCCATTAGGTATCCCAAGATGAACTTTTAACCCAAATTGACCCACTAAAAAATTGTTACTGACCCAACCCTTTACAACTTGGGCAGGTTGGGCAGGTTGGGCAGGTTACATATTAATGGATCAAATTTGACAGCTTTAGGTCATTCATATAGAAAAAATCACTTTGGTTTCTGGAAACTTGAAATGAGTGATGGAAAATCCTCACAACTAGCAGGAAGGATGGAGGACTTCATACCAGAAGCTTACTTATGAAATGGCATTGGAGATTTTCACTAGAGGAACGAGCTTTGTGAAGGAAAGTAAAATGTTGAAAATATGGGGTGGAGGGATAGTGGACCTCAGGTGCAGTGGTTATGGAGTTGGTGTGTGGAGATCTATCAGATCTCTTTGGCAAACTCTCATGCCCAACACCAGCATAAAGGTGGGGTGCAAAGACTTCCTTCTGGAAGGATGTCAGGATAGGAATTGTCCACTCAAAAGCAGCTTCCCTGATTTGTACTACTTAGCACAGCAGCCTGATGCCTCTATTGCTGAAACATGGAGCCAGCAGGGTTGGGAGTTTAGCTTCAGGAGACTACCAAATGACTGGGAGGTAATCAGAGTGACTGAGTTCCTGAAGATACTGGACAACTACCAGGGAGTAGGACCAATTGAGCAAGTGGATAGACTGTCATGGGATAGCAACAAAAATGTAAAATATGCATATAAGATTTTAAACAGCTCAGTACACCAACAAGGGCTCTGGTTATAGAAACACATCTGGATGTTGAAGGTCCCTTTCAAAGTAACTGTGTTTTGCTGGTTAGTGGTAAAACAAGTTGTCCCGACACATGAGAGCTTAATGAAGAGAGGAATATATCTATGTTCAAAATGTTTTTTTGTGTAGCAGGGCCAATGAAACAAATAATCATCTTTCCTCTATTGCCAGGTAACCAATAGACTTTGGCAGCTATTTTTGAGTATTAAAGGTCTGAGTTGGGTAGTGCCTAGAGATACTGTGAAACTGTTGGTATGCTGGGACAACTTAGCTTTACACCAAGTCAGAAGAAGTGGTGGGGTATCATCCCGGCATCGGCATGTATATGGTGAACAGTGTGGCTGGAAAGGAACTCCAGATGTTTTGAAGACTCGGAAAATTCTGAAGAAGAGATTAAAATGAATTGTATATTTTCATTCACTTTTGGTGTAAAACAAGCTTTAGTACAAGATGTGGAGTCTTTAGTTGACCTCATTGGGTCCTAGTAACTGACACAATACTTTTTCTTTTGCTTTTGGTTTTTCTCTCCTTTTTGGAAGTCTTGTATCTTAGGGCTTGTTTCTCTTAGCAGTATCTTTGTGCTGAACTTATTATTATTAATGAATTCTGTTACCATCTCAAAACACAGGGAAAAAAAAACTTGAAATGAGTGATATTTGTGCCACATACAAAACCATTCAGGAGCAAGTTAAGTACTCAAATCATAGAGAAACCTCAAAGATTTACAGAATTAACTCATAAGACATAGACTTGAGTTAATATTGTAGTTAGTTAAGATAAAACAAATTCTGTCATTGACCAAACAGCAGGTCTTCAATCACGAGATAAATGGCATTCCTTACTTCCAGTGCTGCCGATGGGAATTGATTTGTAACTCCAAACAGTACTCAACAAAAAGAACTACTATGATAATGAGAAACAAAAGATGAAAAGGTAAATGTTTATAGAAGTCGTAAGAACGGAGATTCTGCAGAAGTTGGGCATTAACAGGAGATAGTGCTAAGATATCTAACCGCTCACAATTTCAACTTAATAATCTAAGATGACAACATCTTATTGTTATTCCCTTATTACATCAGCAAAAAGTGTCTCAAAAACTCATCCATCTAGAACATTTCATAATAATTGCAAGGAAGTTTCCAGTAACTTCTTATTAATATTATCTAGAAGTACCCCAAATAGTGACAGGTTCTCCGGTCTACATAGCATGGATATTATACTTCTCTTCTCCTAGCTATTGTATCATGCATTTCATTGATATTCTTTATTATATAAAACTATTTTTTAATAGATAGAGCAGGAATCAGCAAGCATTGATTGGGTAATCACCCAGATAAGTATCCTAGAAGCTCAGCACAGCTATACTTGGCCAGGCCAGGAGGCGAACTAGTCACAAATCAGTCATAAGTACCTGTTATATTTCATCATCTTCCACTCTATCCATGTTATGGTCAATTAATAACTTAAAGAAGTGCGAAAGCTGGCCCGGACACCACAGTCATCAAAAAAGAAAACTTAAAGAAAAAGTATCACGTGTGCTATTTAAGACATAAGCAAGGGGTACATTTGAGAGTGATCTACCGAACCTTACAACCCCCAGCCAACAAAACAAGTTTTCTTCTTTCTCATTTGAATATTTGACAAAAGACAACTTCAGAATTCTCTATTCACCATGACCAACCTTTCCCATTCTCGAGCAGAGCTCGGTGTCAGTATAATCACGCAATCAGCATAAAACATAACTACTACAATCCCCTCACCAATATCCCATTAATTCAATTGACAGAAAATATTGTGAAGCCAACATATAATAATTGTCCCTGGAACTTAGATAAAGTGTGAAACGACTTTGGTTCCCTTTGGATACATCGACTCAGATAGGCAAAGAAATTATAATCTCAAGCACCAAAGACTGCAGGGCAGCGCATAGTTGAGCATTAATGGGCATAAATCTGTCACACTTATTCTCATGTTCCACAAACTGATCGGAATATGAACAAAATACCACTGTGATCAAATGTAAAAGCACAAAAAAGAAAAGGGCAAGGTTCTCAAGCATAACAATGAAAAGAAAGGCATAGTCAAAGATTTTTGAATAATGAATTAGTTAGAAGAGAACATATTAGTTATCTAAGACCAAACAATACCTACTTTAGACTGGCTATCAACTTCTGGCATATATGATAGCCCAGACTTTTAAACAAAATCTTTTATCAAGTAAAATTTGTATCAGAAAAAATCAAGGAAGCTTTTCTTAAAAAAATAAAATAGGGAAAGCTCACCAGGAATTAAGTTGTGGTTAAAGGCGTACAAAATTGCAATTGGAGCTGCCCACATAATCAAAGATGTAATAAAGAACTTATTAACAACTCCCGCCATAGTTGCTGCTGTCAACCTGTGAAATGAAACAGAAAGGATGAAGTATAATCTGATAGAATCATATATGAAAGGACAGAAAAAGAACCCAATTAAAATGAACCTGAATCATGGAAAAAAGGGAGTTCATAAGGTAACCTCTCTTATTTCCTTCATAAATCATTCTCGTCATAGACATGGACAAGTTTATGCAACAATCATAATACAAATTTCATTGATTTGTCATTCTGCTTTCAAGTCCGTGGTCTTCATATAACCCCTCAGCCTTGAGGAAATATACTTCTATGAACCAGGACCATTAAATGTATTGTGGATCAGGACCATAGGATCCAGAACGACAGACTGCATAATTTGCAAGTTTTTTCTTGATCTTAAGAGAGCAAAATTACAATTTGGAAAATCTATACACATGAAATATAATCCAGAATTTATATTTTACAATACTGCAAAATTATATGGACCCAGAGATTTGCTTCTAGAGATTGTGGACAAAAATGTATCATATCAATGCTAATAAGCAATGAAGAGAATTTTCGAGCTTCCAGTATCACAATATACACCCAAACAAAGATGAAAGGAAAAAAATACAAGATTTAGCTTGCCTTGGAAGAAGAGAAGACGATCAAGAATAGTTGCAGAGCTTGATACAACACTAGGAAAGAGGAAAGTGGCACCAATAGATTTGACACAAAGGTACAAATGGGAGGTTAATAGCTGGCGTTTACCTGCTTAACATTTAGCCAGAGCAAAATGTGAGACTCAAAAATAGAAAAATGTGGTTGAGAAAATTTCAAATAAGTTAAAAGAAATGTATAACGGCTAAAACGCAGGACATCAAAGGAAATGTAAAGACCAAACTAATCATATTACTATTCAATCCGGTAATACAACTGTCCAGAGCCGTCTCGACCATAAGGCCACTAAAGCAATTGTTTGGGGCCTCAATTTTTTAGGCTTATTTTTAAACCTCAAGATGATACCCTACTTTTAACTTTTGGCTTATTATTAAACTTTTTGGCCTAAAAGTGAGTGCTTAAAAGCACTTTTTAACCTTTCCAAACACCTCCAAAATTTAAAAAAAATGCTTAAAAGTCAAAAGCACCTATAAATAAGTTAATCCAAACGGGCACTAACACTACGCATACGAGAAATAAATTTCTGAGCATAAGGAGACGGAACGGACTTCAAGGTCAATGAATTTGAATTTCAACGCTTATGAACCGACAGAGCCTAGATTGGAGCTCGATTGAAATCGTGAACGGAAACTTCAGACACTCAGGCAAATTTCGCACAGATAACGCCACTAGTGTGACCAAACTCGAACCCAAAGAAAAAACGAACCTTCTAAACCTTAATGCCAGTTGAGAAAATCATTTGGGTTTTGGTAGATGATGAAACCAGAGACTGTGGGGGGTGGATTCAGGGTGGTTCCACAGTGACTGTTTGTGGTGAAGGAACACTTAATCCCTTAATTCGAACTCGAGACATTTAGCAGTCCTTAATTTATAATTGAACTGAATCTAGAAATACAAAACGAACTCGAACAAATGCAAGAACATATTTTCATACTTAGCCATAAAACAAACGGGCAGTTTCACACCACAACCATGAGAAGAATTCAGTAAAAATGGAACTAATACTCTATTGAACAATAAATGAAACCAAAATTAATTCACTGGAGATATACATACAACTTACAAAATGATATTCTAAGATAAAAAGGGAAAACTATTCATCTCACTCAAGCAAAATTAAAACTAAATTGAATTACACGAAGATCTACAATGTCAATCCAACAGTAATACCAAAATGCTAGGATTAAAGCAAAGCTAAAATTTCCAGTAAACTAAAGGACTAAACCGATCTATTTCAGCACAAAACAATATTAAGACAAAGAGAAAAAGTTACCGTTTATCGAGCAACGATTATGACGACAACCGTGAGGATGAACAGTGGAAGGGAGGGGTTTATATACAAACCCAAATCCCAAATTTCGATGTGGGAATGAAGGATTTTCAAAAATTCCTAACAGATAAGGGCAAATAGATGAAAAAAACGTACGAATTTGAGGTGAAAGAGAGGAAAACTGGAGCGAATTGGATTAGGGCTCGTCTGGTTTTGAGGGCTGCGTACGCCTATGGTTTCTGTTGAAAAGATAGAAGTGTATGGGTTATTTGATTTTATTTTTTTTTTGTCAGCTATTCACATTGGAATGGGTCTAAATTCAGATTCGTGACTCCGTATTCAAGGAAACTTGAACCTAAGACTTTTTGATTAAGGATGAAGGACTCCTTACCACTCCACCACAACCCTTGTTGGGTGGTTATTTGATTGTTAAAAATGGGGTTATACCATACAGAACTTGATCTAGACACATTTGATGTGTAATCCAAATTTCTCTTCAAGGATCTTCAAATGTCTTCTTATTAGACTCACATTTGACTTTTAAAGTGAGTCATAACATAGTGGTTGAATACTTATTTCTTCACTTTTTTTTAATGGAAGAGGTGGTTATTCGTGTAAGAAAATTAACTTCGTAACTTGTTCGAAAGACTTTATTAATAAAAATACGTCATTACATGCATATGAAATATGAACATAAATTCAATAGTCTGATATTGATGAAAATATTATAACAATTAAGTCATTTTACGATACAAATATTTGTCCCATGCAAATCTAAAGCCATGACATGTTTCCCAAATAAGTCTCTTGATACCGCCTTTGTAAAATGATTTGTTATCATTTTTCGCGTAGTAATGTTTTGTAAATTTACTTTTCTACTTATGATTACGTTCCTCACAAAGTTATACTTTATATCAATGTGTTTGATCTTGTTGTGGTACTTAAAATTCTTTGTGTATGTCTAGTTGATTGATTATCACAATATAAACTTATAGGACCTTAAGAATTTAATGAATCTCTTCATCCAAATAGTTTCTTAACTGCAGATGCACAAGCCACGAATTCAAATTCCATAGTCTAAGGACTTGTGCAAGTTTATTTCTTACTTTTCACAAAATAACACCACTTTTAAGTATGAAAATATAAATGAAGGTCGATTTTCTGTCATTCCAATCACTAGCCCAATCAAAGTCTATAACTTTTAAATGATAAATCAAATTCACTATCCGGGTACCTTTCTGATCCAATTTCTTTCACCATTGGTCTAGTCATAACGATCGAAACGGATCGTTCCAGTCAATTTGTTCTTATAATTCAATTTCATTAATTCAAATCAAGACGCGTAGACGCAAATTTTAGGTATGACATACAAATAAATAATTCGTGGTAAGATTGAAAAAGGTTGTTGCTAATACACCACACATTAATAAAACAAGATAATTTTAAGCAGTTTAAAATTAATCAAAGAAGGCGGGACATAAGCCTTTTTAGACTCATAAGTATAATATATTCAAAAATTAGTTCAAGCCATATATAATCAATAAAACGATCATACTAGAACCATGGGACTCAAGGGGTGCCTAATACTTTCCCTGCCATCGAAAGAATTCCTTATCCGAATTTCTAATTCGTTGACCAATAAAAATAGAGACAATTTTATTTTGATAAGAATTTAAATAAGGTAATTTGTAACACCAAAACTCATTTCCAAGTGGTTACTTCAATTTAATAAAATAATCCCTTTTTTCAAAATGTCACTTTAATTGGAAAAACTCTTTTTCAAAACTTCATTCCAACACTCGTGTTCTTTTAAGAACATGTTGAAAAAATATAGGGGTGTGACACTTAGATAGCCTCTTTTGATTTTGTCTCTTTGAAACATGTCAAGTGTCACGACCCAAGGTACCCCCTAGACGGGACATGGCATACAAGACCCCGAAAGGCCTCATACAAGCCACTTAACATGCATACATACAAGATCATAGAGATTTAAGAGTTCAAAAGACAATGTCATATCAAAGCTTTTAAGAAAATAGCGGAAGTCTTCATCTCATGTCTCAAAGCCAATCTAACATAAGAATGAGAAATAACATTTGGGACGTAACCCAATACAATGTCAAAATGAAGAACATAAAAGTAAGATCAACAAGGCTATGTCCTCGAATGGATGAGGACTCACCAAGTCTTCAATAATCCTTCTACCAAACTCTAGCCACGAATAGATGGAGAATCGACAAGCCCTACATTAACAAGTCAATGTAGGCAAGAGTATGCATTAGTACAATCAAGTACAAAGTATGATAGCAATGCACAAAACATTTAAAACATGCTAAAACGGGACATTTTCATGGCATGCAATGACCAAGCTAAAACATGTTAAAGGTTAGAAAACATAAGTCATAAACCATGGTCAAGTAAGCTAAACATCTTTACATCACTTGTGAAATATCTTAAAAAGCACTTTAGTTCATTGTTGTGGGAAGTAGCCTTAACCGACATGTAAGACCACGTGAGCTATCAACATGAAATCGGTGTCTAACCCCACACCGATGGGGCCATCCTACTTGCCAAGGTAGGACCCTTTACTTAACATATAGCTTACATGGATCCACTAGCTAGTGTCTATCATAGACCATCATCCTATGGGGGCACATAGGTAAGGGATAAGGAGATTGCTACAAGAAACCCGCCCTCTACTAACGGGAGAGCTTCCATCTCCATATCCTCTCAGTGCTATGCATCAATCCCACGGAATAGTCATAATTCTTATACATCTTATTATCCATGGAAGGGTACAACTAGAGTTACCAATCCAAGCTAAAGTTCATAGAATAACTCCTTAAACCTTGATTCAACTTTAGTAGAGAAAACCTTTCAACAAATTATGAATCATTTATGTGAGAAAAGTCCTTTCACATTCTTTGATTGAGTAATATGTGAGAAAATCTTTCACAACTCAACAACATCTTCAATTAAGCTTCAATCTTAAAACAATTCATAAATCATCATAATTTCCATAATTGAACATGCATACTTCATAAAAACCCATTTTCATCATGAATCAATTTCATCATGAATCATAGCCTTTGAAATCATTAAAACATGCATGAATTCACATAAACTTCATAAATTCCATCTTCTTCATAATTCAACCCATCATCAATGCATAAATATCAAAATTAGGGGAATTCATATGGGTTCATGGGGATTCATCTTAAAACATGTAATTCAACTCAATTCATACTTAGAAAACCATAATTGAAAGTAATTTGATCATAATTGAAAGAACCCACATCATAGAAGAAAACCTTTAAATCAAATTGGGGATTTGATACTTTGAAAAATTAGAGATTTTAGGGATTCCATGGAGGAAAGGGCTCCATGGATGAACACTATCATACCTTAGGGTCTCAATTCCTTAAGCAATTGATGAAGAAAAGCTTGATTTCTTGAACCCTAGCTTGCCCTCTTCTTCTTCTTCTTCTAACTTCTAGAGAGAACTATTTGAGGGAGAAGAGTTTGGGAAAATTTGTAAAGTGATTGGAAAGGGTAGATTTTAGGATTAAAAGGCTTATATAGTATTAGGAATAGCTAGGAACCGACCTTGGTTGATAATTAAGTCATTAGATGAAAAGACCAAAAGACCCCTTTAAAAATTAACTGTCGGACCCCATTGACGGATTGACCTATGGTCCGTAGGTCCAACCACGGACCGTCCTGGTCAACCGTCGTTGGGTTCAGAGACTGATAACTTGGACCCTACAATGATGGGTCCCATCTACGGCTCGTACACTGGATGACGGGCCGTCTTGGCTAGCCGTCGTTGGGGTTCTGCAACTTGACATTTTTGAGATCACTAACCTGCCACCCACGGTTCCCACCTACGGCTCGTAAGTCAACCTACGATCCGTAGGTGGCCTCTGTCGTTACTGGCACCAACCTAGAAATCAAAAAATTTCCTCCTTTCGAGTCTAGGGTATTACATTATCTCTCCCTTGGGAACATTCGTCCTCGAATGAGGATCAAGTCATCATAAGGAAGATAGAAACAAGAGCTAACAACCCAACCTAGAATGCAATCACATAAATGCACATATCCGATGAGGAAAAATAAACTCCAAGCTAAAGCACGTTCAACACGTCATTCCATGAAGACTTTATGCAACTCATACTCAATGCTCATAATCATAGATAATTCAATCAAGCTAGCTCATTTTCTCAAAATTAGACTCTTCATGAACATGCATAATCAAGGAATCATGGAAATAACTAAGACACATGAAACCAAAAGAATGAACCATGAGGAACTAAATACCTCAAGCTAGAGTAGGGTCGGAGGGAAAGAGATGAGGATATCAAGACATCATTTCGGCCTCGGACTCCCAAGTAGCACCCTCAACTAATTGATTCCTTCAAAGAACCTTCACGGAAGCAACTTCTTTATTTCTTAACTTTTGGATTTGCCGGTCTAAAATCTCAATTGGAACTTCTTCATAGGAAAGACTATCCTATATGCCAAGATTCTCCAGTGGCACTATAGACGTCGGATCACCAACACATTTCTTCAACAATGAGACATGGAAAACCGGATGCACCGATGCCAAATCATTAGGTAAATCAAGTTCATAAGCAACCTTACCAACACGTCTCAAAATTTGATATAGGCCTACATAAATGGGACTAAGCTTCCTTCTCTTTCCGAATCTCATTACACCTTTTATGGGTGAAATTTTCATGTAAACCCAATCATCAACATCAAATTCTAAATCTCTTTTTCTAACATCGACATAGGACTTTTGTCGACTTTGAGCAGTTCTCAACCTTTCTCTAATAAGCCTAACTTTCTCCATAGCCTCATGTATCAATTCGGGACCTATCAAAGCAACTTCACCAACTTCAAACCAACCTATAAGAGATCTACACCTCCTACCATAAAGAGCTTCAAATTGAGCCATGCCAATACTAGAATGGTAGCTATTATTATAAGCAAACTCAATCAAAGGCAAATGATCATCCCAATTACCCTTGAAATCAATTACACAAGCTCTCAACATATCTTTCAAAGTTTGAATAGTACACTCCGCTTGCCCTCCGGTTTGAGGATGGAAGGTCGTATTAAGCTTAACACGAGTACCAAGACCCTTTTGAAAAGACTTCCAAAATTGAGAGGTAAATTGTGCACCACGATCGGAGATAATGGATAAAGGCACTCCATGCAACCTAACCATTTCCCTCAAGTACAATTTAGCATAATCCTCCGCTGAATAAGAAACTTTAACGGGAATGAAATGGACTGATTTCGTCATACGATCCATAATAACCCAAATCGAATCATATTGTCGCCGGGTGCGTGGTAAACCAACAATAAAGTCCATATTCAAATCTTCCCACTTCCAAGTAAGAATACTAATATCTTGGGACAAACATCCCGGCTTTTTATGCTCAACTTTCACTTGTTGACAATTAGGACATTTAGCCACAAACTCCGCAATATCCTTCTTCATCCTATTCCATCAATAGACCTCCCGCAGATCATGGTACATCTTGGTAGCTCCCGAGTGAATGGAATATCAAGAACTACGGGCTTCCGATAAAATTTGTCCTCTTAATTCATCTACATCGGGAAAACACAAATGACCTAGACATCGAAGCACACCATCTCCCCATTAGAAGAAAGCCTCAACGGACTTCTTAAGCACCGCCTCCTTCAATTTAACCAAATTAGAGTCGAGATCTTGTTTAGCCTTCACATCATGCGCAAAAGATGATTCGGAACCATTGTGAGCCATAACACCTCTCTCACTAGATTCAATCAACCGAACACCCAATCGGGCCAAACTATGAACATCACGAACCAATTCTTTCTTACCATCCTCAACATGAGCAACACTGCCTATAGACAACCGACTAAGAGCATCCACCACCACATTAGCCTTGCCGGGGTGATAGAGGGCACTCATGTCATAATCTTTTAACAACTCAAGCCACCTCCTTTGGCGAAGATTCAGATCTTTTTGTTTAAACACATATTGCAAACTCTTATGGTCGATAAAAATGTCAACATGCACACCATACAAGTAATGCATCCAAATATTTAAAGCAAACACAACCGCCGCTAATTCTAATCATGAGTAGGATAGTTCTTTTCGTGAATCTTGAGTTGCCTTGAAGCATAAGCAATAACTTTTCCCTTTTGCATGAGAACACACCCTAACCCAATCCTTGAAGCATTGCACTAAACCACAAAACCATCGGTCCCTTCTGGTAAAGTCAATACTGGATCCGAGGTAAGTCTATCTTTCAACTCTTGAAAACTCTTCTCACACGTTTCGGACCAAGTAAACTTAACCTTCTTTTGATTCAAAGCCGTCAATGGGGAAGCAATCAAAGAAAACCCTTCAACAAACCTCCTATAATAGCCGGCTAAACCCAAGAAACTACGGATATCCGACGGTGATAGAGATCTAGGCCAATTCCTAACCGCATCCGTCTTCTTGGGATCTATCTCAATACCCTTACCGGAGACAATGTGAACAAGAAAAGCCACGGACCTTAGCCAAAACTCACATTTACTAAACTTTGCAAAAATTTGTTGGTCCTTGAGGACTTGCAATACAATCCTCAAATGATCGGCATGCTCATCCTCACTCCTTGAGTAAATCAAAATATCATCTATGAACACAATCACAAACATATCAAGATATTGTCTAAACACCCTATTCATCAAATTCATAAATGCGGCTGGAGCATTTGTCAACCCAAACGACATCACTAGGAATTCATAATGGTCATATCTAGTTCGGAAAGCCGTTTTTGGAATATCATCTTCTTTCACCCTCAATTGGTGATAACCCGAACGAAGGTCGATCTTAGAGAAGTAACTAGACCCTTGAAATTGATCAAACAAGTCATCTATTCTTGGAGGAGGATACTTATTCTTAATGGTAACCTTGTTCAATTGGCGGTAGGCAATGCACATACGAAGTGAACCATCCTTCTTCCTTACAAACAAGACTGGAGCACCCCATGGAGAAATACTTGGTCTTATGAAACCCTTATCCAACAAGTCTTTCAATTGATCTTTTAGTTCCTTAAGTTCTGCCGGAGCCATTCTATACGGAGGAATAGAGATAGGTTGCGTGTCTAGGAGAAGGTCAATACCGAAGTCTATTTTCCTTTAGGAAGGAATACCGGGTAAATCATCGAGAAACACTTCCGGAAACTCATTAACAACGGGACCGACTCAAGAGTAGGGGTTTCAGAATCCAAATCCCTCGCCCTAACAAGAGGGTATATGCAACCCCTTAGAAATCATCTTTCTAGCTTTAAGACATGACACAAATCGACCTTTAGGCATAGAATTTCCCCCCTTCCACTCTAGAATAGGCTCATTTGGGAATTGAAACTTGACCACTTAGGTCCTACAATCAATAGAAGCATAACAAGAATGCAACCAATCCATCCCAAGAATAAAATCAAAATCTAACATATCGAGCTCTACAAGATCAACATGAGTGACTCTATGGGATAAGGAGACGGGACAATTTCTATAGACTCTCCTAGCCACAATGGATTCACCAATCGGAGTACAAACATGAAAAGGATCTAACAACACATCCGGAACAGCATCAAACCTCATAGCCACATATGACGTCACAAAAGACAAAGTAACACCGGGATCAAGCAAAGCATAAACATCAAAGTGAAAGACTTTCAACATACCGGTAACCACATCGGGAGAACCCTCTTGCTCATGGAGAGCTTGAAGTGCATAGAATCGGTTTTGCTTGGGAGCATTTGAACCCGAACCACTAGATGGAGCTTGCTTACCTTCTCTTCCCTTAGCCATGAGAGATGGGCAATCCCTTATCTTATGAACACTTTTACCACAACCGAAGCAACCATTCATACCGGCTAAGCACTTGCCCTCATGTTTCTTACCACACCTGGCACAAGTAGCAGATGAAAATCCACCACCATTTCCTCCTTGAGACTTAGGGTTAGGCACCCTATCTTTGTTGAACTTAGGAGGAGCATTGGACGAACCTTGACCGGAAAACCTTTGTCGAAATCTAGAACGACCATATCCATCGGGCCTTGAATGTGAGAAATTACCGTCACCGGTCTTAGCCCTCTTTGCCTCTCTAGACATTTCCTTAAGTTTCTTCTCTTCTATTTGTTGAGCATGAACCATGAGACGAGAAATATCCATGTCACTGACAAGCATAGCGGTATGACATTCCTTGACCACCATCTCGGACACTCCCGAAATGAACTTACTCATCCTTGCCCTAGGATCGGCAACCATAGTAGGAGCATATCGAGACATTTAGTGAACCTCAAAGCATACTCTTTCACACTCATGCTTCCTTGACGAAGGTTGATGAATTCAATCACCCTTGCTTCCCTCATCTCAAGGGGAAAGAACCTATCAAGAAAAGCAACCTTGAACTTCTCCCAATCAAGAGGACCCGCATCATCCGCCCTCTCACTCTTCCATTGCACAAACTACACTTGAGCCACACCCTTAAGTTGATAAGCGGCCAACTCCGCCTTTTCCTCCGGCGTCACACCCATGATCGTTAGCACCTTGTACACCTCATCAATGAACTCTTGAGGATCCTCCTCCACCTTAGAACCATGAAATTTCGGAGGGTTCATTCTAGCGAAGTCCCTCACCCTTGATGCCGTCGTTCCCACATTTGGGTTCACGGGAGCCACAACCTCTCTATTGGCTTGAGCCAACACTTGAAAAGCAGCCCTAAACTCCGCATTAGTCACTTGTTCGGCCAAAGGGTCGACCGAAACTTGAGGAGCTTGAGGAGGAGCTTGTTGTTCCACATTCTCTCCCGCATTTCTTCTAGCATAAGCTCTTCGAGTAGCCATATCCTGAAACGCATAAAATAGGGATTAGGAGAGAGACATATAAAGTTAAACTCTATGGCACGACTTAAGAGTAATGAAAGAAGTGGAGTTTCCTAAACATCTTATAGCCTCTAATTCATAAATGTGACGCGCTTCACACTCATGAACAAGACTCTACTCGACGTGGCTTATGAGACATCCTAGAATCCTTCTAAAACCTGACTCTGATACCAAGTTTTTCACGACCCAAGGTACCCCCTAGACGTGACATGGCATACAAGACCCCGAAAGGCCTTATACAAGCCACTTAGCATGCATACATACAAGATTATAGAGATTTAAGAGTTCAAAAGACAATGTCATATCAAAGCTTTTAAGAAAATAGCAGAAGTCTACATCTCATGTCTCAAAGCCAATCTAACACAAGAATGAGAAATAACATTTGGGACGTAACCCAATACAATGTCAAAATGAAGAACATAAAAGTAAGATCAACAAGGCTATGTCCTCGAATTGATGAGGACTCACCAAGTCTTCAATAATCCTTCTACTAAGCTCTAGCCACGAATAGATGGAGAATCGCCAAGCCCTACATTAACAAGTCAATGTAGGAGAGAGTATGCGTTAGTAAAATCAAATACCAAGTATGATAGCAATGCACAAAACATTTAAAACATGCTAAAACGGGACATTTTCATGACATGCAATGACCAAGCTAAAACATGTTAAAGGTTAGAAAACATAAGTCATAAACCATGGTCAAGCAAGCTAAACATCTTTACATCACTTGTGAAATATCTTTAAAAGCACTTTGGTTCATTTTTGTGGGAAGTAGCCTTAACCAACATGTAAAGCCATGTGAGCTATCAGCATGGAATCCAGTGTCTAACCCCACACCGATGGGGCCATCCTACTTGCCAAGGTAGGACCATTTACTTAACATATAGCTTACGTGGATCCACTAGCTAGTGTCTATCATAGACCATCATCCTATTGGGGCACATAGGTAAGGGATAAGAAGATTGCTACTAGAAACCCGACCTCTACTAATGGGAGAGCTTCCATCTCCATATCCTCTCGGTGCTAAGTATCAATTCCACGGAATAGTCATAATTCTTATTCATCTATTATCCATGGAAGGGTGCAACAAGAGTTACCAATCCAAGCTAAAGTTCATAGAATAGCTCCTTAAACCCTTTGATTCAACTTTAGTTGAGAAAACCTTTCAACAAGTTATGAATCATTTATATGAGAAAAGTCCTTTCACATTCATAGATTGAGTAATATGTGAGAAAATCTTTCACAACTCAACAACATCTTCAATTAAGCTTCAATCTTAAAACAATTCATAAATCATCATAATTTCCATAATTGAACATGCATACTTCATAAAAACCCATTTTCATCATGAATCATAGCCTTTGAAATCATTAAAACATGCATGAGTTCACATAAACTTCATAAATTCCATCTTCTTCATAATTCAACCCATCATCAATGCATAAATATCAAAATTAGGGGAATTCATATGGGTTCATGGGGATTCATCTTAAAACATGTAATTCAACTCAATTCATACTTAGAAAACCATAATTGAAAGTAATTTGATCATAATTGAAAGAACCCACATCATAGAAGAAAACCTTTAAATCAAATTGGGGATTTGATACTTTGAAAAATTAGAGATTTTAGGGATTCCATGGAGGAAAGGGCTCCATGGATGAACACTATCATACCTTAGGGTCTCAATTCCTTAAGCAATTGATGAAGAAAAGCTTGATTTCTTGAACCCTAGCTTGCCCTCTTCTTCTTCTTCTTCTAACTTCTAGAGAGAACTATTTGAGGGAGAAGAGTTTGGGAAAATTTGTAAAGTGATTGGAAAGGGTAGATTTTAGGATTAAAAGGCTTATATAGTATTAGGAATAGCTAGGAACCGACCTTGGTTGATAATTAAGTCATTAGATGAAAAGACCAAAAGACCCCTTTAAAAATTAACTGTCGGACCCCATTGACGGATTGACCTATGGTCCGTAGGTCCAACCACGGACCGTCCTGGTCAACCGTCGTTGGGTTCAGAGACTGATAACTTGGACCCTACAATGATGGGTCCCATCTACGGCTCGTACACTGGATGACGGGCCGTCCTGGCTAGCCGTCGTTGGGGTTCTGCAACTTGACATTTTTGAGATCACTAACCTGCCACCCACGGTTCCCACCTACGGCTCGTAAGTCAACCTACGATCCGTAGGTGGCCTCCGTCGTTAGTGGCACCAACCTAGAAATCAAAAAATTTCCACCTTTCGAGTCTGGGGTATTACATCAAGTCAGCCCACATGGACAACCCACGACCCCAATCATTAAACAACACTTATTGGCATACTTAATCAGGTAAGAGGTGTAATTTTCTAAAATAATTAGATTATCTATAGAATAATTTAAATAAATTTTATATTAATTTTCCTAATTTAAAAAAAATTAAATTGCCACGCATTTCTAAATTTGGATTGGAACTATGACAATCATTCGACACATAACGAATCAATAAATTATCATGCATTCCGCAAAGGGTTACGTATAAACATAAATTAAACATATAAGACACAAATAAAGAAGGGAAAATTGTGCTTAATAGTAAATTATTGTTCAAAATAAATGCTATAGCTACAGTTTCATTTAATTCTAATTCATAGCAAACACATTGTCATTCTCGCTCGCCACTCTCAATTCTCTCCCTTGCCTCTCTCACTTTTATATAAACACAAATGTATAAATTGTGTCTGTGTTTGTATAAAGTGAGAGAGATTGTATATACAAATACAAACACATATATCTCTGTCCTATACACTTATAATTATATACAAATACAAATGTTTTAACTCAATTCAATTGTATACAAATTCAAGTTTTATGCAGATATACAAACACAATCATTGATACATATACATAGTAGTCACATATATACAATTATCTAACCGATATACATATACAATTCATCTCTCTCCACTCTCTGCTCTCTCTCGCTCACCTCTCTCCTCTCTCTGCTAATCTCGCTCGCCACTCTAGCCTAACACAAATAACAATAACATATACATATACAAACACAATTTTCATAATAATAGACGTCCGATTTATATAAATCTCCCCGATTTATACAAATATGATGCTCCATAGCAAACTATATTTGCTATGGAGCGCAAATAGAAAAACTATAGCTATAGAGCGCTAATATGATTTTTATATTTGCTATTCCTAAAATTTTCCCAGTATAGAAAGCAAAATATTAATTATTACAATTCCAAATAGTTAGTCAAATAAGCTATCAAGTCTAATGGTTAGAACCTAATTAAATACAAAGCGGAATCACCATTTCTGTTTTAGGAAAGAAAAAGCCGATTTTCAAAAGTAATTTCAACTTTAAAGGTAAAAACCAATTTTAAGGAATCACCACTTAATTTTTTTAAAAAGAAATTAAAGAACTTTTAAATTAATTCCAAAAAGACTTAAAACATAAAAATCTTTTCGAAATTCCAAAAAAAGGGTACAAGGTTCTTATTTCCATTTCAAGAAGGTTTAAAGCACTTGAAACGTTCGCTAACATGCGGTTAACCAACGAATACTTAAAAAGTAAATAAAAATATTTAAAAGTTACCTGAAAAGAAATAAACTTAAAATGCTTGAAACAATTTAGAAAGAAAGTAAAAAAAAAAAGACTAAGAAGAAGACAATTCACTAAATCATTTAAAGGAATAAATTAACAAAAAAGAAATGATTTATCTTTGGAAATTTAATTAAGTTATTATTATAAATATAACGTTAGAACTAAACATGCAAATAACAATTAAGCAATAAATCACAAAATGAGTTAATTTTTGGTTTTTGTCAAAATAAGAAAATTCAAAATCTTGGTCCAATCCTTAGTTGATGTTCGCTTGGACTAAAGTTTTAGGCCAATAATTATTTTTTTTATAATGCACACTAGACTAATATTACAGGTAGCCAACAATTTAACAAATTTGGGCATCCCTTTACAGTGATCAAATGCAATTAGAAATTAATTATCAAAGATCTATAATAAGCAAACATATCAATGCTCGATATTTCAATCTTTACTCCCTATTTTTATAAGGAAAAATAATAAGGAGCCAACAAGAATTCCCATAACTATCACCTGCATATGTTGGGCTGAGTTTTTAGGAATTGGTGTAATTTTGGACCCAAATTGAAATCTGAAAGGGGCTAAAAGTGAAGTGAAAATGTCTAGGAATTGAATTTAGAAAATGGCTAAATGGATTGCAAACTTGGCCAGTGAAATTGGATTTAATTAGTGAATTTGGCTATAAATTAAATAAAACGAATTAATATTAATTAATTAACAAGCTTCTTAATTTTAATGAAATAAATTAATTAATTTAAATTATAACATAATTAACTAATTAACAACAATATCGTATTAAACAAAATCCTTGTTGAAATGATTTTCAAATATTTATAAAAGGTAGTAATTACATAGAAATGTATATATTATTTTGAAATTATAAGAAATAACAAAATTACTTGAAATAACTCGGAAACCTTTTGAATTTTATAAAATCTAATTATTTCAAATCGTTTGGAATTGAAGAAGCTCGATAATTAATCCATATTGCGGAGGGACAAAATTGAGTGTCAACAGTAACTTTATATAATTGTGCAATCAGACAAGACGCTTGTAATTGTAATTACATTATGACAAACAAATATGTCATCACAATCATCATATTGTGTAGTTACTATCCAAATAATTATATCAATTTCAATTATCAGGTGACATTCCAAATAGACCCTTTATTATTTTATCAAATTTTTAAAAAGTGCATCTAATATCTTGTTTGGGAAAAATTCTAAAATCAACTTATTTTTTAAAAAAATTTATCCAAAAGTGTTTTTCAAAAAATACTTTAGTGAGATACAATTTGTGTTTGAACGATCAATCTAAAAAAAATTTTTGAGCAACAATTAATATTTGTCCAAGCTTTAAAAAAGTGTTTGTAAGTATATTTTCTCAAAAGTGTTTCTCAAAAAAATACTTTTGAGAAAAAAAAAATTAAATTTTTTTTTTTAAAATAAGTTCTGCTACTTCTAATAAGCATTGTTTGAAGTTTATTGGACATGAATGAACCCGAACAGACGTACCCGCCGCTTATGCTTTCTGCCATATGGGTTCAATTTCATAACCGCTGAGTCAAGTAGGTCAAGCTGAGTCAAGTCACCCTATAAGAGAAACCCGTGCAACCAAAGTAGCCCTTACTATACAAGGGGGGCGGAGCGCCGCAATAGGTCGTGTAAACCAAAATCCTATTAATAGATAGGAACACAGCCCAACCAATTCCCAAAAAAAGTAATTGATAGTCATCGCCTTTCCCTTTCGACTGGACAAATTCAATAGCTGCTCCTACCCCGATTCCAAGACCTGGACCTCTTTCAGGTTTGAAAGCAGCCCCCCGAAATCTGATTGGCTTTTTTCTTGACGAAGGTCCATCTGCTTTTGTTTTCGAATAAGACTAAGGCATGAGCGAGGGTCTCTTTATGGTGGTCTTTCACCATCTTCCATTTATTTTCTCCCAAAAACTCGATCAACTACCTTACTTTTAAAAGTATTTGTCAATTTTTTTTAAAAAAAAAGTATTTTTTTTCTTATTTTAAGCACAAGATAGGTTGTTGTCAACTAGAAGATCATGTTTTTTTTTATTTGGTTCTTCATTCACACGAAAAGACCATCATTTTTTTTCTTATATAAAAGGACCCCAAAACGAATGCTTTGATCCCCACTCCTTAATTATGATTAAATTAATCTTCGATCTTGCTAATGTTTGCTGATCTAAGTGATGTCGTCAAAGTCAAAAATATGTAGTATTACTAACTTAATACTTTATTATTATTCTGTTTTTTTTTTCAAATTAAGAAAGTAATTTGGTCTTTTTTTGTAGACCATGCATATTATTCGTTAAAAAAACTTTTTAATATGCTTTGAAACAAGATTATGGAGGACGTACAAGAAACTATTTAATATTCTTTGAAACATACTTTTTGAACTTTATTCTATATAAAATCTATAATCCCTTTGCTTCTCATAAGACAAGAAATGGACTTTTGATGGAGAAAAAAAAAGGGTTACAATCTGATAGAAAAATTTTTTTGGAAAAAGTTGTCTACATTTCATGATATTCTTGTAAAAAAGTGAAAATTTTGTTGCATTTTATTTTAAAATACAAGGTGTAATTAGCTAAATGCAAATGATTTTTAATTCAATTGCATGAATAAAAAGGAATTTCATACGTATGTAACAACTCAATATTCCAAGCGTATAATTTATTTATTTCTTAACTTTATAGTAAAATGTCTTAGCTAAGATAGATAATACACCAGGGATATAATTTTATTTAATTTCTAATCTAAAATTTGCAGTTTAATCATATTCTTTTAGCTAAATGTTATTAAGGAATAAGGATACCTCTTATATGATCAATAAGTGGATTGAGTCCAGAGTTGATTCAAATTTAAGGTGGGTTAATCATAATAAATTTTAATTTTAATTTTTAAAATTATTTTTTTCTCAAAATTTATAGCTATCACATCTTTAAATAGGTAGGTACTAGAAATTATATTTCTAGCTAAAATAATTATGAAAATTAATTAGACAAAATTAAGTGACTTTGAAAGACAAAACAAATTTATGTTAATTACCATAAGTTGAGTACCCGAACAACAACTCAATAAAGCTTTGTGCGAGTTTAATAATAAAAAGAAAGAAGAGGCGTTTGTTGTCATGTGAGTAGGAGGTCATAAATTTGACATGTAATAACCTATAGAAATGGTCTCTCGTAGAAATATAGGATAAAACTATGTATAATATATGATCCGATTCTTTCTCTGCGTAACGAAAGCTTAATTAATGCGTATCCAAAAGAACGAAAAGAGTGTAGCGGCGGCCCCTAATGAATTTTGTTTAAATGTGAAAAACAGCATTTTAGCATCTACGTATTTGATGAAATAATCACTTGCTAGATTCCCTAATTTAATAATCAATTTTGTCCACATTCAATGTACCTATCAGTCCCCACAAGAGTCCAATTTGTTTGCCAAAAAATATTAATATATTGTATAAATTATACTAATAATTACTATAATTAAAAAGGTAGAACAAAAATCCAATTTCACTCATCTGTCTTTTTGAGTCTTTGACTACATATTACCCCACTCGCATGCTTCACGCGCTCCCACTCTCTGATTTCAAATTCACCAATGGAAAGATTGAAAAAACAATTTTAAATTCTCCTTTTATAATTCATATCTATTTAATATATGTTATTTATTCTATATCAATTTATGTGATATCACTATAATTTTGAGAGTTAATTAAATTTTGAAGGGGAATTTTCACATATAACCATTCAAAAATAACTTAATTATGTTCAATAATTTTAGTTTGCTAATTACGAATTATAGCTACATGTTAAAGGGAGGAGAGAGGCGAGCGAGATTGGGAGAGGGAGGAAAGAGGCGAGCGAGAGAGGATAGAGAGTGGAGAGAGACTAATTGTATTTGTATATTTGTCATATAATTGTATATGTAATGTATAATTTATATTTGTATATGTATAAAAGAGGAGAGATGCAGCGTTATTACAACTAAAATTAAGCTGTGAGTTGTAATTAATTCAAACTATAGCTATACTAAGTAATTAACTAGTAATATGTTTGCTTATCCATGTAATTTTCCCTTAAATGTATTTCTTATTCTGTTCTTCACATTTGTCAATCATTATTTCTAGTGACAACCTCCTGTAACTAGCCATTTTTTATTTTATTTATTTATTTTAGTATAACTTACATAAATCCCATAGTGTAAGAGTGAAATCACCTTCTATCCCTACTCTTTTTCTAATTACACAAATCTCATGTTTTTTAGGCATTCCGGATACATTATTGTTGATGTATTATGTATCCATCTGTTGCGCTTATTAAGGAAAAAAAAAACTGAAAATCAAATTAAGATCTCATAATATCCATCTGTTGCGCTAGCTAAGGGAAAAAAACTGAATCAAATTAGGATCCCATACATTGTGCTATTCCATTCCGAGTTACTATCAACGATTCAGTCATATAGCGTAAAGGAACCAAAAAATTCAAAATTCAAATTTCTTCTTCCTGTTCATTGTTCTCTTTGTTTCATGCATAACCGAAAATTTCATAAAATACATCATGAATATTTTGATTTTGTTGATTTCGTGTTCGGATTCAGGTTCGGATTCGGGTTTGGGTAAGTTTCAGAGAGGAGTTCCTTCTCACGTGGTTCTCTCTGTTTTTTCTTTTTCATTCCAAATTTTTCGTGAAAATGGAGGGAAAACGGTGAAGGAAAACTAGAGTGTGAAGAAGACGGCGTGTGATGTGGATGCTCTGAAGAAGTGTTTGGAAGAAAATAAAGGCAACTATACATGTGAATTTCTTTTTTTATTTTTGAATTTTTATATGCATATATAAATCATGGTACATTACTGATTTTAACTTGATACAATTCTAGTTTGATGTATATTTAATGGGGTTTTTATAGCTGTGAGTAAGTGTGTTGTTACTATAAAGTTTCGGATATATGTGAATTTCTTTTTTATTTTAATGTATCAATATATGAATTTCTTCTTTTTAATGTATCAGAGTGCAAGAGAATATATTTTGCTACAATAAATTGACATGTTAATATTTTCAACCTTGTTTCATTTCAGCTACAAACAATCCGTAGTCCCTTCATAATGAAGAATATACATTATAACAAATAGTTAACATGATACAAAAATAACAAACAGTTACACATGATATAAACTAACAACAGTAACACATGATACAACAAATGCCCACCAGTTGAATATGATACAAAAATTGCCCAACACTTAAACATGATACAAATAATGGAATGCAGTTAAATTAGTAACTTCAATGTATCTTATGTGTGTATCTGATACATTTTAGTAAATTTTGTGTATCTGATACACACTGAATAGTACAAGTTTTGAATGATATACACCAATGAACATTATTTTTGTATCAATAATTTCACATAATTACAAAACTCCACGCATGATACAAAAATGTCCACCAGTTGAACATGATACAAAAATTGTCCAACCCTTAAACATAATACAAACAAAGGAGTACAGTTTAATTAGTAACTTGCCATTTATCTTATGTTTGTATCTGATACTCTTCAAATAATGAACAAAATTAGGGTAAGTGTATCAACTAATTAAACTTAAATATTGATACATTACAAAATGAAACATTAATTTTTCATTAGTGTTGCGAAAGCGTACATTTAGTGTACTTCTGATTCTTAATGATCGGAGAGAGAGAAAAAGTTGAAAATTAAAAAATGAAGGAAGTAAAGATTGAGGGGGAGTGAAAATAGTTAATGATCGGAGAGAGAAGAAATTTGAAAATTAAAAAATAAAGAAAGTAAAGATTGAGGGGAGTGAAAATAGGAAGAGATTGAGGGAGTGAAAATAGGGAGAGATTAAGGGAGTGAAAATAGGAAGAGAAACGTGTATGAGGTGTTGAGGAGTCATGTATCCGTAACATTGAGGTTTGGGGAGGAAAAAGAGGGATTTTGGAAATATTTTGAAATGTTAGGGAATAATGAAAAATATGAAAAATAAAGGTGTGTATATAGGTAATTTATCCTTTATTTTATTCATTTAGCGTAATTATGTTATTATTCCAATTTTTTTTAATTATACCTCTTAATAAGTTATTAACAAACTTGACATATGATGAACAATGTTATTAAAGTATTTTATTTGTTATTGAATGAATTTATAGACTTATTTTTTCCTTTACTTTTAATATATTTCCACCGTTCATTTTTACTTGACACAGTTTGACTTACTACACCTATTAAGAAAATAATTAATAGTATATGTATTTTATCAAATTATCATCTATTAAATGATTTGAAAAATAAGTATTTAATGCTCAGGGTAAAACATGAAAAAAAATTATTATCTTTTCTTGATATGTCAAAAGTATCAAGTAAAAATAAAAATTTATTTTAAAAATAAGTAACAAATAAAAGTGAACGGAGAGAGTATTTACTTAAGCTATATCAAAACTTATTTTATATTATATGTTTGAAACTTAACATAAGAATGAGGGGGAGAAAGCAAGCCCTTTTAGCTCGCGTCGAAACAGATCCAAATACCGGCGCGTGAAGAAGCTAAAGATACTGCCGCGTGCCAGACACGTGACTCAGCACTAATAAAAAGGCCATCAATCTTTTGCCTTTCATCTTCACCACCCAAATATTTTCCCTCAAATATCTGAATACTCTCTCTGCCATTTTCACAAAATTCTCCATTTCTTAAAAACCCTAGCTTACCTTTCTTTCTACCATTTTGGCTAGGGATGACGACGTCGTTTGGAGCAACGATAAATATCGCCGCCGTCGATGACCCGAACCCGAAGTTCCAAATACAAAGGTTTAATGGATTGAAAAGCACGTCCAATTCGATTTTGCTTAGCAGACGTATCCATGGCTCATTTTCCCATTCCAATTCTACTTCTATTGTCCGTGCTGTATCTACGGTATAAATGATAAAACTTTTGTTTTTTTTGAAATCTGTCTGTTCCGGCTCGATATTGCACATTGATTAATCCCGTCGATTTGATGTGTAAAATATTTTTTTTTTCAGTCTCTGCCGCCTTCTCCATTCTTTTAATTTTTTAACTTTTTTTTGTAGAAATGTTTTTTTTTGTGGCATTGAGCATTGATTGAACTGCAGATGTGGTTTTTTCCGTTTGGGAATTTATTTCAATTATCTTATGTATATGGAATGCATTTTTTAAAAATTGTTTCCTTTGTTTTGTTGTTTTGTTTATCCAAAGTAAATTTGCCTTATTGTCCCTGTCAATTTTGTTCTGCGTGGATTTATTTTGATTTTTTTTTGTTGAGTGCGTTATTCATATTTTTTGGGGGTGGGACTGCATAGTAGGAATTGGAAGCTTCTATGAAGTAAGGGATGAAATTCCTGAGTCTAGAATGATGCTTCTTATGGCTGGTGAAAATAATGAACTTTCTGTATGGGTTTTATGCTTTGTGTTGCTTCAAGTGATGCTTGGTAGTTATTGTGAGATGTGGTACTACTGCGATTTATGTTTCTGTTAGGTCTCAGTTAGGAGGAATTCTGTCATTTTACATTGTACTGTGTGGGTGATAGAGCTTTGTTAAGTGTGATGTATCTGTTGATCTTTTGCAGCCAGCGAAGCCAGCTGCGGTGGAGCCCAAGCGTAGTAAGGTTGAAATCTTCAAAGAACAGAGTAACTTCATAAGATATCCTCTTAATGAGGAGATTCTAAATGATGCCCCAAACATCAATGAGGCTGCAACACAATTGATTAAGTTCCATGGAAGCTATATGCAATACAACAGAGACGAGCGTGGGACAAGATCATACTCATTTATGCTTCGGACAAAGAACCCTGGTGGGGAGGTACCAAACAAACTCTACTTAGTCATGGATGATCTTGCTGACCAATTTGGGATTGGGACACTCCGTTTGACAACAAGACAGACCTTTCAGTTGCATGGGGTCTTGAAAAAAGACCTAAAGACAGTAATGAGTACAATCATCCACAACATGGGTTCAACTCTTGGTGCATGTGGTGACCTCAACAGGAATGTTCTAGCTCCAGCTGCCCCGTTTGCAAAAAAAGATTATATTTTTGCTAAACAAACCGCTGATAACATTGCAGCACTTTTAACTCCCCAGTCTGGATTTTACTATGATGTTTGGGTGGATGGGGAGAAATTTATGACAGCAGAACCTCCTGAAGTTGTGAGAGCTCGAAATGATAACTCCCATGGAACAAACTTCCCTGACTCACCAGAACCCATTTATGGAACTCAGTTCTTGCCAAGAAAGTTCAAAATTGCAGTTACTGTGCCAAGTGATAACTCGGTGGACATTTTCACAAATGACATAGGTGTTGTTGTTATATCTGATGAGGATGGAGAGCCTCAGGGATTCAATATATATGTAAGAAGGGAATATATAGATTCTCGTCTCTTACTTCTTTTGCTTGCTATAAGGACTAGTATAATCCTCGACTTCATTTGCAGGTAGGTGGTGGTATGGGACGAACTCATAGGATGGAAACTACTTTTCCTCGTTTGGCTGAGCCATTAGGTTATGTTCCTAAAGGGGATATACTCTATGCAGTTAAAGCTATTGTTGTTACTCAGAGAGAGAATGGGAGAAGAGATGACCGCAGGTATAGCAGATTGAAATATTTACTCAGTTCATGGGGGATTGAGAAGTTTCGATCTGTCACTGAACAGTATTACGGAAAGAAGTTTGAACCCTGCCGTGAATTGCCTCAATGGGAATTTAAAAGTCACTTGGGATGGCATGAACAGGTTAGTGTCTGTAGAAGGAATTCATCAAATGTATCATCTCTGACAATGAGTTCTGTTGTAGCGCCAATTGTGATTCTTAACAGTGATATGCTTTTTTAATCTTTTCATTTCCATTAAACTAACTTTCTCAGATTTTTCCATGTTCTTCAAATACTTCTATCAGGGAGATGGTAGTTTGTTTTGTGGTTTACATGTTGACAATGGTCGTGTAAAAGGAGAGATGAAGAAGGCACTCAGGGAAGTTATTGAGAAGTATAATCTGAATGTGCATCTCACACCCAACCAGAATATTATCTTGAGCAATATTCGGCAATCTTGGAAGCGCTCCATCACCACAGTCCTTGCACAGGGTGGTTTGCTGGTAAGGCTAAGTATTCAATTGATCCTTATATGCTTTCCATGAATAAGTGATTGAGCTTTCTCAATAAGTAGACAAAGATTATGCAGAGCAGTGTCTTTGGAGCTGTTCATGCATATGGAGTGCCATAATACTCTAAAATGTTCATTTAATTAATGAAATGCTTATGGAATATAATCAGTCTGAAAAAGTATAAACATGTTGTTGACATAATTATGTAACTAAAAATGTGCTCTCTAACAACTTAAGATTTCAAATGAAATCGTCACACACTTCAACATGATATCAAAGCAGGTGTAGGTCCTGGCGTCCTGCTTCGAGTCTCACTGCCACCCATCATCATTTTTTTTCTCCATGTGCTTGGCTCATTAATAAGAATCAAGCCGCACATGAGGAGGCGTGTTGAAGAAATAATTAACTTAGAAGTGTGCCTATATCTAACAACTTAAGCTTTTAAATGATGGTCACACACTTCAACACACGTTAACGTATCTGGTGTTCCTAGAAATCCTCTGAGTTGTCTGATAGTTCCTCGCCCATTTGGTTTATTTTACTTTTTACTACTCCCTCCGTCTCCAAAAAAATGGTCGGTCTGGAGGATGACGGCCAACTGAACATTATAACCTTGACGGTAGACTGATAACTTTTTTGAGGTACACATCCTGCAGAAAATTTTCTAAGTTTGTACTTGCAGGTATATATATATATATATATATATATATATATATAACATAGCGAGTTTCGAAAATTTTCAGCTGCTTTTTTCTTACGTGAATGAAGTGGTATTTATGTTTTATAGGGTGTCCTAGGTGAACCATGAAGCTGATGTGAATTTCCTCTAGTTTTCTTGATAATCCTTGTGTAAAATGTAGAGAATAGTAAGTTGCTTACTTCTCCTGATGGTCCAATATAATCTGTCCTATAGTTTGTATTTAGCATTTCATTATGGTATTCCACTTTGGTAATCATTGTCATTTTTCATTGAAAAGCAACCTAGGTTTGTGGATCCTCTCAATCTAACAGCAATGGCGTGCCCAGCTTTTCCACTTTGTCCTCTAGCAATAACTGAAGCTGAGCGTGGAATACCTGACATCCTCAAGCGCGTTAGAGCTATTTTTGATAAGGTATGAAGTACTTAAAATTTTCTGTTGTACTGTTGGTTTGTGCTGTACATTGAATGAAATGACCTTCGTGGTTCCAGGTTGGTCTGAGGTTCTATGAATCTGTTGTCATAAGGGTAACAGGCTGTCCTAATGGATGTGCTCGACCATACATGGCTGAACTTGGATTGGTTGGAGATGGTCCAAACAGCTATCAGGTAGTTGAATTTTGGAGGTCTATTGACTTGTTGCTGTAGTTTAGTATTTATAATTGTGGGATCTAGTGAAACTAATAGTGTTGTTTGTCTTAGATCTGGCTCGGTGGAACTCCCAATCAAACTTTATTGGCAAGAACTTTCAAGGATAAGGTTAAGGTTCAGGATCTTGAAAAAGTTCTGGAGCCTTTATTTTTCCATTGGAAAAGAAAGCGACACTCTAAAGAATCATTTGGGGAGTTCTCAAACCGCTTGGTATAAATAGTTCTTCTGGTAGTTAAACATTGTATTTGCCATAAGCAAATCAGATTGAAACTGAAAACACCATTTCTGTTTCATTCTGGAATTCTGTGAATGAGGAACCTGAATCTTATAAGATTCTTATGTAATTTTCTTATAGGGATTTGAAAAACTTGGGGACCTGGTTGAGAAATGGGACGGCATCCCTGAATCATCATCTCGTTATAACTTAAAGCTATTTGCTGATAAAGAGACGTATGAAGCAATGGATGCACTTGCAAGAATACAAAATAAGAATGCCCATCAATTGGCGATTGATATAATTCGCAATTATGTTGCTTCCCATCAAAATGGGAAAAGCATGGACTGACCAAGTCATCTTTTATGTTGCAAAATAGCAAAGATTATGCAAGGAGATTTAACTGGTGACCTTGTCTGGATCCTTATATTGCTTGGCTGAAACAAGTGGAGAATTTTGACATAATGTTCTGCAAGCTTTTGTAGTACTTCACTTGTAGACCTGACAGTACACTGCATTTTCCTTTCCTTTTATTTTTCGTTGTTCATTTTCCATCTTCTTTTCATGAGTAAACAAAATCTGATAATGACCTGTATCTTATTTTCTTTCGAATTAATTTTTGAAAGGGTGCCTTTTTAAAGTACATGTCCCAATCCGTTTTTACCTTACGGCGTTATTCTTAATTTGTGTTGGAACTGGTACATTTTCCCTGCCCCTGCTGTGTGGATTAAAGAATCTCTCAACATGGTATGGTGATGTTGCCGGAGCAATAATCTCAACGGAGCAGTCTGTCAAAATTATCGTACCAAATGCCTTGATGATTGTACTTTGCTTTGTCAAGACTGGAAATTTGTCTGGACTAACCAATTTCCATATGGTATATGCTTCCACTGGATTTTCTACTATGATCAATTTACGGTTACTTTTTATCAGCAATGTGGGAAAGAATGAGCTGCAGGTGTCCTACTAATTGAGTTAAGGAAGCAAACCTCTCCATTTCCACTGTCGATGCAATAGAAGTTCTTAATGCAATATTTGGTGGTGATGACATTCTCGCTGTTATAACTGAAGTTGACGGTACTAGTTTTGTTAGAGTAAGAGCTCTTGCTGCAACAGGTTTTGAACAAAAAAAGTATACAAGTTTTTGAATTCTACTTGCTACTTCACATTACACAGATTGGATGTAAACTTTTGTGGTCACTGGTGAATCTTGAATGAGAATTTTCACATTTACATTATTGAATCAACTCTTTCAATAGTGTGAGGTATCAGGTGCAACTCTTTTATGACTATTGTTGGGTGTGGACCATGATAAAACAAGATCAGATCATCATAATATGTTACACATAATGGATGAATATGCATATTAGGCTATTGATGTTAAATATTCTTGGGAAAAAGGACAAATATATCTTTGAACTATCATAAATGGTACGCATATACCCTCTGTTATACTTTAAGATTGTATATGCTCTTATTGTTAATCTTTTGGCATGTGTATACCCTTAAAACTAACGGTTGGACACGAGGCTTCATCTCAATACTTTACCCGAGGTTTTATTAAAAAACCCATCCATCTTCCATAAAATTATCCACCCATGACCCAAAATAATTCTTCCAATGCTACCATCGCTGCCGGACCCTAGGAGTCTGTTCTATCTTCTTCTTCTATTTAGATTTTTCAATTGTTATCTTATTTTCCTTTTAACTCTATTCCTAATTACTGAAAATTAAAAGGGGGATTACTTTCATTAAATAAGATTACAACTAATTAATTAAAGGACAGTTCCAAACCCATGCAAACTCTTTGATTCGACAATTTTCACATGTTCTCCGATGCCGGTGAAAAATTAAGGTCGAACTCAATGCACTTGTCATTTCCCATAAAATTGAGCATTGAGGAAGAATCCGACTCATCGATGTTGGGAACAACACCACCATCTCCGCCTATGAACACCGCCATCTTCCTACAGTAATTTGTTTCGTGAAGATTCATTTCATATTGTTGAAAAAAATCCAAAAAGCACAACTGATTCAACGGCGGAACACCTCCAGCAATCGGAGAAAGATGAAATTGAAGATATTGAAACAAAAAGTTACCTACATCGTTGGTAAGCATACCAATGGAGGAGGATGAGTTGCTGATGCTTCCAAGGCTTAGATCAAATGGCGGTGGTGATTCAACCGCCAACACCACATTCGATGACTCAACAGTACTATTCTGACTTGGAGGTCAATTCACTGGCAGCATCGAAATCGAAAAATTCGTCTTCGTGGAATATCCCCAGCAAAGTCGTCATTCTGTTTACATCCCTACTTTATTCAAATAAGGTGAAACGTTGTGGTAACTCAAAAAATATACTAATTTTAAAAGAATAAAACAAATTTAAAGGATTCGCCACCTAATTTTAGGAAAAACTAGGAAACCAATTAATTAAATAAATAAAAATAAGTCTACAAAACCAATAGATTCTAGGTAAGGGGTTCAAGTTATTCCGAAGGGAAGGGGTTAGGCATCCTTCAAAATCCACAACTGTGGGTCCCGACTGAATTTATTTTTTTCAAATTGAGGAGGAGATAACAACAATATACAAGCATAATGAATAAATAAATATAAACAAATAACACAATTAAATAATAATATAAGAAACGGCCTAGTGTTTGCCTAACGTCAATAATATATACAATAAAAAATATAATTCGAACTTCATTGGAATAGCTTCAATGGGAATATCATATGATATGGAATATCCCCAGCAAAGATATTCACGACCAGTATTATTAATTCCTTATTCGGTACTCTTTTTGAACCTATGTATAATTAATATAAGTCTTCTAGAATTTTAGAACTTTTTGTAAGTTTATATGAGGAGCAGCCCTCCTCCCTTTTCTTTCCTTTTATTTTGATATATTAGAGTGTAAGGATGTGTCCCACACTCCTGGTATTATATTGCGAAGGTTATGTTTCACCTTTCTATACTTCTTTGGCTTATTTATTTAATCCCCTTTGAGAAAATATTTAGGAAAAAAAAATTAGTTATATATCTTATTTGATATTATTATATGTATAGTTAATACATAGCAAAATATGTTATTAGCAATATCAAGGTTATTAGTACATGATTAGCATGATTAAAGACACAATTGTCCGTAAAAGTGTACAAAACTAAAGAACATGGAAGGTATAACATTTTTTAAAAAAAATTATGCAATTCATGTTATTTTTAGTACACCTAATTAAATATCGAATAAGAAATTATGTAAGTATAATTAATATTAGCATAACGAATTTTTACATTGCTAATACATCTTAAACCCCAACCAAACGACCTCTGAGAGTCTAATAACTATTTCATTGTACATCAAGGACCTAGGTCACAAATAACTAAAATGTCGAATAAATTTAGAATGTCTAAATTCTCAATTCTGTTTATCAAGATCTACAAAAAAAAATATTACGATTCCCTATTTATTTATCAAAAAAAGTAGAAGCTCGCTTTGGTTAGTTCTTAAAATCTATATCTCTATCTATATTTATATCTATATTAAAGTAGGGGCAGAAGCATCAGAAATAGTCAAGTGGCAGCCTAATATCAAGCTACTTGAAATTTTTTTAAAATAAGGCTTTACTAGTCAATTTTATCAGGTTTGTTGGGGCATTGTTGGTAATGACGTGACTGAAGTAGTTAATGCCTTTTTTAAAGGTTTGACTTTATCTAAGTCTATTACTCATACAAATCTGATCTTAATCCCTAAAAGAGATAATGTGATTTCTTTTTCAAATTTAAGGCCAATCAGTCTTAGTAATTTTCTAAATAAAGTCATTTCTAGAATTATTCATGATCCGCTGGAGGTGTGTTACCAAATCTTATCTTTGCTAACCAGACTGGATTTGTCAAAAGTAGGAATATTACAGATAATATATTACTTGCACAGAAAATCATAGTAGACATCAGAAAGAGGAGTAAGATTGCTCATGTAGTCTTTAAACTAGATATGGAAAAAGCATATGCACTGAAATTTTTTGATGAAAGTTCTTGACGAAATGGGCTTTAATAATCTATTTTCTGACAAGATTTGGAGACTAGTTGCTAATAACTGATACTCTGTATTAATTAATGGGCAATCTTCTGATTTCTTTCATTCTACTAGAGGGGTCAAGCAAGGGGATCCCCTATCCCCTTCATTATTCATTCTATCTGTTGAGGTTCTTTCAAGGGCTCTGAATAGTCTATACTCTTATCCACATTATAAGGATTTTGGTCTATCTTAGTGGAGTAAAAACATTACTTACTTGGTCTATGCTGATGACACCATAATTTTTGTTAATGCTGACAGATTTTTTATAGAGTTGTTGATGAAAATTTTGCAGGACTATGAAAGGCAATTAGGGCAAAAGATTAACACAGACAAAAGTGTCTTTTTTTATGCAAAATATGCTGCTCAAAGAGATATTTATATGGTAGAAAAATGCTTAGGTTTTCCTAGAGATAATTTTCCTTAACTTATCTTGGATGTCCAATTGGACATGCTAGGAAAAAGAAAACATACTTTGCTGATCTGATAAAAAAGTGATTAATAAATTACAAGCTTGAAAAGGAAAACTATTATCTTTTGAAGGAAGGCTGTTCTGATCAACAATGTTCTACAAAGAATCCCTATATATCAACTATCTGCAACCATTCCACCCAAATGTGTGCTCATGATCTACACAAAGTATTTGCTAGATTTCTATGGAGCTTCAAGGAAGGGGGTAAAAACAAGCAGTGAGTTACTTGGGTTGAAATTTGTTAACCTAAGATGGAAAGAGGTTTGGGGTTTAGGTCATTGTTTGATGTCTCAAGAGTTTTGTTTGCAAAACTTAGGTGAAATTTTAAGACCAAAAATTCTATGTGAGCTCATTTCATGTGGAATAAATATTGTAAACGGTGTACGCCTTAAATAGTGGAGTAGAAGAGATGTTCTCAGACTTGAAAACATATGCTAATGGCTACAGACTCCATTGATCAGGAAATTTGGTGGTAGCTGAACTGTGGATCCTCTAGTATTATGTTTGATAATTAGTCTAAACTTAGTGGATTACGGTACTATCTACCAGTGTCCTTTTCTACTAATCTCTTTTAGGATGAGATTAATCAGCTGATGATGCAACAAGACAGGTGGAATGAAGAGTTGATAAGACATACTTTTCCTAAAAGAGTGGTAAAACATATTATTAAGAAGATTGTTATTATGTAGGAGTATGAGGAGGTGGATAAACCTTATTGGATGCTCAATCATTCAAATAATTTTTTTGTCAGTTTAGCATGAGAGGTTCTAAGAACCCCTAGGATAATTTAGGAAGAGTTTAGATCGGTTTGGAAAAAGGACATTCCTCTTAAAATCTCTTTCTTTTTCTAGAGATTGATAAAATAGGACTAGAGGAGGTGGTTCATTGTTGTTGTTGTGGCCTTAATATTAATGAATCATGGGAACATCTCTTTATCTCTTGTCCTAAAGGAAAAATTTTATGAAAAATATCAACTAGAGCAGTTGCTGTGGAGGGGCCTTCCTTGCAACTAAAGGACACTATTTTTAAATGGTAGAATGCAAATTGTACATCTAAATTGAGACCTTTATTTAATGTTTTATCCCTGATTTTATACTCTGACAGATTTGAAAAGGAAGAAACAAAGTAAAATATGGAGGAAAAATCTCTAATTTCAGCATGACAGCAAAAATCAATAGAAATATCCATAATCTTGTTGTGGTTAGGTACCCTTGGTTGAGGAATATTCCTAAAGATTGATCTATGTTGGTTAAATTCTTCGAGAGCTACAAATCTGTTATATCTACTAAGGTGATTTACTGGTCACCTCCTAATATAGGAGTGTACAAATATAACTTAGATGGAGCCTTCAAAGGTAATCCAGGACCTAGTGTTGATAGTTTATGTGTCAAGAATTGGGAAGGAAGTTTCACTTATGCAGCATCATATGATCTACATATCAAAACAAGTCTGGAAGCAGAAGTCCTGACACTGAAAAAAGGGTTTCAATTTTGTGTGTCAAAAAATCTTCTACCTGTTATATTGGAGACTAATTCACTTATTGTGACTAAAATCTTGGACGGAATTTGAAAAATTACATGAAGTATTAGCTTGAGTTTTAAGAAGATACAATAGTTGAGGAGGAATGTACAAGTTGAGGTGTCTCATATGCACAGGGAAGGAAACAAAGTCACGGACTATTTTGATAATTTTATTTTTTATTGTGTAGGTACAAGTGTTAAAGCTTTTAAATGATTTATGGATGTACCTAAGGAAGGAAAGTCACTCATCGTCCTAGATGCCAAGAAAGTTTCAAATTTAAGAACTACTAAATGTCAAAATCCCTATTTTGCATTGTAATGAGAACAGAAACTATCAGATACCAACATCTAGTCGATTCAACACCAAGAAGAATAAACAAAAATTACCTGATAGGAAGAGCATGGATCTTAAATCTGAGTTGTTTAGACAATGGCATTAGCTCCTTTGGAGCTTATTCTGTCAAAGGGCAAGGAATTAGGGATATGGTCTTCGCAATTTGACATAACTAATGAATAAACAAAAAAAAAGACTTATCTGATGGTTACAAGATTAGGAATTTATGAGTCCAGCGTTGCATCAACCAGAGCACTTCTGTGAAACAAGCAATTAATCATTATATTTTTCTATAAAACTGTTATTATAAAGTTCACCTTCAATACGAAAGAGTTGATTTGAGCTGCATCGAGTTGAAGAAGTCTTCCTTAGATTCCAAGCTCGTTACACCTCATTTCTATTATCTTTCGTTAAAGAAGGTTGTCTTCCTTAAGCTCAGTTTGATTTGAGCTCATCAATGGCGATTGGAAGAGAAGAAGATGATGGGACGACATCTTTGAGAGCAGTCACGGATGATTTTTATTTCCCTTTTTGTTTTGTTTATTTTCGGTATTTATTTGTTTGTCATATTTTGTTTCATTTTCCGGGTATGGGCCATTTTTGGGCCTAAACTCTTTGTAAATACTCCATTTTATTTAGGAAAAATTACATGGAATGGCAAACCTTACTAGTTTATTAGTCATTAAGGGTACACTTTAATTTATTTACATTTAATAAATACAATTTTAATTTTTTTACCACTAACAATGGGACCCACACGAGTTTGTATACCGATGACCAATAAACAACTCTTCCTTCTATGTATATCCTTATATACAATTCAACTTTCTCTCTCATGCATTCAAACCCTTAATTTCGCATGAATTATCTCTTCAACTTCCAATTTCAAATTCGAATTTCATCTCTCCCTCCAATTGAATTTCCACTTTTTGCAGCAACCGCCTAAATCGTGGGTAAATTTCATTTTTTTCATCAATGGTATATGTACTGTGCCTCATTTTTTTGTATATTTTTTTCTCAGATTCCACTCAGTTTGTTTCAGATTATCAATTTTTCCAAACAAAAATGGACGATTTGACTCCATCTACTCGGATTACTAGAGGTACGCCTTTGCATGCTAATCTTGTCGAGGGTCGATAATATACAAATCAAAATCAGTTAACATGATTGTACAAATAATCATATACAAATAACATACTATACAAATTTGCAGATTTGTATACAACCATTCTATATACAATTAATTCAAGAATTTATACACTATATAAACAAAATTATACAAATAATACAGAATCGTACAATATACAATTTTTTTTTACTAATATAAAGACTACACAGAATGTATATACATACACGTTCCTCAATCACACAGAATGTATATACACAAACGTTCCCCCTTTTCATATACAATTCATACTACAGTTCACATACAAATTTATATACAAACGTTCCCAATATACATATAGAATTTATATATACAATTCACATACAAGTTTTTACACAATTAAAACTCGAAAAAACTGTACACAACTTTTATCAACTGTACAATATACAAACTTTTTTTGCCTAATATAAAGACTACACTTAAAACAAAATGTATACAATTAAATAAGACCAATCTTTTTGTCGAATCATACACAACTTAAATATACAAATCGTGCATTTTAATTTTATATACAAACATTCCCCATATACATATAACATTCATATACACAATTCACATACAAATATATACACTTAAAACTCGAAAAACTTGTACCCAACTTCTATCAATTGTACAATATACAAACTGTTTGACTAATATACAAATTACAGTTAAAACAAAATTTTGAAAATTAAAGAACAATAATCTTGTTGTCGAATCATATACATTTCAAATATACAAATCGTCTCTTTGATTTCATCAAACTACAATTTATGTTATAATATACAATTTGTAACTTTTTGTAAGTACATAAATAAACTTTTTTTCAAACAGTGATTGTTACCACTTAGAAAAGAAAAAGAAGAAAAATTATGAATTTTAAATGAACTAAAACCTTACCTGCACTTCAATATACAATAGTTTTGCTTAATCCTAAGCTTTAGTAGTCGGTTGGATGAATAATCTGATTCTTCGTATAGAGTTTCTATGGAAATAAAACTCTTTTTTTTTGGAACAAGAAGTATTTAATTGACACGCTTCCCTTGAATTATGGGATTGTATATCATCAGTTACCGCATTTAACTCTCATTAATTGATAAAATAGAATTTGTATACTTCAGATTAAAGAATCACGCTATATACAAAAAAAAAATTATACCCATAGAATGTAATTATATAAACGATACTCATATAGTGTCATTTCATTAAATGCATTTGCCATATGTGTAAGTTACCCTTTTATTTATTCATGCCTCATGGACCCTCTTCAATTAAAAAAAAAGTTATCTCACTTTTTTAAATTTTGAAATAAAAATATTTATTAAATAAAAAAAAAACAAAAAGCAAAAAAAAAAGTGCCCTTTAGTTAAAGCTGACTTTGATCGTTTATAAAATTTGTAATATGAAAAGTAGCATATTAAAATGTGTACTAGAATTTAAATAGAAAACTTCCAGTATTAGGTGAGGATTTTGAATTTTTGAGAGTTATTTTTGGAATTTCAAAATACAAACAAAATTATAATGTCCAGTATATAGGACAAAATAAGTCCTTTACTTCTAGCTAATCATTTGTATTTTGTTCTTTCTTTTAACATCAACATTGACTTTTAACAGTTTGTTTATGAATATTTATTCAACTATTAAAGTTTTAAAGATAAAAAATTCAAAAGATTAGAAAATTAATTAAGTACTTCAAACGGCCAATTTGAGAGTAATTAAACTAAGTTAACATTGTTTAGATTACGTAATTATTGGAACTTGTGGTTCTTCACTAAATCAAATGTAGATTTTTCCTAATTGTTATAATCATATTGTAAAAATCCTCATAGCGGTAAAATTGTGAATAAGTCAATAAGTTACGCAATCATCGTATTAAAAGTT
The DNA here is from genome assembly GCA_018342035.1 of Solanum appendiculatum. Taxonomy (NCBI): domain Eukaryota; kingdom Viridiplantae; phylum Streptophyta; class Magnoliopsida; order Solanales; family Solanaceae; genus Solanum; species Solanum appendiculatum. Next base: position 313,870 of record JAGDQO010001508.1, on the reverse strand, counting down.
AACTTGGATTAATTAACAGTATTTCTATTCAAATTCTCGAATACAGGGTACTAATTAATTTAATTTCATATTGTAACGTACATTTTTAATGTGCTAATTTATGTAAACTATATATGCACTTGTACGTAAGATTCCAACTTTGGATTATACTCAATCTTTTCCATTTGGATTTGTCAAAAATACACCATGAAAAATATACTGTCATGTTGTACTTTAAAAAAATTAAATAGACGGTGACATATTCTTTCAAAGGGAGCTATTTATTTACTCATAATTATTCACATACAACAAACTTGAGTTCATTATTCGTAAGGTTACTCAACTAGTGAGAATTACTGTAAGGTCACTCAATTATTAAAAATTACTGTATTTATTAAGGTCATTTTCTTTGTAATAAGAAACACTCAATTTTGTCAAATATCATTTCTAAAAATCATCCTATTATATTTTGGCCAACAAAATATGACATGACATTTTATTTACTTTATATGAATTATTATTTTTTGTCAATCTTCATGACATTAATAATTTAAAACTTAACATAAACAACAGATCTGACCATAACAAAAGATTTATATTTTATTTGATAAAACTCATAAATTGTATCTGTTGTGGATCAAATTAAAGAGTTAATAGCGTAATTTATCTAGAGAAACTTATTTTGTTCTCTGATTAAGGAAATTACTTATTGTGTTTCAATTTATTTGTCTTGATTCAAAGTACGATAATAGTCAAATTAATTAACGTTTAATATGAATTTGAATACAGAAATTTTAATTTTTTTGGAAATAAAATTTACATATTTGAAAATAGTCAAATTAATTATTATTGATCTACAAGTTGCTCATCATGCATCCTTATATTTAATTTAAAGCAAAAGCAACAAAAGTAAGAAATATAACCATATACTCAATGTAATCATATAATTGAGATTTTGGAAGGATGGAGGTGTACTTTTTGTGAGATAAAAAAATTATTTTCAATAAATCTCTGACTTAAAAAAATCATTTTAAGAACAATTTTTTTTAAAAATACAAAAATAAAAAGTTATGATAAAAATATTTTTTTAAAAGTGCTAGCTATTAAAAATAAAGATAACCAAAGTAAACAAACAACGTTAGTATTTAGCAATTAATAAAATTATGGATTAAAATAATAGTGACATAACAATAATACTGATAAAAGAATAAATAGGTGCTACATATTAAAACCCCACCCTACCACTAAAAAAAGTAAAAAATTTCAACTTTCATTTTCTCATATCGTCATATCCTCGATAATAAAGGAGATATAAGTCTTTGGTGACAATATAAAGAAACCAATATACTCCTTATGTCCAACAATAGTTGTCTTGACTTGGCACATCCCTTAAGAAACAATAAATAATAGTAGTAATTTTATTATATTATCCTTTGACTTTATTAAATTTAATGTTTTGTGAAATGTGTTAGATGATAAATAGTATTTAATAGCAAGGGTAAAATAGACACAAGAAATAAATTATCTCTTGATTTTCTAAATTGGATAAGTATTGTTGGACAACTATTTTTAGTATAGTGGAGAACTATTGTTGGACGGAGGGAGTATTAAACCTATAGTCCCTACAAAGAATTTTTATTTCAATTTTCTAGAAAATGTTGGGTTATTACAAAAATAGATGTGAAAAACAAGAGAATCACAGCACATATAAATGCATGCATGCAAAGGGTAAAGTAATAAAGAATTAAATGGTTGAGCCTTTTTTTGTGCTGTTTTCATGCACTTGCATTTCTTAACAAATACGCAATAAATGACAAAGTGACAAAAAAATAGTATTTATATTTTATTCAATCACCTTTTATGTCAAACAACTCAACCTTATAATATTTTGACCATAAGAATTTTGAATTCCTAATATCAGTCAATACATATATCTTTATCAACATATGTATATGTAATGGTTCACAGATTGTATAACAAAAAAATATTATCTTTGAAATGTTGACGTTACAATAAAAAATAACTTTTAACGGCAATAAATATATACATTAATAAAGAATGCTAAAACTTTTATCGGCATTAATTAATTGTCATTGGATCCAATGTCGCTATATGCTTTAGGGACATTCACAAAGAGTGATAATTGCCACAAAAAAAAATATTTAGCAATACTTAAGCTATTGTCATTAATTAATTACCGTTAAAAATAATTTTTTATATAGTGTGGTAACATCAAAAATATTATTTGCATTATCTGTCCTTTAAAATATAATTATAAGTAATTATTAAGTAGAACTAATTATAACATGTGGTCAATTTATGCATTATACTCCTTCTGTCCAACAATACTTGTCCACTATTGACTTGACACACCCCTTAAAAACAATAAATAGAAGGGTGATTTTACTATATTACCCTATAAATATAATAAATATAATGTATTGAAAAATGTATTAGAGAGATGACTATAATTAATGATAAGTGTAAATTAGGAACTAAGTGTAAAATTATCCATTGATTTCGTAAAGTGGACAAGTATTGTTGGACATCCCAAAATATTATAGTGGACAGGTATTGTTGGACATCCCAAAATAGTATAGTGGACAAGTATTATTGGACAGAGGGATACTAGGATATAAGTTAAATTTGAATATATATATATATATATATATATATATATATATATATATATATATATATATATATATTATGTGGTCATATTTATGCTTTATTCCAATAATGATGAATTGTGCAGAGAATTATAAATTTTTTTAAAGGAGAACAAAATGGAGACACAATAACCTAGCGCATTTAATTTACCCATTGACTACCATAACATATATACACAACTTAAACGGCACGGACTAAATTAGTTTATTTATTTTTAAAATTTCTTAAAGATCGTAGTCTCATATTACTCCATTTCAAAATTTCATTTTGCTTCTTATAGATCAACCTGGATTGTCGTGAAATAATTGGAATCTCTCCAATTTTAATAAAATGTTTTAGGTTTGAGCATTTGAAAATGAAAAAAGAAATTATGTTGAAAGTGCCTCTAGAAATAGGTTTTAATAATGAACAAATTTAAATTTAATCAAATCTCATTAGTTGTATCAGACATTATAGTATCATATATTAATATAAGCAAATGAAAGATCAACATAAATTGTCGTGGGATGATCAAATCTCTCTGATCTTAATCAAATGTTTTAAGTTCAAAGATTTGAAATTAAGAAAATAAGTTTAATTGCTATGAAATGATTGAAATCTCTGCAATTTTAATCAGATGTTTTAGATTTGAACATTTGAAAATAAAAAATATATATATATTAAAAGTACCTTCAAAAATAGATCTTAACAAGGCACAAATTTGAATTTTATTAATTCTCAATACACGTAGCAGACATTATTTGAAAAAATATAAAATAAAGCAAAATGAAAGTATAGAGTAATAAATAATTAAAGTCACGCTGAGAAGCAGAGGACACAACATCTTGAAACGTGTGATTTTGTTATGCTTTTTCTTGGACTTTGGCTCCTTCTTTTAATAAAAAATAAAAATAAATTAACTACTTGTATTAATTTCCTTCGTGAGGCATCAATGTCTTTTTATTATTATTTTCTTAATTATTATTATTGAAAAAGAAACTCTCTTTTGATATGTCAACTGCGGTGAAGATCTGCCAATTGCAATTTTGATTTGTTTTTTCACAAAAAAGAACCTTCCATAAGCCACTTATTGAACAGTTTAATTATGGTTAAAATAATAATAATAATCATGGTTAGGCAAGAGGCCAATAGATTTAACCAACAAGACGAAAAAATGTAGAGATCGGGGGTAAAAGGGTCAAAATTCTTAATTTTAACTAAAAACTTTAAGTATAGCAAGATCTTCATTTTTTAAACGGAAAAAGGGTTTAAAATACCCCTAAATTATAAAAAAAGATTTTAAAATACCCTTCATCCACTTTTTGATCGTAAAATACCATTTTACTCATATTTTTGGTCTAAAAATACTCTTCCATTCGCCTTTTTGGCTCACTTATTATATCCTTAAAACTAACAACCCTCTCTCTTTATTTATTTATTTTAAATATTTATTATGTGTCTTTTTTTATTAGATGAAATAAAAATTCCACCTCTATTAGATTTTTTCCATAATTTATTCAAACCAAAATAATATACCTCTTCAAGACTCCCACAAAAATATTTTTTAAAATCTAATAACTTTTTATATTTGTTGTAGTTTTTAAATTATTTTAAAAAAAAATTATTTTGAGATTATGAAGAAAGGATATTATCTTGACTTGGATAAATTATGGGGAAAAATCTTTTAGAAAACTACTAATTTTTAAAATTTATTCAAAGCAAAATAATATACCTCTTCACGACTCCCACAAAAATATATGTAAAAATCTAATAATTTTTATATTTATTTTAGTTTTTTTATTTAAAAAAAAAAAATTGTTTTGAGATTATGAAGAAGGATATTATTTTGATTTGGATAAATTATGGAAAAAAAGCTTTTAAAAAAACTTTTAGAAAACTATTAATTTTTTTATATTTTGTGTAACTTTTTTTTTTAGTTTTTTGGGATCATGGAGATATATTATTATTTTAGATTTTGTTTGTGTATGATCTGCCCAACTTTCCCGTGCAGAACTTGTTGCTGCTCTCATTTATAGTTCATGTATAATTAAGACAAAGCATTACTAACAGGCAGGAATAGGAGACAGAGAAGGACAAATCGATCAGTCGAAGAAAATAAAAATCGTACAAATTAGTTTTTTTTTTTAAAGACTTTTTTAGATTTTCCCCCATAATTGGTTCAAAATCTCAAAACAAATTTTAAAAAAAACAACAGAAAATACAAAAAAAAATTGAAATTTTGAAGAGGTATATTATTTTGACTTGAATAAATTATGGGAAAAAAACTAGTTGAGGTGGAATTTTTATTTCATCTAATAAGAAAATGACACATAATAAATATTTTTAAAAAGAAAAGAAAAGAAAGAGTTGTTAGTTTTAAGGGTATAAGTGAGCCAAAAGATTAATGAAATAGTATTTTTAGACCAAAAAGATGAGTAGAAGGGTATTTTTAGACCAAAAAGATGAGTAGAAGGGTATTTTTAGAACAAAAGGTGAATGAAAGGTATTTTTATACCTTTTCCTTGTAGTTCAGGGGTATTTTTGACCCTTCTCCGTTTTTTTTTTATTTTTTATATTTAAAATCAATATGAAAAATACTAGTGAACGACTCAACATAGCTAATAATACTAAATATATTGTCATTTCAAATACACCAACAATTTTAAGTATATTTTATTATTTTATGTGTTTTAATTTGATTGGACATAAAATTTAAGATTTTTTTGAAATCATATTATTTTAAATTAAAAATGTGTATAATATTATTAGAATATCCGCTTTTTCCATCAAAGTGTTTGAGTTAACATATGTGATGTTGAAATTAAAGAATATTTTCCAATTCACTGATTGCTATCCGATTTTGTAACGTTGATGATTCAGATTCACATCGCATAAAAGGAAGTGCTCCCTACCAGATTCTTTTCCATCCTCAAAACTTGAAATCGAGACTTTGGATGAAGAAATTTTATTCATTCCTACAATTCTTGTTGATAATTATTTCTTTTACTAAATATAAAAAAGACATATCATTTAAAATAAATTTAAAAAATATAAAATACATATTCATTACGTTTTATTTTACTTGACCCCTATATCAAAAATAAATATTTCATTTCACTTGTTCATTTTAATAATTTAAGAGATTCTTATTACTTTTTCCTCATACCATCCATAAATAACTCCATAAAGTACAAATGGTTAAATCTAGAGTTTAGAGTATCACAAATAAGATTAGTTTACTAAAATATATTTCTAACTAAAATTTTCTTAAAAGATGCATATGTCAATTTAATAGAGGTCAAATAATATGAAACGAAAGAGAGTAAATTGGAAGAGGATGAGTATTAGACATGTTGGCAAGTTCACATATGTTTGTCATTTATTAATCATTATATATAGATTTAGGTTTCATTAATCCAAAGAAGGGGCGGACCTAGAGGTTGTCGAGGAGGTTCACCCGAACTCCTTCGGCAAAAAATTACGTTGTATATTTAAGGTATTTTTTAAAAAACATTATGTCTATATATTGATTTTGAACCTCCTAAATTTAAGATTAAAGATTTTTCGAATCCATTTAATTGAAATCCTGAAACCGCTACTGATCCAAAAATTCATTATAAGTGAATAGAACTTCATAGGTTGGTTGAGTGGACCAATATTAGAGACAAGATCAGTGACACCAGTACATTAACTCACTAAATTTCAAGATTCTTCATTTTCCCAAAATACATGTAGAAGTACCAATTAGAATTTAAACTAAAATCTTCACTTCCATTTCAAAAATATTTATTCTTATATTTCTTTTATTCTCTCCTTCACAAGGTAGCACAACCTTGATAATTTGAAGGTAACAAGTGAACAATACACGTGTTAAATTCTTTCCAAAATGGCTTTATATTGTTGGATGAACTAAAGTAAAATTACATATAATCCTTCCTAATAAATGAAATTAGTAACTTAAAAGTAATCATTATATTTATACATTGTTAATGACAAAAAAAATTATTTATTTAAATACTATACAAAAACTATAAGCCAATATAAATAATAATTAAAAAATATTTAAGTAATATTAGTAAAAATTAAAGTTAAAGAAAAAATTCACATAAAATGAAATAAAGAGAGTGAATAATAACTACAAGAATCACACGTAAGCCAAGCTACCAGCTATAATGGGTAAAAATTAAATTAATAATATAAAAATAATTTATTCATCCTAGTATGATTATAAATTAATCCCTATGTTCCTTCTAACTTGTCTATTATACTAATATTAGCAAATTTGTCATTTTTTACTTTATCTATTTTAACAAATCAAGAGAGATTTATTATTTTTTATAATTATTTTTATTATTAAATAACTGCATAAAGTATTAATAATAGTCAAATTTAAACTTTCAAAATATAATTAATAAAAATAATTTACTTAGTAAATTAGATCCCTATTAAGTACTCCTTTTATTTCATATTAACTGAATTTTGAGACTTTTTTCATTGTTTAAAGTTCAAGATGAATGTTTGAATTTTCTTTCATATTTACCCTTTTCTTTAATGACGTTTGATATTTTCTAGGAAATAAATTGCATTACTTGTAAAGTTATATTTATGATTTTACAAAGAATAATAGTACAAATATATGATTTAAATTAAGTCATTAAACGTTTTTCTTAATAAGTATGTATTGTTTCACAAATTCAGTTTTCAGAGAGAGTACTACGAGTATCAACTATCAAGTCAACTAAGGTCAAGTATAAAGTATGGGTTGATGAAACATAAGGGTAATAGTGTCATTTTCCAACACCACTAACTCTATATATAAATATATTAACTTCTGTTAGCCTCTCTAGTGATTATAGTCTATCCGTTAAATTCAAATTTGTTGCACCAAACAAATACTGCAAAAACAGTAGAGAAAAAACAGACACACAAATACAGAAAAATGTCATCAACAATAACAAGAAAAACCAAATGGCACCCAACACCACCACCACCACCAAGCCCAAAAATCCTTCATTTTCCCCGTAGAAGTCGCCGGAAAAATCCCAAAAATGCAAAAAAGAAACAACTTTACCCAATGGAGAAGAAATACGACTATTACAAAGGGAAACTAGAAAGTCTATTTGATCAAGAAAGACACTTTCATAGAAGTTCTTCCTCTCTTAATCCCATTGTTCTTCTCAATACGTGTTCTTCTTCTTCTTCTTCTTCGGCTTCTACTTCAGCTCAGAGGAGAGAAAGAGTCGAAGAACAAGAACAAGAAGGTGCTGCCAATGGCGGTGGTGATGCCAGAGAGAGGTTTGTTAAATCAATTTTTTTTAATGAATCTTAGTAGCTCAGTTGATTGAATACCTGGATTTTTACTGTATAGGTGAGGGTTCAATTTTCCACCTTCTCCATTTTTCTTCCCCTGCCCCCAGTTTTAAGAAGAGGAAAAAATGTAGATTAAGGTTATGATTTTTACAGTTTCCTAAAAAGTGGGACTGAAATTTTTTGCCTGAATTAACGTTAAATTTGTTTTTCAAGAAACCCCTTTATTCTCCTGGAAATATTACAATTTTTTTTTTATGTACCAAGTTTGATATTTTAACATAAAGTTAGGATTTTTACAGTTTTCTAAAAAATGGGGCTGACAAATCTTTTCTTGAATTAATGCAAATTTGTTTTTTTTTAATTAAGAAAATTATCTTTCTAAATGTGAAAAATTGATTCTTGATATAGAAATATTTTGTGGTGACAGGGAGGAGGAGAAGTGGAGGTTTCAGGCAGAGATGTTAAGGGCAGAGTGTAATTTCTTAAGGATGGAAAGACAATTTGGTTTGAAGAAATTGGAAAGGAATAGACTTCAGATGGAGAAGACTCTTAGATCAGCTGTTCACACTCTCATTGCTGTGAGTATTAACACTATTTTCGTAGTTTCTAGTTCTTCGATTTCAGTCATCATCCGTGTTTTTTGTGCTTTGATTGTCATTACTGTTCTTTTCTCTGTATGTTGCGTATTGCTCTCCAGTTGTTGTTACTGCTCTTATTTCTATATTTCATTTTTCAAAATGTTTGGAGATGCTTTATTTTAACCCGAGGATTTATCAGAAACAACCCTCCGTCTCTGCAAGATAGGAATAAGGTGTGCTTACACTCTACCATCTCCAGACTCCACTTGCGAGATTACATTCATTATGTCATTGTTGTTATTGTAAATACCAAATAAAATAACTATTTACCTTATATATGCTAATAGTATAATAAAATTAGTTTTTTTTTTTTAGGAAACTGAATTCACTTATTATGAATATTTATATATAATCATTAATAATTCTTTTATACTGTTAATGTAAAAAACTTAATTTTCAAATGCATGTTCAAATGTAGAAAGAATAGAAAAACAGGTTTTCAGATTTTTCATGCAAGCCCACTGTCCAACAAATGCTCCACTGTTCAAATTTTCTCTTTATGCATATGAAATAAACTTCTTAATTTTCTTTGCTTTTTATTTTTTAACTTTGATATGAATGGGGTTCTGGTTTCCAAAATGTTCTATTTCATTGAAAAAAGTACAATATTAAAAGTGGAATGTAGAAGTTCTTGATGTTTTATTTTGTTTTTTGTAATTTTTCTTACTTTTGAGGAAGTTCAATGTCAATTTAGTTCAGAATCTGTCTTTCTTTTTCTTTGTTTATATTATTTTATTAGAAAAAAGGCAAAATAAAACTTTTGTTACTTAATTTGCAGGGGAAAAAGAAGATTTTTGAAGGGAAGAATGTGAATGCAGTATTGGAAGAAGAGATTGAAGATTTGGCAGAAAAACTTGAAGAGTTAAAGAAAAGTTGTAAAAATAAAGATGTCGAAGTGAGACATTGTAGTAACTTTGATAAAAAAGCATGTCATTTACAGAAAAGGCTAGAGAAGCTTGGAGGTTTAACAGATGAAAAAGCTCTCAAGGAATTACAACAACTAGCTCAATCAACCAATGAAATTGACAAAGAAACCAAGAATAATAATTCTACTGATGTAAGTTTTGCTTCTTTTTTATATATAGTTGCCAAAAATTGTTATTATATGTTGTTTCCTTTCCTTCGGTTTTCATATTGATTGTTGTTGATACTGGTTTTTCTTTTCATAATTGTTTGATCGGTTTTACTTGAGCCGATGATCTATTGGAAACAACCTCTCTATCCTTATAAGTTGGGGGTAAGGTTGCATACATTCACCCTATCCAGACCTCACTGGTAGAATTTCACTAGATATGTTGTTATATATAGTTGTCAAAAAGAGGACAGTACGATGCACAAAACATCCCCCGTTAACAGAGTTCGGGGAAGGGTTGCACCCAAGGAGTGTGATGTAGGCATACCTAATGTAAGCATTAGTGTCTACTTCCACAACTCGAAAAAAAAAAGAAGAAGTTGTAATCTTGATTATGTATTTAACTTGATAGAGGCTATAAAGTAAGCCATTTATGTATGTTTATCAACTAAGTAATTACTATAGGCTTATTTAGTACTATATAGACTTTTTGTTGAGAAAAGAATAAGATAATTGGTTTTACTTTTGAATGTTGTGTGTATTAGTTAATTATGATAGAGAACGATTTGAGCACCTGCTATCATTTGAAAATTTTACCTTGGAATAAGTGTATCTGGTAACTCCACGTGTACCATTTAAAAATAATACTGTAATAAAAATTTTGAAAAAAGACAACAGGGGTGGTGGTGTTTTTTCAAAATAATTCAACTTTAGTACATTATACAGATTTTGAATTTATAATTACAAAATTCAAGTAATTGTGACTACTTGTAGCTTAGATTTTGGAAAAATGAAAAAAAGGACAGTCCGATGTACTATGTTTCAGCTATGCGAGGGGTCCGGAGAAGAGTCCAACCACAAGACTCTATCGTATGCAGTTTCATCATGCACTTTTGCAAGAGCCTGTTTCCATAGCTTGAACCCTTGATCACCTAATCACATGACAACAACTTTAACAGTTACGTCAAGGCTCATTCAATATTTAAAAAAAATGTTTTGCAGGTAGAGTTGTTGAGGGAAAAAATGGAAGGACTATCAAAGGGTATGTTAGATAGAATGGAGGAAGAATATGGAACAATACTTACAAGCACAGCAAACAGTTCAGTTGCCAGTTCAGCTTCAACTTCCAAGAGAATTGACTCTTTTACAGACCCTACATCATCTGTCTCTACAAGACAACAACCATCTCAGGTAAAGTCAGAACAGATAAAAAAAAATTTATTCATATAATAATTGTACCTCTCTGTCTGTACCTCAATGTTAATTTAAAATGATGTACAGCACTTACAATAGTGAACTTATTGTGTTACTACCTCCGTTTCAATCTGTTTGTTTTGTTCTGTTTTGACTTGACATGGAGTTTAAGAAAGTAAAGAAGACTTTTAAATCTTGTGGTCTTTAACATGCTACGTGAAAAGTTGAAGTTAAGGAGTTGTCTTAAAAATAAAAGCCATTCTTTTTGAAACGGATTAAAAGGAAAAGTAAAACAAACAAATTGAAACGGAGATAGTATTTCTAGTGACTTTCATTTTATGCTGAGTATAGAGATAGACGATATTTTCTATCGTAGTTATTGAACTTAGTTTTATGGCTTTGTTGTAATAGATAGACATTTAGTTTGATGATCATTTGTGAAATGAATCCTAAAGAGAGTATTTTGCATAACATCTCAAGAATCATGCATTTCCAATATGGTGTACTTGTCTTTCATCATATAATAGAGTTTTATTGCTAGTTTTGAACTGAAGAAACAGTTTTTGCACCCTTTGTTTCATACAAACAGGACATGATGCAGCTCGAGGAGAACAAATGCTCAGGGCGTTGCAAGGCTATAGTGAGAAGGATAGTAGAACAAGTGAGAGCTGAAACTGAGCAATGGTCACAAATGCAGGAAATGCTACAGCAAGTCAGAGGGGAGATGGAAGAACTTCAGGCTTCTCGCGATTTCTGGGAAAACCGAGCCCTTGACTTTGCTCGTGAAATCCAATCTTTACAGTCCTCCGTAAGAATCTGGTTCTTGGTTTCCAATGACATTTTGAAGAAAGAAGTTTTGATTTGAAACAGTTTAATGTATCATTTCTTCAAAAGTATCTCATTTACTTTTCACTTGAGTCGAAGGTCTTTTGGAAATAGCCTCCCTACCTCCATGAGGTAGGGGTAAGGTCATAGTACGCTCTATAGTCTATACTCCCCAGACCTCACTTTGTGAGATTTCACTTGATATGTTGTTGTTGTTATCTTATTTTCTTTGGTTTTTATAGGTGGAAGAATGGAAAGACAAAGTTCAAGCATTTGAAACCAAGGCAAAGGATATGCAGTGTGAATTAACTGCAGCGAAAGACGAGCTAGAAAAATCAAGAACAAAGAAATCTACGGCACATGATCAGAGGGAGGTAACATCTACCCCGAGTTCACCTCTGCTGTCATTAGCCAAGCAAATTGAGAAGGAAAAACGCGTGTTGGTTTGTCGGTTGAAAGAAGAAAATGCCAATCAGAAGTTGCAAAAACAAAGAGGTGTTGAAGTGATTTCAACGAAAGATTTGCCTCCTGTTTCTCTAGGGAAACAACTAGAGAAGGAAAAACGCATGTTTATGCATCGTCTGAAGGAAAATCGCGGAGCCAATGACAGGAGTTGTAAACGAGAAGTTTCTCCTGTTGTGAGAAGAAAAGAACATTCTTGCAGCAAAGAATCAAGAGTAGCAAAAAGGCCACCATTTAGAGATGTTGGGAATTCATCACCATTATTGGTAAGGCAAAATAGTAAAGCAGTTTACCCTTTGCAAAGCCCTTAAAGCTAAGTAAGCCAAATGTCTCTTTGTCTTAGCAGTTTTTTCATGTTATTTGTCTACTTCTTCCTTAGTATTGACTGGTGTAAGCCTTTTTGTAGAGCAAACAATTTTGGTAATAATAAGAGTATTTTGTTGCACAATTCGAAACTCAGTGAACAATGGGTGATATGTGTTTGACATACATATCTCGTGTTGCGCTCTTATAATTGAACCAAAGGCCCTTGAGGGCATCCTTCCTTCAAGATGTCTAATGCAAGATTAGTACAGAGAAATCATAGGAAGCATTTTGGTTTAATTACCACACCTATATGTTACATAAAGTATTCATCTGCCTTGACATAGTTGCATCATCTAAGGAAAAACAAAAGAACATAAATATTTGTTGAAATACAAAGATTGAGCCCTCTTGTTACGGACTTTGTACGTGTGCATTACATTAATTAATAATATAATGAAAAGAATAAATTGTGTGTACATTATATTATTAAGTACAAATTTTTATAAAAAAATAACGTAACATGTTTAAGATAAAAAGTGTATTTAATTTACCTTATAGAAACAAAATTTTCAACTAAAATAATGGTAAATCGGCATGGACTAAGTTTGTTCCTATATGTTCTGTGAATTAAATTTACCAAAAAATCATAGGGATGCTATTTTGGTACCAAAACAAGACAACTAATATTAGGATGTATCATGTATCATGTATCATGTATGTACGTGATTTTTAATAAAAACTTATACGTACATATATTATAATTTTAAAGTCTTAAATATCCAATTCAATCCTTAAGCCCTATCCAATAAACTCAAATAAACTCAATTCCTAAATTACTCAAGTTAGTTGAATATAATTCTTAAAAGTTTAAAACATAATTCTTGATGAAGAAAGTGGCTTTTGTTATAGAAACATTTGGCTCTTCCTCCTACTTAATAGATTCAAGCAATAAGTTAATATTCATCACAAAAAAAATGAAAAGAAGATCAAGTTATCCAAAATATTATACAATATGATAATTACGTATCATATATTTTAGGAGCTTTTTTTCTTAAAGAGTGTGTCAAATTCCAACAACTTACTAAGAATATATCATACATGTATATGATAAAGTAACAACAGATAGAATCATCAATGGTGAATGTAGAATTTTTTTATCAAGATTAATTTTCATCTCTTGTAATAGAAAAGTAAAACTTACGTGATTCATTCTTCTTTTCATTATATATATCCAAAAACATATATACATATATATCCAAAAACAAAACATCGTAGATTGCTTGATAAAATTGTGTACAATATATACTTGCACATTTCATTATAACAATATAATTTATAATTCAAAATAGAGAATAATTTCAATAATAAGGCATTGTATTATACTACTATTATAATTATAACAATAAAATTTATAATTCAAAATAGAGAATAATTTCGATAATAAGGCATTGTACTATACTACTATTGTATTGCAGGTTGCTTAGTAAAATTATGTACAACACTTACATGTATCATGCACATAACAATAAAATAAATATATTACTCCTAACTAGTCTAATAGAATAAAATATATAATTAATATCTCATAATTCAAAATAGAAAATGATTTTGATAATGAGACATTTACACCGGCTTTTTTGATTATAGTGATTGACTGGTTGAAGAATTTTCTCTCGCTCACTAGGTCAAGAGTTCAAGGCTGGTAAATAGAAGAAAATCAATAATATAGATATTCTAAAATACCTTCTTTTAATAAAAAAAAAAGAAGACATTGTACTATTACATTGTAGGTTGCTTAAAAAAAATTTGTGTACAAAATTTGCACATATCATGCACATACATAACAATTTTGATAATTTTAATCCAAAATTTATTATTTATTCAACCTATCCAATATAATAAATCTAACATAAATATAATGAAGGAACAATTCATTACTTGATAAATGCTTTTGAATTCAAATATAATGAAAAAGCAATTATAAAATCACATTCTAAGTTGAAATGGACTCACTATGGTATAAGTGAGTGTAAGGAAGAATACATATATTTTCTGTTGATTCAATGTTGGATAAACATATCTGACACGTAGTATTACCTAAGTGTAGGTTTTCTATTTCAGAATAGGACACACGTGAAAACAAGCGAAGAGTTCTTTGTTCATGTGTTTTAATGGCCCATTTTCGCCCCTATTTTATAGAGTAGATACATAAGAAGACTAACTACAACAATGATCACTAATGTTATTGTAGCTTCAAGTACGTGGGTTAACATATTACTTTTATCTGATTTTGATAATTGCACGAGCAACATCGTCAAAAAAGTTCTCCAATGAATCGCCGAACTTCATACAACCCAAAGTCCACATCTTGAGAAATAAAGTACATAAAAATAGTGGCACATGTAGATTTTTACGAAAATTAATTTTCATCTACTATATAATAGAAATGTAGAACTTACGTGATTCATTCTTCATCTTTCATTATTATTATATGGATTCAATATCTTCCTCTATTTTAGCTAGGACTGCAATTTGCAATCCAATATCGTCAAGCGTAGCCTGCATTTCTCTGATTTTTGATTGCTCTTCCACGCATTCCAACATTTGTTCTGAGATTTTTAAATTAACTTTGTCGAGCATGTCCGCACATTCCATAAATGAATTCACATTGTAAACCTCTTGTTTTGCATTATCCATTGCATCACCCCTGCCAACATCACTAATAACAGAAGAATCATAATAAGGGTTCGGGGAAGGGGAGTAAGAGTTAGGACAGCCATTCCAATGACCAAATTGACCACCACATATATGACATATAGGACAATCGATATCCAAGTGGGGTCCATTACAATAATTACAAGGATACTTATAAGAATACTCCTCACCCAACCATGGTTTATCCCAATAAGCCATATCAATAAGAGTACCAAATTATTCAAAGGTAAAAAAAAATTATTGTTCAGAAAAAAAAGCTAATTAATAAAACAAAAAAAGAAAAATTTATTACACCGGCCTTCTTGGTTATAGTGGTTGACTGGTTGAAGAGTTTTCTCTCGCCCACTAGATCAAGAGTTCAAGGCTGGTAAATAGAAGAAAATCAATAATATAGGTATTCTAAAATACCTTCTTTTTTTTCAAAAAAAAAAAGACACTATACTATTATATTGTAGGTTGCTTAAAAAATTTTGTGTACAAAATTTGCACATATCATGCACATACATAACAATTTTGATAATTTTAATCCAAAATTATTATTTATTTAGCCTATCCTACATAATAAACCGAACATAAATATAATGAAGGAACAATTATTTTCTTGATAAATGCTTTTGAATTCAAATATAATGAAGAAGCAATTATAAAATCACATTCTAAGTTGAAATGGACTAACTATGGTATAAGTGAGTATAAGCAAGAATATATTCTCTGTTGATTCATTGTTGGATAAACATATCTGACACATAGTATTACCTAAGTGTATGTTTTCTATCTCAGAATAGGATACACGTGAAAACAAGTGAAGTGTTCTTTGTTCATGTGTTTTAATTGCCCATTTTCGACCCTATGATCACTAATGTTATTGTAGCTTCAAGTACGTGAGTGAACATATTTCTTTTATCTGATTTTGATAATTGCACGAGCAACATTGTCAAAAAAGTTCTCCAATAAATTGCCGAACTTCATACAACCCAAAGTCCACCTCTTGAGAAATAAAGTACATAAAAATAGTGGCACATGTAGATTTTTACGAAGATTAATTTTCATCTTCTATAATAGAAATGTAGAACTTACGTGATTCATTCTTCATCTTTCATTATTATATATATATACCCAATCTTGATCAAATTAGATACAACACATGTACATTAATGAGCATAACAGTACTAAAAAAATTATCTTACTCTTAACTAATTCAGTAGATTAATTTTAATTAATATCTCATAATTATACTTAAAATAGAGAATAATCTCGACAATGAGACATTGTACTATTATATTGTAGGCTTCTTGGTAAAATTGTGTACAATACTTGCACATATCATGCACATAACAATACAAAAAAAGATTATCTTACTCTTAACTAATTTAGTAGAATAAAATTTATAATTAATATCTCATAATTCAAAATAGAGAATGATTTCGATAATGAGACATTATACTATTACATTATAGGTTGCTTAGTAAAATTGTGTACAATACTTGCACATATCATACATATAACAATACAAAAACAAGTATCTTACTCTTAATTCAAAATAGAAAATGATTTCGATAATGAGACATTTACACCGGCCTGCTTGGTTATAGTGGTTGACTGGTTGAAGAGTTTTTTCTCACCCACTAGGTCAAGAGTTCAAGGCTGGTAAATAGAAGAAAATCAATAATATAGATATTCTAAAATACCTTTTTTTAAAAATAAAAAAAAAGATATTGTACTATTACATTGTAGGTTGCTTAAAAAAATTTGTGCACAAAATTTGCACATATAATGCACATACATAACAAATTTGATAATTTTAATCCAAAATTTATTATTTATTCAGTCTATCCTATATAATAAATCTAACATAAATATAATGAAGGAACAATTATTTTCTTGATAAATGCTTTTAAATTCAAATATAATGAAGAAGCAATTACAAAATCACATTCTAAGTTGAAATTGACTCACTATGGTATAAGTGAGTGTAAGGAAGAATATATTCTCTGTTGATTCAATGTTGGATAAACATATTTGACACGTAGTATTACCTAAGTGTATGTTTTCTATCTCAGAATAGGACACACGTGAAACAAGCGAAGAGTTCTTTGTTCATGTGCTTTAATGACCCATTTTCGCTCCTATTTTATAGAGTAGATACATAAGAAGACTAACTACAACAATGATCGCTAATGTTATTGTAGCTTCAAGTATGTGGGTGAACATATTTCTTTTATCTAATTTTGATAATTGCACGAGCAACATCGTTAAAAAACTTCTCCAATGAATCGCCGAACTTCATACAACCCAAAGTCCACCTCTTGAGAAATAAAGTACATAAAAACAGTGTCACATGTAGATTTTTACGAAGATTAATTTTCATCTCATTTAATAGAAATGTTGAACTTACGTGATTCATTCTTCATCTTTCATTATTATATATATATATATATACCCAATCTTAATTAAATTATATACCACACATGTATATTTCATGAGCATAACAATACTAAAAAATCATCTTACTCTTAACTAGTTCAGTAAAATAATTTTATAATTAATAACTCATAATTATATTTAAAATAGAGATTAATCTCGATAATGAGACATTGTACTATTATATTCTAGGCTTCTTGGTAAAATTATGTACAATACTTCACATATCATGCACATAACAATACAAAAAAAGATTATCTTACTTTTAACTAATTTAGTTGAATAAAATTTATAATTAATATCTCATAATTCAAAATAGAGAACGATTTTGATAATGAGATATTATACTATTACATTATAGGTTGCTTAGAAAAATTGTGTACAATACTTACACTTATCATACACATAACAATACAAAAACAAGTATCTTACTCTTATCTAATTTAGTAGAATAAAATTTATAATTAATATTTCATAATTTAATATAGAGAACAATATCGATAATTATGTTTCTTAACAAAATTGTGTACATAACTTTGCACATATATAATATTTTTAATGAATATTTTAATCAATTTAGAATTAATAATTTATTCAACCTATTATATATAATTAATCTAACATAAATATAATGAAGAAGCAAGTATTTTCTTTACAAATACTTTTGCGTTCAAATATAATGAAGAAGCAATTAAAAAAATATCTTTTGAGAAACTTGCTTTCTAAAAATAATAATAATAATAATAATAATAATGTGATGATATAAAAATTCAAGAATTAAATCTACTTTTGATCACCTTATAGGAATTTTAAAGAACAATGAGACAAAAAAAGAATTAGGAAAGAAATGGAAAGACAATTCTCAAATTTTTAATTTTTTTTTAGAGTTGTGTGTTAGACAATTACTCTATTTTGGGTTGTATTCTTTATTCATTTTCTTTTTGAGAAAAAAAATGTATCTTATACTCTATATCGTACGTACGATAACATAGTAATTAGACATTTGCACTAATAACACTAAATTAAATAATTGATCCACGATTTATAGGCGTTGTTGTAGTTGCGGCGATAAGTTGTACATGTAATCTTCGGGCTCATTCAAGTTGAAATGAACTCATTATGGTACAAGTGAGTGCAAGACAGAACATATATCTGCACTGATATAAAGTCGGATAAGCATATCCGACACATAGTGTTATCTAAGTCTATGTTTTCTATCTCAGAATAGGACACACGTGGAAACAAGTGAAGAGTTCTTTGTCCATGTGTTTTAGTGACCCATTTTCATTCTATTTTATAAAATAGATACATAAGAAGACTATTACAATCGTGATAACTAACGTTTTTATAAATTGAAGTCCATGAGTGAACATGTTTTTTTTATCTGATTTTGATAACTGCATGAGTGACATTGTTAAAAGAATTTTCCGATGAATCGCCACACTTCATACAACCCATAATCCACTTTTTTGAGAAATAAAACACAAACACGATATGTCTTCCCTCGCTTGAGGTCAAAGTTATCTACTCTTAACTAGTATCCTTAAGAGATGAATTAATAATTTTCTACATGATACAATTTATAGTATCCCTTTAACTCTTCAATTCCTACTTTGTTAATAAAATGAGTAAGTTATGATGGTCTAATTGTTCTGTAGATTGAAATTCATTAATACAAAATGACTCCGATAAGCATTCTTCAAAAATAAAAAATAAAATGAATGTGAACTGACATTAACCTCTAACACGTTATAGATTTACTTTATTACATAAGTAAAATTTTATCTAATTTAAATTGACAAAATAGTAGAAATTGTTATATGAATCAAATAAGAAAAAAAATTAATAATAGCTAAAAGTTTAATTAATTTTAAAATTTTAAATATTAAGATAAGAATAATAATAAATAATAATTTTATTTATTGTAAAGTCTTCTAACAAATGATAAAAAATTTAATCAATAAAGACAATTTTGGACTATCCAACGTTAAATTAGTAAAGTTACAACCTTTGAACTGTAGCTTTACTAAACTAAAGTCATAAATCCTTGGATGCAGAGTCATAAACCAGTATCAAAATAGTCGATGAGATAATTTTGAAATTTTCAGTTCTAATATTAAATGTCATTATGCATTTTCATCCTCGTAATAATCTGATAAATAGATAGCTCCGTCAATGCAAACTCTTCCGTGTAGTAGTAGTGGAGATATCAAATTAGGTGCACCTTTAATCTCTCTCCATGACTCATTTGTCCTTCAAGTTATAACCCAGTAACTCATGAATAAATAACATATATATCTCAATAGTTTGTACTTCTTGTTATCTGGTTCAAAACCAAATGAATAATAATTAAAGTGGATTCTGTTGGAAACTAGGTGCACCTTTAATCTCTTTCCATCTCGAGAAGCTGAATTGACTGGATTAAACTGGCCCAAAGATACTTTTAATATAATGTGATATTATCTGTTTTGAGACAAGCTCAGAAAGTAAAAAAAAAAAATTAATATAGACACAAGATTTTAGCAGAGTGGCATCACAACACATTGGTGAAATCATAAGAAGCACAAAGGGTAGCATAACTCATTAGAAAAAGAAATAAAGAATTTGAAGTCCATACGGATGACCGGGATCGATCCCCCCTCAATATCTTCTGAGTCGAGCTTGTCGCATAGGATTTTCCTAATGCGATTTACATCTCATGTGTAGTTTGCAAGCTATTACACAGTGGGAGGCTTACCCCGTGCGCACAAAGTGCTCAACACAGAGTGTTCATCCGAAGGGCAGAGGCTGTGACATAGGTTGTAGCGACTGCGGGTAATCCTAGGATTCAAAAAAACTTGACTCTCTAGCGTTAAAAACTAAATAGAGGCAGATCAAAAATTTAAATTCAATGTGTTCAACTTTAAAGAGTTTTAATATTGAATTCATTGTAATATTATCAACTCAAATCTATTATTTATTGAAATTTTGTTATATTTACATGTATATCTATTCTCCGTGTCGAAAGTTACACGTTCATATGAACCCATAGCCAAAAGGCTATGTCCGCCTCTGCCAAAAAGCACCCAATACAGGTTTTACTATGACCAAGCGAAAACAGAGGCGAGAAAATGGATAGCAAAATGACAGAACTCCAAAAACTCAGAGAAATTTTTAAAGTACAAGTACATTACTAACTTCTTACCCGATCTGACAAATATGAGCGATAATGAAATATGAGATCAATCAATATTTATCGAATTTGAAAAAGAGTCAGAGATTAATAAAGAGACATTTTTGAACCAAAGTATTGATTATAAAAATATTTTTGAACCAAATTACAAATGAAGGACATTTTTACTTGTTTCACATAAGTTGACGACATTTTTAATTCTTTTTCATTTTTAATATAAATATTATTATAGATTATAGATAGATATATATACTTACAGATATATAGATACAGAGATTCTCACTGATTCTGGCAAGTGCTAACTATTTTTTCCATAATTTTGTACTTTCCGAGTTCCAAAACAAAACCCCAATAAATAGAGGTTTTTGTTACGAGGGGTTTAGCTGAAACTACCCGACCCGACCCGTTTTTCATTCTTCTCCGGCCGGTGACCTCCAAAATGGTTGG
The DNA here is from genome assembly GCA_018342035.1 of Solanum appendiculatum. NCBI lineage: Eukaryota > Viridiplantae > Streptophyta > Magnoliopsida > Solanales > Solanaceae > Solanum > Solanum appendiculatum. The sequence continues at coordinate 292,680 of JAGDQO010001508.1, read as the reverse complement.
CTTCCATGTTCGCCGACTGGCCCATCGCCTCACTCGCTCTTCTCTCTCCTCTCTTCTTCTTCATGATTCTGCTTCTGTATGTGCATATTTTATTCAAAAAGTTATGTGTTCTTTATGTGCATATTTTTATTTACTTTGGTTGATTTCTAAAGAGTTCTATGTTCAATGTAGGCGGCGGATGTATCATTATTGAAAGTGGGTTCTAGGAGTTACAACACTGCGGCGAAGAATCGAATTAGGGGTTTGTTTCCATCCAATTGTTCAAATGGTATGTCTCATATAAAAGCCTCATTTGCATCTGGAGTTGAGTTAATTTTAGTAAAGTTACAGCCTTTCTGTATTTTGATATTGGTTTATGCCTCTGAACCCGAGGGTGTGTTCTAGTGGTTAATGAAGTGGGGTTGAGAATGGTCTCTGGTTCAAACCCCATGTGTGCGCAAACTGGTTGGGACAAGTATGGTTATAAAAAAATAAAAATTGGTTTGTGCCTCTGTTGAATTGTGAAGCAAAACAATAGTGGTTGAGAAATTGTCCATGAAAGCCAATTTAGCTGCAGAATGGAGCGTTGGGTTATTGGTGCCTATTTATGTTGTTCTACTCCCAATGTTTCAATTTGTTTGTCCTATTTTCCTTTTTAGTCCATTTAAAAAATAATGTCTCTTTCCTTTTATAGCAACTCTATAATTCCAACTTTCCACGTGGCATATTTAATTTTTTTTTAAAAATTGGGGGTAGGGGAAGGGGAAATGGGGAGGGGATTACAATATTGTGAATCGAATCCTCACCAACAAGGTGAGAGTTCAGCTAAGACCACGAGAGGGGATTACAATATTCCGTTACTTTTTTAAACTCCGTGCCAAGTCAAAATAGGAAAAATAAGTTGAAACGAAGCGAGTAATATTTTTGCTATTAGTGTGTGTTGGAGGGTCTAACATTATAGCCTTATTTTGTAGCTTGGCTTGTTTGTGAATTTCGTGAACTTACAGCATTTTGGTATCTTGTTTTTTTGGTTCTTGGGTGAAGTAGAGATACTTATAATATTTTGAAGATGGTTAAATTTTATAAACAGAGGACAAGGATTGTGCCAAAAAATAATATACAGCTCAGATCCTTTACATTACTGTAGGAAGCTGAGAAAATCTACCATCATAGTCACTTCTAGTTTACACCAAAAAGCCAAGAAAGTAATACATTTGTGCTTCAGTGTACGAGCGTTCTCATATTTACTTCCGAAACATCTTTGCTTTAACAGAAGAAGAGATGCTTTTATTAACAATGGCGTCTAATATATGCATAATTACAAATGTACTAAATGCAAAACTCAAGTAGCCAATGAATTCAAAAACAGATTTGCTTTACTTTCATCTCAATGTTTACACCAAAAAAGAAAGGGCCAAAAAGCTTTTTTCTTTTAGTGCAGGGTCTGTCATTCAGCATCTTCCAAGCATATTGCATTCCTTTCTTTCCATAATGTCCAAAATATACAAGATGGTACTGCTTGCCATATCTTTTTTCTTTCTTACTTTCTTACTTCTCCACCTTCAGTTTTCCAAGTACGTTTTGTCCATATGAAGAGCTGTTTCCTATCTTACACCAGTTTGAGATAGGAATACCCAAGGCAAATCGTGTGTTTGGGAACATAACATATTAACGTTATCACACTTAAAATAACTTCCAATTCGTTTGGCTTTATCTCATAGAGAGAAGGAAAGTGAATTCTCCATGTTTGAATTGACAAGATGACAAAAGAAAGCAAATGGCATTAGTTGATGCTAATACTATTAATTTTCACTTTTGGTCATTGTGACAAATGTTTGTTTTGGCATTATGAAAGATCAAAGAGTTGCATTTAAAAGGCTTGCATAAAGAAAGGTTGTGCTATTGCTCTTGATTTTACCCTTCTTTCCTCTTAAAATCAGAAATAGAGAGCATTATTCTTCTCAAGCAACTTCTTTCACCAAATATATTAAAAGAGTTAATACTTTTATCTTTTCCTCTCTCTAATCTCACATAGTTCTTATCCTTAAATGATGATAATTCTTACTAAATAGGAAGTTTAAAAGGAGTTCGAGTTCATAATACTAGTGCTTTAAGGAGAAAGTTTCCAATCTGAAATATAATGGAGTATTCTTAGTGATTGATTTTGGTTTGGCTAGTAGACTATCCTGTATTATTTTAGGACTTCATGTATGAGTTCATTGAAATTTTGAGTAACTTGCAACCTTTTTGAACCTGGTAACAAGTACATATATAAGAGCACTAAGGAAGTGCGAAGCTATTTTTACTATAGAATTCCACCCTTGCTAGAAATAAAAACTGAGTTTATAAAAGTGAACCAAGTAAATCTACTAGGAATTGTCTCTAAGCTACTTTCTTTACACCAAAAGTAGAACAACAAGATACAACTCATCTTGAATTTCTGGAGAGGAGTGTGATTGCTGTAAAAAGTTCTTGCATTTCTCTCCTGCCGTGCTGTCCACCATAAACGAGCAGGTACGATTCTCCACCAGCTTGAGTTTTACTGCAGCTCCATTATAGTTTCAGTAGTGGAGCATTTCACTAGTGGTAGCTGGCATAACCCAACTAAGTCCCTCAATGTTAAGAGTTACCATAGCTGGTTAGGGATAGGGCAGTGGAGGAAAAGATGTCTATTACTTTCCAAAGCAGAACCACATAGAGGACATATGGAGCATAGCTGAAATCCCCCCCTTTTTAGATTTTTCTGAGTTAAACAAGCTTGTCTTGCCACTAGCCATGAGAAACAGACCACTTTGAAAGGAGCCTTGACTTTCCAAATAAACCTCCATGGCCAAACTACCTGTAATTTTCTTGTCCCTCGTTTCTTGTTACTACATGTTGTTTCTTATGCTTCGGCTATTACATTATTTTGCTACTGCTACTGTTTCTTTTCCGTGAATCGTATGTAATGTTTTTTCTATTATTTGCTATGTCTTCTTTACTTCTGACATTCTTTTTTCATACTGCTCTGTTATGTGATACTTGAGTCCAAAGTCTTTCTGAAATAATCAATCTACCTCCACGAGGTAGGGGTAAGGTTATACACGCTACCCTCCCCAAACAGTACATCCAGACCCCACCTGTGGGATTTCATTGGGTATGTTGTTGGCAAACTAACTATGATCTGCCCTGTGTTGGATAGGGAAAGATAAGATGATGCAACGGTAAAGATGCCAATGCTGCAGCTCTTCCAGAAAAGTGAAACCTCTTCATCTTTAATACCTTGGAAAGTTTCAAGACTTCTTGAAAAGTTCCACAGCTCTTCCAGTCATGTAGGAGTCTTCTAAAAGTAACATTCCATCCATGTTGACCCACAATGTTTCTAGCTTGGCTTCAGGGAGTGTGGCTATGCTATAGAATTCAGGAAAAAGGTCTTTGAGAAGGCCATGCTCAAGCCAGTTATCACTCCAGAAGAGAGTCTCCCTGCCATTTTCTATCCTAATGGTAGTGTTATTAGATAGAGAGTTCCAATGGAGTTTGATGGCTTTCCATACCCCCACACTGTATGGACTATTGACAACTTTAGAGCACCATATGGCCATCCTGTCCATATTTGTCATGATTCACCCGTCTCCACAAAGCATTGGATTCCATATTGTATCTCCATAGCCGCTTCATTAGTAGGGTTTGATTGTGGTTCTTGAGGTTCCTGATGTCCAGTCTCCTACCCCTTTTAATAGTGAGGAGAGTGCTCCAGTTAACTAAGTGAAGAGCTTTCTTGTCTTTACTATCTTGCCAAATAAATTAGGCCTTGTATTATGGGTTAATCTCATATGTGCTCATTATGTTATCCAACTTACTGAAAAGAACCTTCAATTTGTGTGATATAAACCTTTATCTTTGGTCAATTGTGTGAACTAAGCTATATTTGTAACTCTACGATGAACCCAACAATTTCTTGGGAAATCCATAATGTACTCTCACTCAAGGCTAATGTAGCATGTATTGGTCTAAACAACTAGAAAAGGCTTGGTACTTCAGATTAGGATGCAACAATAGCAGTTGAAGTTAAAAAAAATATTCTAATTGGGATTTTTTTTCCCGCTTTGTTTATGCAAGAATTGCTTATTAATAAAAAGAGCATCGTGGAAATGCAAATGTTAAGATGAATATGTGTTAATATAAGATTAGTCAAGATTTGAAATCACATCTGGTAGAAGGTGCAAGTAACGTATAGAGGATAAACTGAGAGAAGGTTGCGAGAGATGGTTTGGTCATGTTTTACATAGACATCCAAAATGCACTGATCCTTAGATGTGACAGTATAATGATTGAAGGTGATAAAATGAGACAAGGTAGGCTTGAAATCACATGGCGGAAAATTGTATTAGATAGAAGATTTACAACCTCGCAAAAGCTATGATGACTTGATTAAGAATATAACAGATAACACAATGGAAGCAAAGGATTCCTACATGCTCTACCAATTTGTGGAGATTGGGGTATAGCTATTACTGATACACTTACATTAGGTCTTCTATTTCCAAGAGTCTTTTGTTTGGTTAGAATTGCATATCAGCAAAGGATCAAATGTGAAATTTACCTCTACTTTTCAAAAAATTCCCCCGTTTGCGTATTGGAATGAAATTAGCTTGAGTAGAGCGGAATGAATATAGAGGATCATATACCTGAAGTTTGGATCGAGGCAAAATTATTGTTGTACTCCAGAACTGCCATTGTCCTCTTCACCTAAATATCAAGCCCCTTCCCTAGTGTTACATTGCTCAACAAAGGGTGGAAGGTTGAACCAAAGTGGTGACGACAGGCCAAAGAGAACTATTGAAGCAAGTGGACATTGGTAATAATTAAAGTGATATGATTTTCCGTAGGCATCTTGTATAACCACCACTTGAAGCTATTTTGTGATAAAAAAAATCCTACCTTGGTTTTGGTTCATCGTCGAAGATATGCAAAAAGTGTAGTAGGCGCTCTCTCAAGTTTGAATCGGTGAACCGAGCCTGGTATTTAGATGGAGATTGGTTGAGGGGCAAATCCATTATCCATTAAGCTGTAGAGGTGGCAACAACTAATTTCTCGTGCGATAAGCTTGACATGTATGTTCTCCTATGCATATATGTGACAGAAACTCAAGTTGCATAACATTCATGGGTCTAATGTGATATTTCATTTTCTAAACTACTTTTTTTCTCCTTGAATGCATTGCAGCCATATCACCCTGCACCACAGGGACATCATATGGACCCTTGTCGAGATACCAAGTTTTGCTGGGCCTGGTCAGTAGCTTTGCAAGATAATGTACTACTTGAAAAGTTTCTAGAAATTATTGATTGTGAGACTCTTTAGTTCCCCATCCTGTCGGATTTTGTTTCTTTTCCGTTGTTTTCATTCTAAGAAACAATTTATTTAATTTGAAATTTCATATCATTCTCCTTTTGTTTTACCTGAATTTTGTTTCTTTGTCTCAGAGGCATAAAGAATATTGCACTACTACAGGGAATGAGGAAAAGCAAACGTAAGTTATGTATGAATTGTTAACATTATTTTCTCTTCTTTTACCTGTTGCTTTCTCTTTGAACAAGGAAACCTTGGATTTCTTTACACGAGATGCGTCACTGTTTTATTTTGCTAAATGCACTTCATGATTGAGAGTTGTAAGAATGTTTAAATTGTCTTGGAGATATAGGAATGAGTAGACCTGTTTGATTGGCGTAGTTGGGCGAGTAACGCTGCTATGTTGCTAATGATGCTTATCCAAAAAAAAGAAGACGTGTTGCTAATACTGTTGACCTTACTATATTGATCAACATCTCAATTTTCAAGGGTATCTTCTAACTGCTATGTAACAGAGCAGTTATTGTGGCATATAAATTGATTGAAAACGTGAAGTTATTTTGATAAGGATTAGGACCTTGAATTTGCTTCTTGGGGAAGGAGATTCATGCAATGAATTTGGGGTTTCAAGGTCAATTAGGGACGGTTAGGCAAATTACTTGATTATATTTTATTTAATTGTTAATTTTTGAGTTTCCTTTAAGAATACAATTGATGTACAAATGGTTTGATCCATTTAGTATTTGTTCTAGCCTAGTTAAAATTGATAACCATTAGGTTTGTTTGTACTTACTATTAGTTTTGCTAATTAATTTGACTTTACTTTCGGTAGAAATTGTATAAAAAATCATATCATAAGTTACCTTTTCTCAAAAAAAAAAAATCATATCATATCGTAACCCAAGGATGTGGCTTAGCAGTCAATGAAGAGTGAAAACCATGGGAGACAAGGGTTCAAATCCCAATAAAGACAAAAAGAACGTTAGGTGATTTTTCCATATGCGTAAGCCTTGGTGGACAAAGTTACCTGGTACTTGTACCAGTGGGAGGTATTAGACACCCAATGCAGTTGTTGAGGTGCCTGTAAGCTAGTCCATACACCATCATAGAAAAGGGTCATGTCAGAATGTTGAAATACACTTTTTTTTGTTGAGAAGGTAGCAATAATACAATCTCTTTATATAATGAATAGAATGGACAGTACAATTTTAATGATTTGTGCGTAAACTATGCCCTTCACTAAATCAAGTCCATTCGTGATTGGTCCAAATATGCATCGATGCAAATCCAAATTCTGACATTTCTAACATAATCAGATCAAAGCTGATGCCCTGACATATCTGATGTTTTCTTCTCTAAGATACTTTCATGGAACATATTTACACGTGGTCCTCCTAGTCTAGATTTGGGAGTTCCCAAAAACTGCCCTCGTGATTGGGCAAATATTTTATGTTTTCTGCATCTTAAGATTTTGTATACACCCTGTGTTTCTCTGTCAAACAATATACATTATTTCACAGAGATGTCTCGTCAGTAGTTGAATAGCCTTTTAAGTACATGGTTAATTTGATCTTGGATTGCAGTCCAATCTCTTGTTACGTTTGTTTTCATAATTTCATCTCTAATATGGTTGGTGGCATGCCACGAGATTATACATATCTGCTTTTGTTCTCCTCAAACTTTTACATGTTCTCTCTTTGCACAGAATATCAGTAACATTTGTTGACAAGGATGGAGAAGAGAAACATATCAAGGTCCCTGTTGGAATGTCTTTGTTAGAAGCTGCACATGAGAATGACATAGAGCTTGAAGGTTAGCTTTGTTGAGGCATGCTAAATCTTATATGTTGATTCAATGTTGGCATCCTTAACCAGTTTAGTGTAGATTTTCAGGATGATATAGGACCTTTATGAATCTGATCACTGCTTGCAATTAGTATGCCTTTATTGGGCGGATATTCTGATCAAATTTTTCCACCTCTCAATCATTCTTATCCGAAAAACATAAGAGTAATTAATTAAATAGTACAGTAATCTAAGTTCTCAGGAGTAAATGAGGAAAGTCCCTGAGTTGATTCAAAGTTAGTGAAAGAAGAATCTGAACTCAAAGCAATTCAAAAGGAATACTGGGAGCACTGCAAGTATTCTCGTCTTCATATTAAAGATACTGGTGAAGTGGTGATAGTGCTGAGGTGAGTGTGGGAAAGTGTGAAAGTTGGTAATGAATCTTGAGACATCGTTTAGAGAGACAATGCCACAAAACTAGTTGGATACTGGTAGGGGTGTCAAATGGGCGGGTTGGGTTGAAATTGGAGATATTAAAATGGGTTGTAATAGAAATCGGATTGGGTCCTAACCCGCCCAAATTTACTTTGGGCTCAAATGGGCTAAAAAGCGGGTTGGGTCTTGACTCGTCCAATTTGACCTGCTCATTCTCAATAATTTTAACATATTGATATTTAACTTTTATAACCATAATTTAAATTTCAACTCAAGTTTTTTTTTAAAAATAGTTACAAATGGATAGATAAATCCTAAAAGATATAAAATAGATAATAATTCATACCTTCAATATTGGAACATACATTACATCAATGCAAATAAAGAGTCTGAAAACGGGTTGAAACTGGAGATTGAATTGGGCTCAATCGAGGATTCTCTTAAAATGGGTTAAGACTTGAATGGGTTGAGATTGAACCCAACTCAAATTATCATGAGCCCAACCCTTAAAATTCTGGGCGGGTTACCTATGTTTGGGTTCATTTTTGACACCTCTAGATACTGGCATGGGCCAATAATGGTAGTTGGGCGTATTAGACACGTACCAACATTCATTCCTAATTATGGTGTAATCTTTCAATTTCAGTTTTACCTTTAGACGATTAATATGAGCCTCATTTTCACAGGTCTGGTTATAACGTTACTGAGTGACCATTTTTGTCTCCCTACAGTTAGAATTGTATACCAAAACAGTTTTGGGTGTTACTGGTGGAATTTACATTTCTTAGCATATCTAACATTCGGTGCCTTATCGGTTGTTAAGTTTAATCAAACAAAGTTGGCTTTGATGCAGGAGCATGTGAAGGGTCACTTGCCTGTTCCACTTGTCATGTGATAGTTATGGTATGTAATCATATGATTAGTCCATAAACCCCTCCTTTGCCTCAGCTTAGATGGGTCAAGGAGACATTTGAATGTTGTAATCTTTTAACTGAGCTACATTCGTTATCTGAACTTTGACGACTCTGGACAGGATGTGGACCAGTACAACAAGCTAGAAGATCCAACAGACGAAGAGAATGACATGTTGGATCTTGCTTTTGGCCTCACAGAGACGTAGGTCCCTTCTATTCATATTATTTTTCAGTTTACTGTAATATTCTCAAGCTTCTCATATATTCTGCATTCGTTCTCTTCAGGTCTCGTCTAGGTTGTCAAGTAATTGCTAAACCTGAACTTGATGGAATTCGGGTAGCTCTTCCTGCAGCCACGAGAAACTTTGCTGTTGATGGCTTTAAACCGAAACCACATTAGAGAATCTCTAACATGGATAAAAGACTACTCATGGGTATCTGTCAAAAATCGAAGCCTCCCAGTTTTGTAGGGCTCTTACAAGTGAGTGTATAATAATACCTTTAGGGTGAGTATGGTATCACATATTATGCTGGAAATTGTGACCAAAGTCAGCTGTTGTTTAGGCATTTAGTCAAAAGGATTGATTGATTATTTTATTAATAATATCTCAGAGGCTCAGCTCCTCTTTTGATAATGTATCTTTACACTAGTTTTTTTTTTTTTTTTTTTTTTTTTTTTTTTTTTTTTTTTTTTTTTTTTTTTTGACGTTGCTTTAACATTTTTGTCAAATCAACATTAAAGGTGTCTTATTTTTGTTTCAAGTATATGCTTCAATCCACAACTCTTGTGAGATGTATTGTGTTTTTTAATTTTTTTTTTTTATGGCTTTTTTATAGAACGAACACCAGCTGGGGAAAAAAAAAAGAAAAAAAAAGAAAAAGATTTGAAGTGGCCTGTTTAGTACTCCGTGAAGTCTATGCATGAATAAGGATTGATTTGTTTGGGCTTGAGACTTCCATGTTGGAGGTTTCAAGTTCGAAATCCCTTGCCAGCGAAAGCAAGGGGTTTGCCTTCTGGGTCGAGCTCGTCGCACCGGGCTTGCCTAGTGCGGGTTATCTCTCCTATGTGGTTTGCGACCTATTGCATAGGATCAGGGGTTTTACCTTGTGTGCACCCAAAGGGTAGCGGCCGCGGGCTTCCCTTTGTCATAAAATAAAAAGGGATTGATTTGTGTCTTATATTTGGAGTTCTCACTATATCCATCTGGTTCTGCTCAAAAATTAATTTAAAGCTCTATTTTGAGGTTTGGTTTGATGTCTCCATTACTTAGCCTAGTATGATTCCATGGTTAAATACTTGTTCAAGATTTAGTTCATTGGATTTTTCTTTTGTTTTTAGCATAAGCTGATCTCATTGTTGTAGAACATTTCAAATATGCGCTCTTTAATGTAAGGCATAATACATAAGCGTGCTCTTTAACTTGGCCTCAATTGATATTTATGTCCTCTAACTTTGGGTGTGCATAAGCAGACACTTAAACTTGTATAAAATTAAACAAATAGACATATTCATCCTACGTGGCGTTTTACATGACAATTTTGTATCCTATGTGGCGTCCTACATGTATTATACGCATGTGTCTACTTATTCAATTTTCTACAAGTTTAAGTGTCTACTTATGCATACTCAAAATTAAAGGGCATAAACATCAATTGAGGCCAAGTCAAAAGGCACACTTATGTATTATGCCTTAATGTAACCCGACCTCGTATTATCTTTTAAATTTCAAGTTTACGTGCACGACACATGTCTTGTGTTCATCTACTTTATGCAAACACCAACAATACTGAATAAGTTTTCTCCTTAGTGCCATTTAACTTGGAATTACAAATAATCAGCATTTTTAATCAAAACTAACACTAGAGGAAGTAAATTGAAAAAAAATAATTAGAAGTAAAAGGTTCATTTTATGAACAAAGTTCTGTTTCTAATGCCAGGGCCCTAATGCTGGACGTAGCATTATGATTTGTTCCAGGCTGTCTTAACAAGTTCGGGGGTCTAAAGTCAAATCTCATAGAGAGATCTTATTTTTTAGTTGACATATATAAATTGAATAATTATAACATATTCAGTGTAATCCTATGAATGAGGTTTCGAGAGGAAGAGTATACGCAGACATTATGAAGTAAGAATGCAAATAATGTAAATTTTCAATAAAAAAAATATAATATAAAGTTAGAATAATAAAACTTGACTAGAAAATTTAAAAAGTTTATATAATGATATCGAAATAATGTTGCGTGCAATTTGATAAGTTGAGATAATGATATTTGATTAGTTTTAGTGTTTGAAATTTGAAGACACCAAAAAATAAATTTGATTTTTGTATGAACACACAACTATAGATTTTGCATAATGTAGAAGGTTTGAACGTTTGAGAGACTTTAGAATATTCAATAATGAGAGAAAAAAATAGTGAAAGGGGAATAAAAAAAGTAAATATAAAAATAATAATGTTGCTTCATGATTTCATGTTGTATTTTTTGACAAATCCAAATGGAAAGCCACCTGGTAATTGAAATTGGTGTAATTACTAGGGTAGTAATTATCAGCCTAGTAACTACACAGCCTAGTAATTACACCGACGTGTTTGTTTGTCACAATGTAATTACACATGTACTGTTTGGATGCACACTTGCAATCATAAGATTATATTAAATTTTAAAAATAAAAATTAATTATTTAAAATTTATATTAGACAAATAAGAAACTTTATAAATGCTATTAAATTAAATATTAAGATATATATTGTTTTTTGAAAATATATTAATTAATAAATATGTGTTCTTAACTAATATTATGAAAAAATAATTGATTTATATTTTTCAAATTAGTATATTTCAATTGAATTAATCATAAAAACTAAAAGTACAAGATTTCTATGAACATCATGAAATGCATGTTTGATAGAAAGATTAATATTATAAATACAATGTCATAAATTATTAAAATATTTGACAAAAAGATAATTTATCAAGTCTAACTAAAAAATAAATGATTTGCAATGTTAAATATCAAGTCAATACTACTAAAACAAATGAAACTGAAAATATAACATAAGTTCTAAATTCAAAACAAAAAAATTTAACATAATACTCTTTTATCAAATTTCAACATAAAGTTATAAATATGATTTAAAAGAAAAGAAAAACGTAAGTCTATAGCCTTATTTAATAATGAATTCTACCTTAATTTAAAAATTAGAATACTAACAAAATTATGCTAATGAAAAAAAAAAAGAATAAATAAATAAATAGACAATAAGAAAATTTGAATGGAATCACATGAAAAAGTAAAGTTTGAGAATGAGAAGGAAATGAAATATAAATAATAAAAATTTAAAAAATATATATTTTTAGAAATATTAGAATAACAAAAATATTTTTTCTAAAAAAATAATAGAAATAAAAAATAAATTAAAACAAAAAATACAAATATAAATAAAAGGGAGAAAAAAAATGTAAAACGTTTCAGGTAATTACATAGTGTAATTACACCGATTCCTAACCTTTCCTTCGGAATTGAGGAGTGTAATTACCACCCTTCAATTACACTTAATTCCTCTCTTGCCAAGTAATTACTTGGTCTACCAAACATGTCAAAGAGTGTAATTACACCAAATCCCAATTATATGGTGGGCTTTAAAACCACCCTGAGTGTAATCCAATGTTTGAATCTTACGTACAAGTGCATATATAGTTTACATAAATTAGCACATTAAAAATGTACGTTACAATATCAAATTAAATTAATTAGTGCCCCTAATTCGAGAATTTGAAATTGAAATACTGTTAATTAATCCAAGTTAACTTTTAATACGATGACTAACTTAACTTATTGACTTATTCACGATTATAACGTTATGAGGATTTTTACAATATAATTATAAACATTTGTTTTAGTGAAGAACCACAAATTCCAATAATTACGTAATCTAAGCAATATTAACGTAATTTAATTACTCTCAAATTGACCGTTTGAAGTACTTAATTAATTTTCTAATCTTCTGAATTTTTTACCTTTAAAACTTTAATAGTTGAATAAATATTCATAAACAAACTGTTAAAAGTCAATGTTGATGTTAAAAGAAAGTACAAAATACAAATGATTAGCTAAAATAAAGGACTTATTTTGTCCTATATACTGGACATTATAATTTGCTTGTATTTTGAAATTCCAAAAATAATTCTCAAAAGTTCAAAATCTTCGCCTAATACTGGAAGTTTTCTATTTAAACTCTAGTACACATTTTAATAGGCTACTTTTCATATTACAAATTTTATAGATGACCAAAGTCAGCTTTAATTAAAGGGCACTTGTTTTTTTTTTTTTTTAATTTAATAAATATTTTATTTCAAATTTTAAAAAACCGAGACAAATTTTTTTTAATTGAAGAGGACCCATGAGGCATGAATAAATAAATAGGGAAAATTGTGCAGAATAGCAAACATTTAAACGATATTAAATGTTATAGCTACTGCTTTGGAAAATTGTGATTCGCAATCATTATTTTCTTAAATTTTGCTATTTGTTTAATTTGTATAACTCGCCCAAAATTGTATAGTTCGCCTAATTGTATAAATAATTTTTTTGTATTATTCGGTTCTTGATAGTATAAGTCCCTAATTTGTATATGCTTACCCTCGCTATTTGTATATGATTTATGAAAAATTTACATTAAATTACCCTGTTTGTATATTGGCAAGCGAAATATACAAACGGAGTTCTGAAAAATTCCTAAATGTATAAATACATAATTTGTATATACTTACTCTAATTGTATATTCGCAAGCGAAATATACAAATGGGCAAGCGCTGAGCGAAATATACAAACCAGGGCCTCCATAGCAAATGAAACTATAGCTATGGATCGCAATTATCGAAACTATAGGTATAGAGCTTTATTATATCTATTATGCTTGTTATTTCTAAAATTTACTCTAAATAAAATGGAGTATTTACCAAGAGTTTAGGCCCAAAAGTGGTCCATACCAGGAAATGAAACAAAAAAATAAAAAATAAATAAAGACCCAAAATAAACAAAACAAATAGGGAAAGAACATTCATCAACTGTCCTCGAAGATGTCGACCCATCGTCTTCTTCTCTTTCAATCGTCATTGATGAGCTTGAATCAGATTGAGCTTAAGGAAGACAACCTTGGATAGATTACATCTAGGACTCTCAAAGCTGTCATAAGTGACATGTGATCTTGTCCGATGAAGACCTCTTCAACTCGATGCAACTCAAATCAACTTGTTGTATTGAAGGTGAACTCTATAACTGTTTGTTTCACAGAAGTGCCCTAACTGATGCGACACTAGACTCATAAACTCTTAATCATGTAACCATCAGATAAGTCTTGTTTCTTTTCTTGTTTATTCATTTGCCATATCAAATTGCAAAGACCATAACCCTAATTCCTTACCCTTTGACAGATTAAGCTCCAAAGGAGCTAATACCATTGTTTAAACAGCTCATATTTAAGATCCATGCTCTTCCTTATAGGTAAATCTTGTTTATTCTTCTTGGTGTTGAATCGACTAGATGTTGGTATCTGATAGTTTTTGATTCTCATTACAATGCAAAATAGGGATTTTGACATTTAATAGTTCTTAAATTTGGAACTTTCTTGGCATCTAGGACGATGAATGACTTTCCTTCCTTAGGTACCTCCATAAATGATTTACAAGCTTTAACACATATACCTGCACATGAAAAAATAAAATTAGTAACATAGTCTGCGACTTTATTTTCTTCCCTAAGCACATGAGATATCTCCACTTGTACATTTCTCCTCAACCATTGTATTTCTTAAAACTCAAGCTAATACTCCATGGAATTTTCCAAATTCCATTCAAGATTTTAGTCACAATAAGTGAATCAGTCTCCAATACAACATGTAGAAGATTGTTTGACACACAAAATTATAACCCTTTTTTCAGTGCCAGAACTTCTGCTTCCAGGCTTATTTTGGTATCCAGATCATATGATGCTGCATAAATGAAACCTCCTTCCTAATTTCTGACACAGAAACTCCTAGCACTAGGTCTTAGATTACCTTTGGAGGCCCTATCTGAGTTATATCTGTACACTCATATACTAGGAGGTGACCAGTAAATCACCTTAGTAGCTATAACATATTTGTAGCTCTCAAAGAATTTAACTATCATAGATCAATCTTTAGGAATATTCCTCAACCAAGCATACCTAACCACAACAAGATTATGAATATTTCTATTGAGTTCTACTGTCGTGCTGAAATTGGAGATTTTTTCTCAATGTTTTACTTTGCTTCTCCCTTTTCAAATCTGCCATAGTATAAAATCAGGGATAATATTAAACAAATGTCTCAATTTAGATGTACAATTTGCATTCCACCATTTAAAAATCATTTAGTTACAAGAAAGGCCCCTCCACATGCACCAGCTGTTGTAGCAAACATTTTCCACAAAAACTTTGTTTTAGGACAAGAGATAAAGAGATGTTCCCATGATTCCTTAACATTAAGGTCATAACAGGAATAGTGAACCACCTCCTCAAGTCCTATTCTGACCGAGAATTCCTCAATAGAAATTTTTTGTTTGATCAATCTCCAAAAAAAGAAAGAGATTTTAAAAGAAATGTCTTTTCTCTGAACCGGTCTAAACTCTTTCTGAATTACCCCAGGGGTCCTTATCACCTTCTATGCTGAACTGACAAAGAACTTATCTGGATGATTAAGCATCCAATAAGGTTTATCCACCTTCTCACACTCCTGCATAATATCAATCTTCTTAATAATATATTCTACCACACTTTTAAGGAAAGTATATCTTATCAACTCTTCATTTCACCTGTCCTGTTGCATCAGCTAATTAATATCATCCCGAAAGAGATTCGTAGAAAAGGACAGTGGTAGATAGTAATGTAATGCACCAAGATTAGACCAATTATCAAACATAATACTAGAGGATCCACAGTTAGATTGTCACCAAATTTCTTGATCAATAGAGTCTCTAGCCATTATCATATGTTTCCAAGTCTGAGAACCTCCCTTCCACTCCACTATTTGAGGCTTACACCTTTTATAATATTTATTCCACATGAAATGTCACCACATAGAATTTTTGGTTCTAAAATTCCACCAAAATTTTACAAACAAAGCTCTTGAGATATCAAACAATGACCTGAACCCCAAACCTCCTTCCATCATAGGTTGATAAATTTCAGCCCAAGTAACCTAGTGCTGGTTTCTGCCCCCTTCCTTGAAGCTCCACAGAAATCTAGCAAACACTTTGTGTAGATTATAAATCACACATTTGGGTGGAATGATTGCAGATAGTTGATATATAGAGATACTTTGTTGAACATTATTGATCAGAACAACATTTCCTACAAAAGATAATAATTTTTCTTTCTAAGCTTGTAATTTATTAAGCACTTTCTTTATCAGATTAGCAAAGTGTGTTTTTCTTTTCCTAGCATGCCCAATTGGACATTCAAGGTGTTAAAGAAAAATTACCTCTACGAAAATCTGAGCATTTTTCTACCAGCTGAATATCTCTTTGAGCAGACATATTATGCACAAAAAGACACTTTTGGCTGTGTTAATCTTCTGTCCTGATTGTCTTTCATAGTCCTGCAAAGTTTTCACCAACTACTCTATAGAGAATCTGTCAGCATTAGTAAAAATTATAGTATCATCAAAAGCGAGTAATGTTTTCACTCCACTTAGGTAGATCAAAACCCTTATAGTGTGGATAAGAGTATAGGTTATTCAGAGCCATTGAAAGAACCTCAACAGATAGAATGCATAATGAAGGGGATAGGAGATTCCCTTGCTTGACCCCTCTAGTAGAATGAAAGAAATCAGAAGCTTGCCCATTAATCAACACATAGTACCAGTTATTAGCAACTAATCTCCAAATCTTGTTAGAAAATAGATTATTAAAGTCCATTTTGTCAAGAACTTTCATAAAAAAAAACTCCAGTCCACTCTATTATATGCTTTTGACATATCTAGTTTAAAGACTACATGAGCAGTCTTACTCCTCTTTCTGATGTCTACTATGATTTCCTGTGCAAGTAAGACATTCTCTGTATTGATAAATTCAGACTTGTTAATAGAGATAAAATGTGGTAACAACACCTCTAGCCTATCGTGGATAATTCTATAAATGACCTTTTGGAGTTAAATTTGAAAAAGAAACCACATTATCTTTTTTAGGGATTAAGACCAGATTTGTATGAGTAATAAACTTCGGTAAAGTCAAACCTTTAAAAAAGGCATTAACAACTTCAAACACATCATTACCAATAATGTCCCAGTAAACTTGATAAAATTGACCAATAAAGCCTTATTTTAAAAATGCCAAGTGGCTTGATATTAGGCAGCCACTTGGCTATTTGTGATACGTCTTCCCCTGCTTTAATATAGATATAGATATAAATTTTAAGAACTAATCAACGCGAGCTTCTTCCTTTTTTTTTTGGTAAATAAATATAAGGAATCGTAATGAACAACTTATAGATCTTGATAAACAAAATTGAGAATTTAGACACTGTAAATTTATTCGGCATTTTAGTTATTTGTGACCTAGGTCCTTGATGTACGATGAAACAGATTTTAGACTCTCAGAAGTCGTTTGGTAGGGGTTTATGATTTATTAGTAATGTAAAAATTAGTTATGCTACTATTAATTATACTGACATAATTTATTATTTGATATTTAATTAGGTGTATTAAAAATAACATGCATTGCATAATTGTTTTTTTTTAAAATGTTATACCTTCCATGTTCTTTAGTTTTATACACTTTCAGGGACAATTATATCTTTAGTCATGCTAATCATGTACTAATAACCTTGATATTGCTAATAACATATTTTGCTATGTATTAACTATACATAGAATAGTATCAAATAAGATATATAACTAATATTTTTTTCCTAAAGGTTTTCTCAAAGGAGATTAAATAGATAAGCCAAAGAAGCATGGAAAGGTAAAACCTAACCTTCGCAATGCAATACCAGGAGTGAGGGACACATCCTTACACTCTAATATATCAAAATAAAAAGAAATAAAAAGGAGGAGGGTTGCTCCTCGTATAAGCTTACAAAAAGTTCTAAAATTCTTGAAGACTTATATTAATTACACATAAGTTCAAAAAAAAAATACCGAATAAGAAACTAATAATACTAAAACTAATATAAAAATTATCTTCTACTAAACAAACATTAGGGTATGTTTGGTTGGGAAACAAGCTTTCTCTAGGATAAGTTATTCCGCAATTTTAACCCGACTAAATATGTGATAAGCTCATCCTAAAATCAATCTCAAAAATTAGTTATCCCTTATCCCTCATACCAAACGATCCCTAAATGTCAAAAATGAAGAACCAATCCAACCTAATACACATAGATTTTAACTTCAAATGCCTGCATTTCTTTTTTCTAAAACAAGGAAGGTTATTCTTTCCTACCATTTATGAATATAAAAGAATATTGGGAAAAAGGAAAAATATACCCCCAGACTATCATAAATGATATGCATATACCATCCATTATACTCTACGTATGCATATACCCTTACCGTTGATATTTTGAGCTGTTTATACCCTTAAGCTAAACAGAGGGACGTGTGGCATCATCCTAGACATTTATCTGATTTTAATTGGGAAAAGGGACAAATATACCTCCGAACTATCATAAATGATATGCATATACCCTCCATTACACTTTAAGATTGTATATACCCTTACCTTCGGTCTTTTGAAATGTGTATACCCTTAAAACTAACGACTGGACACGTGACTTCATCTCAATAATTTACTTGATATTTTATTTAATTTTTTACCAAAAATTTAAAAATCCACACATCTTTCTTAAAATTACCCACCCATGACCCAATTATAACCCAACCCTATTTCTTGGTGACCCAAAATAATTCTTCCAATACCACCGCCGGTGGACCCTAGAAGTCTGCTCTATCTTCTTTTTCTACTATTATCTTTTTTTCTTTTAACTCTATTTCTATTTATTAAAAATTTAAAGGGGGAAATTACATTAATTAAACAAGATTATAACTAATTAATTAAATGACAGTTCCAAACCCATGCAAACTCTCTGATCCAGAAATTTTCACATGTTCTCTGGTGCCGGTGGAAAATTAAGATCAAACTCAATGTGCTTATTATTACCCATAAAATCAATCACTGAGAAAGAATCTGACTCGTTAGTGCGGGAAACAACACCACCATCTCCATCGATGAACACCGCCATCTCCTTATTGTAATTTGTTTCGCGATGATTCATTTCATCTCGTTGAAAAAAATTCAAAAAGCACAACTAATTTAATGGCGAAACACCTCCAGCAATCATATGAAATTGAGAACTTTGTAATAAAAAGTTAACTACACCGTTGGTAAGCATACCACGAAGGAGAATGAGTTGCTGATGCTTTCGAGGCTTAGATCAAATGGCAACCGTGATTCAACCGTCAACACCGCATTCGATGACTTAACAGTACTATTCTGACTTCGAGGCCAATTCACCGGCGACATTGAAATTGAATAATTCGTCTTCGCTTTCTCCCCACAAAAATTAATCGCATTATGCACAAAAAAGACACTGGGGGTGTTCCATCGTTGAATCAGTGGCGATTAAGTTTTGCGGGGGAAAAGTGAAGACGAATTATTCGATTTCGATGCCGCCAGTGAATTGGCCACCAAGTCAGAATAGTATTGTTGAGTCATCGAATGCGGTGTTGGTGGTTGAATACCGTCACCATTTGATCTAAGCCTCGAAAGCATCAACAACTCACTCCTCTGTTGGTATGCTTACCAGCGGTGGAGGTAGTTTTTTATTTCAAAGTTCTCAATTTCATCTTTCTTCGACTGCTGGGGGTGTTCCACCATTGAATCAGTTGTGCTTTTTAGATTTTTTTCAACGAGATGGAATGAATCATCGTGAAACAAATTGCAGTAAGAAGATGACGGTGTTCATCAGCGGAGATGGTGGTGTTTCTCTCTGCACCGATAAGTCGAATTCTTCCTCAGTGATTGATTTTATGAGTAATAATAAGCACATTGAGTTCAATCTTAATTTTTCACCGGCACCGGAGAACATATAAAAATTGTCGGATCAGAGAGTTTACATGGATTTGGAACTGTCATTTAATTAATTGGTTATAATCTTGTTTAATTAATGTAATCTCCTTTTTAATTTTCAATAATTAGGAATAGAGTTAAAAGAAAAATAAGATAACAGGAGAAAAAGAAGATAGAACAGACTTCTAGGGTCCGACGGCGGTGGTATTGGAAGAATTATTTTGGGTCACCAAGAAATAGAGTTTGGGTTATAATTGGGTCATGGGTGGGTAATTTTATGGAAGATTGGTGGGTTTTTAAAATTTTTGATAAAAAATAAAATAAAAAATTGAGTAAATTATTGAAATGAAGTCACGTGTCCAGCCATTAGTTTTAAGGGTATACACATGCCAAAAGATTGACAGTAAGAGTATACACAATCTTAAAGTGTAACGACGGGTATATGCATTACCATTTATGATAGCTCGGAGGTATACTTATCCTTTTTCTCAATTAAAATCGGATAAATGTCTAGGATGATGCCACGTGTCCCTCTGTTTAGCTTAAGGGTATACACAACCAAAAATATTAATGGCAAGGGTATATGCATACGTAAAGTATAATGAAGGGTATACACATACCATTTATGATAGTTCGGGGGTATTTTTTTTTTCTCAATATTCTTTTATATTCATAAATGGTGAGAAAGAATAACCTTCCTTGTTTTAGAAAAAAAAGAAATGCAACCATTTGAAGTTAGAATCTTTGTGTTTTAGTCACCTTTTTGGGGTTGTAGTAATAACTATTACTATGTGAATGAAGTTGGATTGGTTCTTTATTTGTTGACACTTAGGGCTCATTTGGTATGAGGGATAGGTGATAACTAATTTTAGGATGAGCTTATCACATATTTAGTTGGGTTAAAATTACGGAATGACTTATCCTGAGAAAACTTGTTTCCCAACCAAACGTATCCTAATGGTCGTTTGGTAGAAGATATTAGAAAAGATAATATATATTAGTTTTAGTATTATTAATTCCTTATTTAGTACTATTTTTGAACATATGTATAATTAATATAAGTCTTCTAGAGTTTTAGAACTTTTTGTAAGCTAGTATGAGAGCCATTTATATATAAATTGAATAATTATAACATACTCAGTGTAATCCTACGAATGAAGTTTCAAGAGGTAGAGTATACGCAAACATTATGAAGTAAGAAAGGAAATAATGTAAATTTTCAATGAAAAAAGTTAAAATAATAAAACTTGACTAAATTTTTTGAAAAGTTTATATAATGATATCGAAATAGTGTTGCGTGCAATTTGATAAGTTGAGATAATGATATTAAAATAGTGTTGATTAGTTTTAGTGTTTGAAATTTGAAGAAGACAAAAAAAAAAATTTCATCTTTCTATAAACACACAACTATAGATTTTGCATAATGTAGAAGGTTTGAACGTTTGAGAGACTTTAGAATATTCAATAATGAGAGAAAAAAATAGTGAAAGGGGAATAAAAAAAAAGTAAATATAAAAATAATAATGTTGGTTCATGATAATCGTCAGAATATATGAGGCAACAAAATAGATAGTCACATAAGAAGGATACTACAATTAACTAAAACACTATTCCATTTCTCAATTATTATAATAATCTCTATTAATATAAGCCACTACTAGATAAGATGTTGGATAGGATAAAATCCTGGACATCTAGATTTTTGTCATATGCAGGTCGGGTGCAGATGATCAAAACTATCTTATTTTCTATTCAAGTATTTTGGGCGCAAGTTTTCATCCTTCCAAAAAAGGTGATCCAAGTGGCAACATCATTATGTAAAAAGTACTTGTGGTCCGGTGGAGCTGACACTACAAAGACATCACTGATAGCATGGGAGAAATTATGCAATCCAAAAGTAGCAGGGGGACTGGGATTTCTGGATATTACAAACTAGAATAGAGGTGCAATTTGCAAACATCTCTAGAACCTTTGCTTGAAGAAAGATAGATTATGGATCCAATGGATTCATGCATATTATATCAAAGGGGGACCTGTCTGTCATACAAATGCCCCCCAAGCATCTTGGATGATAAAGAAGGTTCTTAAGGCCAAGGATAGTTTTGAAGCTGCTGGATATAATGAGCAGGAAGTGGTTGCTATAAATAAGTTCTAAACAAAGCTAATATACTCTAAGTTGAGGGGAACTTATCCCAAAGTAGACTGGAGAAGGCTAGTATGTAACAATCATGGCGCCCCAAAATGGAAGTTTATATTATTCCTAGCTACTTCGAAGAGATTGTTGACCAGAGATAGACTAGCCAGATGGAAGACTTTTCCTGATACCTCATGTGTGTTATGTACCAATGTAGACGAGACTTTGGATCACATTTTCTTCGAATGTCCGTTTTCTGTTGCAATATGGGACAAGGTGCTACAATGGATGGACATCCAGAGATGCTCAATGGAATGGAAGGATGAGCTAAGTTGGGCAATACTTTATGCAAAAGGGAAATCATCGCAGGCAAGCTTATACAGATTGTCCCTAGCATGCTACTTGTATTCAATATGGCAAGAGAGGAATACCAGGATCTTCCAGATCATGAAACAAAGATATCCCGAAGTACTCTTGTGAGAAAGCATTCAAACTATCCACTGTAGAGCTGATGGTTTTCCCTGTTTGAGATCAAAGCTAAATGCACTCAACTACTATCCTTAGGAGATAAAAAGTTAGGCCTTTACATGTTGTTAGTACTGTTTCTTATGCTCTTTAACTTCCACTTTGGTAATAAAATCAAATCAGTTACCAAAAAAAAATGATTTCTATATCAAATGAGGTAAAAAATTATTATATTTTCTATCCAATTTTTTTTTCAAATTTATCAATACATGAGATTTTTACAAATCCTGGAGTTGTGATTAGCACCAAGGAAGGAAAACAAGTGATAGACTATGCAACCAAAAGTGTTAGACCTACAGCCTGCATCAGTTTCAAGGGAACACATATTGATGTAAAGCCTGCTCCAGTTGTTTCTGCATTTTCCTCAAGAGGCCCCTCTCTAAGCTATCTACGAGTTGCAAATCCAGATATTCTAGCACCAGGGGAGTTAATTTTAGCAGCCTGGCCCGCCATCGAACGTTTCAGCTGCAATTATATATGTCAACACATTTTTGGATAGTGATTACCGTCTTCTTTTAGGCACTGCAATCAAGTGAAATATATTAAGGACAAAAATAAAGGATTACTCATACATTAAGGATCATTTTCTCGACCTGGTGCGGCTAATTACCAAGCAAAGTGAGAGCACCAAAAGAACTCGACAATTTCTATCTCTCCAAGGACCTTGGTGTTTGAGGGAAAAAAATCAGAACTAGGACTACACTCTGACCATACGTTACAAAGGCATTGCAGACGACCAAGCATGATCTGATTCAATCACTAGGTTGGAAAATAACGGTCATCACACCGAAAGAAGTCCTATAGTAGTAGCTCATGTGCTTGATGCCTTGACCTGAAATGCTGCCTTTGACAAAACTATTGTATATGGAAGAAAAATTATGTTGTACCTACACTGGGAAATGATGTGCTAAATAAATTTTACATGACGAAACTAGAAAATTTAAAACGCCTAAGATGCTATAGTTTCGGAAGAAAATTGAATTGTGGCTGTTTTTTTAAGTCTCAAAATTAAATATTGGTGACATATATAACCAGTCAAGATCAAAGATCACTTAAAAATCTGATTAAGTTAATTGTGGACTGAAATAACATTTTTAATATTGTTAAACTCTTCCAAAATACAAAAAAAAAAGACCAAAGTAGTTTAGTGGGTATTTGGATTGACTTATGTTTTATGATTTTTGACTTTTAAATTCATTTTTAATTTTAAAAGTGTTTGGGTAACTTAAAAAAAAAATTAAAATACTTTTTAAATTTTAAAAAAATAGCATAAAAAGCCAAAACTCAAAACTCAAAACTCAGAAGTCAGAACTCAAAAGCCAAACTTTTAAATTTCCATCTTCATTTCTAACTTGCAATTTCTCTCTCTTCTCAGGTAATGCTTGTTTTGAAAATTTCTGTTGGATTAATGAAAAATAACTGTGAGTGTGAGTCTTCTCTTTAAAGTTAGGGTTAATAATTTTGTTGTTTCATACTTGAGAAAGAAACCCTAATTTTTTGTTATTTGCTCTCTTCTTAGCATTTTACACCTTAACCATGTTCTTCTTCAGGGAAATATGAATTTTATGTTATTGTTGTTCTTCTTCTTCTTGTTGAACTTGGTTGTTCAAGTAGGGAAACTTTTATTTTTGTCGAGAATTCGTTGGACAAAATCAAACTGCTGTTGATATTCTAGCATAACTTTTAGTGAACACTTGTTATTATATTTTGTCCTTTCAACAATGGGTCCAATGGTGTATTGAAATGAGTTCAAAAAATTAGGGTTTTGAAAATAATGCTTTGTCAATTTAAAGTTAAGGTCTTTTCTTCAAAGTTAAGCTTAGAGTTAATGATTTTGTTGTTTCATGTTTCATGTTTCATGCTTAATGATTTTGTAAATAGTGTGTGTATCTTTAGTGAAAAGTAAATTTTTATTCTTGTTGTTGAACATTATAGTTGTTGTTTTAACATTGTTGTGAGAGTAGTGAAATTTTGATTTTTGCTAAGAAATGTGAATTTTTGTTGTTGTACTTGGTGTATACGTTGTTCTTGAACATTGTAATGTGAAAGTGGTGGAATTTCGCTGAGAAATGTGAAATTGTATTGTTCTTGTTCTTGAACATTGTTGTGAAAGTAGTGAAATGACAAATGACTTGTTGGATAAAATATTGATAGTTGTTGAGAGATTGTAGCATATCTTTTAGTGCATACTTCTTTGTTATTATTATATTTTGTGTTGTTAAAGGTGTAGTAAAAGTTATTTGTTTTTGTTGTTATTGTCCTCTATGACATAAAACAAAGATCTTGCATCGGTTTTATTTTTGTCTAGTAGAAGACTTATCCATTGCAATAGATGACTTATCCGTTGAAATAGTATATTTGTTATATTTTTTATGCTTTTTCTTTTTTTGAGTGATGCACAAATCAATTGAAACCTTTTTTGTTTACCTATTTTTTGTAGATAAAATGAATCCAGCCAAAAGAAAGGAACAAAAATCAACTTCAAGCAGAATGAGTAAAGTACCTAGAGTACAAACACCATTGAAACAACTTGCTGATGAAGCCCTTTCTCAAAGAAATAATTTTTTTCCAGTTGTAGATGCAGTAAAAGATGAAGTAGTTGAAATAGAGGAAAATGAGAAAGTAGTGCAAAGAGAAAGAAATGAGGAAGTAGGTCTTGGAGGAGGAGGAGAAAGTAGTTCAAGGTCTAGAGTCATAGGGAAAGAAGTAGGGGAAAGGTCGACGACTGATGTTGAGTTTAGATCAGAAGTCCAACATAGCATCCCCCTTCCACTTTTGAATTTGTCAAAACTTTCAGTATTGGCAAGTTTCAAGTGAAGATGCCCATTGATGATGATACAGATTTTGGTGACTGTGTTGTTAAATCTGTGATGGGAAAAATATTTGATAAATTCAGGGTGATATTGAAGGAGCAAAAGTTGGAGACTTTCTTTAGGTCTAGCTGTTTTGGGTTGTATCTTGATCTTCCTGAGAATAATAATGCACGTTTTCAAATGACTATGGTTTATGGTCTTTTGAAACGTAGGATTTTGTACGAGGATGAGGAAAAAAAAGATGAGATCTGGATAAACTATTGTGGCATGCCAATATGTTTTGGTATTAAAGAGTTTGCCATAATGACTGGACTTAGATGTCATCATGCTGTTCAGCCTCTTCCTATTGTTACGCCAAAGAATACTTCCAACAAAAAAAAGAAAGTCAAAGGCAAAGAAAAAATAGTTGATGATGATGACTTGGTGGACATTGTTGGTAAGGGCTACAAAAGCACAAATTTGCTCAAAGATCTGGAGTCTAAAATACTTTCAAGTAAGCACAAGGAGTCATTGTGCTTAGTTTGGTTCGTGCATGCTGTTCTATGGGCCAAAGACACCAACCAAGTCATACCAGCTAGTTTGTTAAAGTTATCTCAGGATCGTGAGCAATTCAACAACTACCCATGGGGTCACAAAAGCTACAATTTAACTGCAAAATATTTGTTGAAAAAGTTAACACCCAAAACAATCAATCTATATGGTTTTCCTTGGGCATTCATGGTAAAGTTTTGATTTTCTTCTTTAGTTTATCCTTTTTTGTTGAATAATTATTCCGATTTGTTTATTGACATCATTTTATTTAGGCTTGGGCATTTGAAGCCATTCCTCACCTCCGACAGCAAGTCAAGGACTACTCTGAAAAGGTTTCTTATCCAAGGATCCTTAGATGGTTGTCTGCCAAGAACAACAAAAAAATGAATGTTGTTGACCTATTCACCCCTCCTGATGATGCAGTAAGTCTTCTTCTATATAGAATAATTTTACTTAATTTGAAGGGCATATGTAGCAATAGATCTATTATATTTTGCTACATATTAAATAATTGTTTGATTTCTCTTAACAGATTACAATATCAATGAAACATATTCTTCGTCTGTTTGATTTCTTCTAACAGATTATGTGCACCAAATGTGTAGACTATTGCAGCAAATTACAAATCTGTTGAAATAATAAACCAGATTCAACATTTGTTGCACAGAATTTTAGCATATTAAACACTATGCCACAGATTAAACACTGTTGATTATACATGTGTTGATTGATTTTCATGATTCAAATACTATTTTAATATATCTACTTGTTGGTTGTAGATTGTGCATCCGTGGCTTATCCCTTCTGAGCTAGAATCAACCATGCCAGCGCTTCTTACTTTAGGGTTTGTGAGAACTTTACCTGATCCTAAGGTTATTGATAGGATTAAAAGAGAATTGGATGGAGCTACATCCATCAAAAGGGAAGCACTGGGGGGTGGTGAGGAGGCTGTTGGTGATCCCGTAGGTGTTGTTGGTGATGTTGGTGGTGGTTTTGGTGGTTGTGGTGGTGGTGATGAGCTTGATGATGTTGCTCATCATTCAGTTTTTGAAAAAGGAATTGACCATGATGATGGTCACAACATTGGTGATTTTGGTGTTAGTGAATATGGTGGATTCACACCATTTAGTCGGCGTGCAACAAAACCCCCATACAAATCGAGGCTACAAACATCTGTTGGTGTTGCCTCCTCTGGTTTATGTTTTTCTTGTCAATGCAAGGACTGCAATGAAAAACTTGATGAATTAGTTAATCGTATTCATGCAGTGACTGAAGCTGTAAATAATCTGGCACCAAAAAGGGGTATCAATCCATCTAAGAGGATTTCAGACACCTGCATTCCCATTGAGATTAGGAAGAGGAAGAGGGCAATTTCAAAGGCACTGTCAAGTATCAAAGTAATTAGAAAAGTTGCCAATCCACTTCCTCATAATGTTCGGCCAGCTGTGCAGCTTGAGCTTCAGAAGGTAAATATTTACAGCTTGTAGATCCTGCAAAGAACAAGCAGCTTGAAAAAAAATCCTCAAGGCCAAAAAGAGAAAAAATCCCGTACTCTATGCATGAGTTTGATGCAAGTGATTTATATGAGTGGAAAAAAGATATTTTTGAGAAACAATCCCAAAACACTTCTTTGAAGAACTTCTTGAAAGAAAAAAGAAGCTCTTCACTAATGTCCATAGAGTTCTTTTGGCATACATAATATGTAAATATACACTCATACTTAGTTTTGCTGACAAGTAAGTACTCCAATTTTTGAGAATTCACATGTAGACAACTTAACTTGGTCTCAACTGACAACTAAACACTCCAATTCATCCTCATTGTGTCTTGTTGACACTTGACGCTGACGTGACATATACATTTTGGGGGTGTTTAAATGATCATTTTGTAAGTTAGAGTGTTCAACTGATATAGTTGGAGACAAGTTGAGGTGTCTTGATGTGCTTACTCAAAAATTTGGAGTACAACTTACTTGCTAACTGTGGCCAGTTTGAGTGCTTGTTTATGCCAATTCTTTTTCACAACTTGTCGAAGATTTTTCACGTTTATATTTTATTTAGCGTCAAAATCCTTGAGAATATAATATTTTTTCTCTTATATAAGCTCTATTATTTAATAATTATTAATAAATATAAATTGCAACCTCAATCTATCACTTCACTTCAAATATAATTTGGTATGTGGAAGTTAACATTGACACAGCAGAAGTAGTTCGTCAGCTTCACAGTCCTAACAAATATAATTGTGTCATTTTGGATGATTGCAGGTGCCCCCTTCGGAGACTGAATAGCCCGCGGGTTGAACACATCTACATAGAACAGAATTGACTTGCTAATAGACTAGCATCGATGGCCACCACCACTACTGAAAACCCTATTACTATGCAGCTCTTTTGGGAAATGCCACCATCATTGGAGAACCTTTGGCTTGACGATAAAACTGGTGCCACATCCATCAGGAGGATAAATGCTATGTATGATATTAGTAGTACAGTTTGTAGTAATGCTGGTGATAGGTCGTTTGTATCTGCTGTAAATACTGCTGGTGGAATAGTGGCCCAACCACCACAAACTACCGTGGCTCAGCCACGTCTCGTTTCTCTGTAGTTTTTGTTATTAATATAGCTTCTCTGGTTCACGTGAACCCATGCTCCCCTCTCGAGATCATATATAATAGTGTTATATTTTTAAAAAATATTGAAATATAGATGTGTGAACCCATACTCGGAGTATCATATTATGTGATGATGATTGGATGCAAGTGAGGTTAGAAATCTGAATCTTATATATGTATAGATATATCCAGTCAAATTTACATCTCAGATCCACTTTTTTACAATAGTGCACCTCATCTTGAAATCCTGGATACACCTCTGTCAAATGAATCGTACGAGTTCGCAGTGTACAGAAGCACCAGGTTAATATTTCAGCTCAAAAACAGAATGAGTATGAATGCACAAAAGTAAAAAGGCAAGGAATTTTACGTGGAAACCTCCTTGCTCAAGGGAGAAAAAACCACGACCTGTTGGACAGGATTTAGAACTGCATTCACTATTTTCAAACAACAAATGATTTACAGATTACAATGCACGTGCATGGATTAACCTCTTAATCCCACCACCCATAATAACTCTATTACAGAAATGAGCCAAAACAATACCTCTATTGCCCACTAAACCAACTAACTCTAGTTGATCTAGACTTTGAGAACAACCAGCCTAGTTAACTCTAACTAAGCGTAACATACAAACACCACAATGCTAACAACAAGATTCGTTTCTTTATAATCTAGAAACGTATCATAGACAATAGATCACACACAAGTGTTATAATACTCAATAATGCAAAGGATAGCTCTATCAAGTCCCTCAGAGGTTCTTGCAAGACTTGTGTTCTCTCAAGATGATGTCTCCACTCTTTTTGTGATGATTTGTTAAAATGTCTTGACTAGGTTATTTCATGTCAATTGAGGATGTATTATCCTCTGGATAAAATAACCTAGTGCACTCTGATTGGTGGAGTACACTGATTGCTCACCAACCCATCAGAGGTGACAGCGTTACAACTGTTTACCAGTTGCCCTATAACGAGGACATTCACTTCTGGGACCAGGTTCCAGCTTTTGTTACGATCATCAAAACACTGATGTTATACTCTATAGTTTCGGTCACGATTTTTATTATTCAGTTACGAAATTTCAATAACTATGACCAAATTTCTATTTAATTTCAATTAGTGATGTTAGTTTATCTATCAATTTCTAGGTTTACGATTATATATATAGAGTTTTCTTTCAGATTATATATATAGAGTTTTCTTTCAATTACACTGCACCCCAAAATGGAGCAATAAAAATAGAGAATAAAATAAGAAAAATTTAAGACTGCTAACTAAGAGTAAATTGAACTACCCTGTAGACGGAAACATCAGAACATGCCAACGCAAACTGGCCAATAAGCAATCTGAGAACGAAGATATATAATTTATTGTTGATTTCATTCCCATTTTCTGTATTGAAGTTTGTGAACAGAAATCAACATTTGCTCTTTCTCTAGCAATGATTGGAATCATCTCGTAAGAAGCAACCTGCAATTATTAACTTTGAGATGAGTGAAGACAGAGTAGTGTGAATTGCTATGTTGCTCGAATCCTCCAACTTTTTTAGAGGATCATATATGAATGTTGCATTTTGGAGGATTCAAGAAACATAGGTAAATTGTGAGGTTCGGATAGATAAATTAAAGTAAGTCTTGTATTATATACTAAAATTTGCATGCAACACTAAAATTTGCATGCAACACCTAGTTGATATTGTCCAAATAATAAATGACAACCATGAGATAGGAATATTGTTTAATATAGCATGTTAGAAGAAACCGTCGAGGACGATAACAACACATTTAGAGGTTCGATAATGAATGGAAAGTTTACTGAGTAGGGAACAATGTGAAGGTGAATGGAAACTTTATTGAGTAAGGAACAATGTGCAAATGAACGTAAATTCCGGAGTAGTGCCTTTAAGAATGAGCATTTTAACGTTGTTGCCACGATCCAAAACTACCCCTCGTCATAACATGGTGCTTAGCGTTGCAAGTGATCCCAAGCTAACTCATGAACCAGCAAGACACTAAGATATACAAACATAGAATTGAAATACGGATGTGGTAAAAAGCTAAATCTAAAATAGGTTTATTAAACTCAAAACAGCAAGTATTGGAATAAACATAAGTTGAAGCTAATGTGGCTTTCTGAAAGCCTCTGCTAAGATGAGTTGCTAGGACAAGCTCCTAGCTAACTCTAACTGTCTGAAAACTAAGGTTATTGTCACTTCACTATCTCTTTTCTTTTATGCCCCATGCATGTAGTATGTTCAAATTAAGTACTTTTGTTTCCCAATTAGTTATATGGCGACAAATCTGAAGCTACTGATGGCGACAAATCTGAAGCTAATGGTGGTGATGAATCTGAAGCTAATGGTGGTGATGAATCTGAAGCTAGTGTTAACAATGAATCTGAAGCTACCGATGGCGATGAATTTGAAGCTGTTGATCAGGGGCGTATCCAGAGGGGGGTCACCGGGTTCACGTGAACCCATGCTCCCCTCTCGAGATTATATATAGTAATGTTATATTTTCTTTAAAATATTTAAATATAGATGTATGAACCCACCCTCGAAGTATCATATAATGTGATGATGAATGAGTACACCTCTCTAAGTGAGGTTAGAAATTTGAATCTTATATTTATCTTATTTTATTTTTCTTTCTAAAATTGGATTGGATAACACCTCTCTAATTGATTATTGATAGAACTTCTGACATTTTAATTAATATATATATATATATATATATAAATTAATTAATTAATTAAAGTTTGAATAGATAAGAACTAATTTTGGACCTATAATTTTAAAATTTTAACATTTTTAAGTGATAAGAACCTAAATGTCAAATTGATCAAATGTATATATTGGATCTACTTTTTTATGATGGTGCACCCATCACCTATAAATCCTGGATACGCCTCTGAATCAAAGCCTATATACAACATGATAGCATCCACGTTGGCGTACTTCCATTGACATTGGAGGGCTTCAATGAAAAATCAAGAAAATATTGGCATTGTATAAAAACTTCATTGGAGGCTCATTAATAAACAAACAATTCCATTCTACTTATGTACAATTACATGGTATCAGCGCCAAAATAGGTTAACGAGTACGCTATCCAAGATCCAATTAATTTTTTTTCTGCGCACAAATGGCCCTTCCACCTTCGTCATTAATGCCGACGCAACCCCGGTCCTCATAGCTGCCCATTAAATTGTCTGGCAGCCATAAATTCACTATCTAGAAGGCCCATTGCCATGTTGCTTCATGGCCATGACTTCTATCGTAATCTTGACAGCACCAAATTGTCCCCTCCTGAAACAGTCACCACTAATGGACTTGAGACGTCCAACTCCAACTACAAGGATTGGTTTCGTTAAGATAAACTAATCCAAATTGCTCTCATTGACTTTGTTGATGTCACAATTGCATCCACTGTAGCCTCCGCGCTCACCTCCAAAGTTGTGTGGGATCAACTTACACTTCCTTTGCGAACAAATCGTAAACCCGCATCTTCAACCTTCGTTACCATCTCAGTCGAGTCAGCAAAGACCAAAATCAATTGTTTAATATATGTGAGAGATTCGCTCTCTCTCCGATGAACGCACCGCATCAGTTTCACCCGTCAATAATGAAAACCTCATGGTGAAAATATTGAGTGGATTCAGGCCAGAGTTCTGTCAGATCTCAGCAGCCATACGGGCACGAGACTCTCCAATAAGCTATGAGCAGAGGCGGAGTCAGGGTTAGGAGTTTGGAGGTTCTAAATCAATTTTGTTAGGGTTCACAAGTTAATATACATATATATTTATTTAATTTTCTAATACAAATACAAGGTCTACAAAAAAGCTAGTGGGTTCGTCCGAACCCATGAACCCCCACCTAGCTCCGCCTCTGGCTATGAGGAACTTTTTGATAAGCTTATTGATCATGAACTGTTCATCAAACATGAGGACCTCAAGAAGACTATCACCAAGTCACTGCAGTTGTCGCTCAACGCGTGACAAATCCTCTGTCAGCCCCACGCAACAATCGACTCCCACCCAACAACAATAATTGATATCCCTAAAATAGGCAGCATACTCAAGGCAACACTTTCCAGTATCCGGTGGATACTTCCCAGTGGTGCAACTTCCCACATAATCTTCACAAGCCCGTTGTCAACTTTGCGATAAATTTGGGGGCGTATCCAGGATTTATAGGTGATGGGTGCACCATCACGAAAAAGTAGATCCAATATATAAATTTGATCGATTTGACATTTAGGTTCTTATCACTTAAAAAATGTTAAAATTTTAAAATTATAGGTCCAAAATTAGTTCTTATCTATTCAAATTTTAATTAATATTTATATATATTAATTAAACTGTCAGAAGTTCTATCAATAACCACTTAGAGAGGTGTTATCCAATTTTAAAAACAAAAATAAAATAAGATAAATATAAGATTCAAATTTCTAACCTCACTTAGAAAGGTGCACCAATTCATCATCACATTATATGATACTTCGAGGGTGGGTTCATACATCTATATTTAAATATTTTTAAGAAAATATAACATTACTATATATGATCTCGAGAGGGGAGCATGGGTTCACGTGAAGCCGGTGACCCCCCTCTGGATACGCCCCTGGGCATACAACAAGTGTTTGCCTCTCCCGGTCCCATAACCACTTTGAAGCAAAAGCAAATTTTGTTGCACAAACAACGTGGAATGACCCCTGGATTCTCAATTCAGGTGTGTCTCACCATATTACCTATGATACCAACTCCCTCCACAATGTTTAGGACTTCAAAGGGACCGAGGAAGTGACTATTTATTTTCATGCATCAAATACTGCCTTCAACTCTCTAATATTTGTGCGCTCCTACAATCAAACACAAGTTTATTTCAGTGCATCAATTTTGCAAAGACAATCTAATCTCAATAGAATTTTTTCCTTTTAAATTTCCTATGAAGGATCTGATACAGGAACACCTCTATTGCGGCCCGAATAAACTAGGACTCTATGTATGGCCGTCACTATCTCGACCAAACATCAACTTCGCCATTGTTGGACATTCCTTACATATGTGGCATTTGAGCCACCCATATTCTCGAGTTTTATTTTTCATTTAAAGTAATTCATGTCTTTCGTATTCTTCCAAAGACAAGTTTACTTTTTGTAATTCTTGTTGTTGCAATGAAGCACACAGGTTTCCATTTTCTCCCAATACTTTGTCCACCAAATTGCCATGAGCAATAATTTACAGTGATTTGTGGGGCCCATCCCGGGTTCCCCCTATTGATAAAAAGAGATACCATTGTCTCTTTGTTGATCAGTATATCAAATACATTTGATTGTACCCGATGAAAAACAAAACAGATTGTGCTAACCTAACTCCTAGAAAATAGGAACAAATAAACTTCCATGACCTACCCTAACTAAATAATAAACGTTTACAAACTTAAAGCCTAAATTAACTGAAGATGACTTATCCTTAGAGAAAATTATATAAATGGGTCATAAAACTCAAAATAATTATATGTTCACACCCCAATCCAAAGTAATTCAAGAAATATTCATTCTCTCAAAAAAAAATATTACAGCCCATACCCCCATTCATTAAGGCTAATAATTTTCACCTAATTGATACTAAATCAGTATCATATACTGTATTGGTATCATTAAGACTGATAATTTTCGCTTAACTGATACTAAATCAGTATATATATATATATATATATATATACTAGTCAATGATATATATATATATATATATATATTATAATGGTATCATTAAGGTTTCTTGTTCAGAAATTACTCATTAGTCAATGATACTTTAAGAGTATATATATTTATGGTATCATTAAGATTTTTTGTTCAGAAATTACTCATTAGTCAATGATACTATAAGAGTATATGTATATTGTTGTGGTATCATTAAGGTTTCTTGTTCAGAAATTATTCATTAGTCAATGATACTATAAGAGTATATGTATATTGTTGTGGTGTCATTAAGAATATACATATACTCTTATAGTATCATTGACTAATGAGTAATTTCTGAACAAGAAACCTTAATGATACCAATACAGTATATATATACTGATTTAGTATCAATTAAGCGAATTTATCACTCTTAATGATACCAATACAGTATATGATACTGATTTAGTATCAGTTAAGCGAAATTAGTTTTGGGAGAGGGGGATATATAGTGTAATTATTTAGTGGGGTATGAATGTAAAGAGGTATATGTTTGTAATTATTATGCTTTTATGAGGTATTTGCATAGTTTCCTCTCATCCTTATATACAACAGTGGTACGTTCTCTATTAGAAAGAAATGTCCAAATGCAAGCCCAAATAAAGAAGATTGGGGGCACATGAAGCCCAAAAGGGGGCCAGCCCATAATGCTCAATGTTCAAAGCCAAAGTTTTCTTATTTAGAAGTTTTCTAGTTTAAAATTTCCTAGTTAAAAAGTTTTCTAGTTATTGTTTCGAGAAAAGTAGAATTTGAATCTCATTCTATTAGGGATAGGTTTTTCTATATATAGGGGTGGATTTTGTTATTTTTTATTAAACATAATTGCTATTATTTGATAGAGCCGTCAATATGGGCTAGGCCCGTTGGGCCGATCTGGCCTAACCCGTGATTTAAAAGGGTTGGGCTAAGATTTTTGGAGCTCATTTAAGAAAAGAGTTTTTAGCCTGACCCGAATAAGCCTGCTGATTTAGGGGGTTTGAGAAATATGGGTAGGGTCGGCCCTTGGGCCAAATAAAAATTAATTAAAAAATAAAAATAAAATAGTGTATTAAAAATAACAAGAGTCCAAACTCAAAATCTATTTAAAGTTTTAAATATTGAAATTTAAATACAGATTATGTTTATAAAATATGTACTACATAAAATAAAATTTTCCTAAAATTTCTAGGGAATCATTACGTAGGCCTTAGCATATGGAATATTGTCATATATTTTTTGTCTTTTATTATGATCATTGGAAAATAATTAGGTTAATATTTATATTTAGTTATTTATACTTTTACTTGAAATCAAACTTAATAAATATTATAAAGATAATTATGTAATATTGTCTTGTCGATATTTAAGATAATATTTTAAAATTATAATTTGATTTAAAAAATTATAAAAAATATACTTTTAAAATAAGTGGACTGGCCCGGCACAGCCCGTAGCCCACATACTTGTGGGTTGGGCTGACTGTTTTCTGGCCCACAAAACAAATGGGCCAGCCCGGCCTGCCTCGTCAAATTTCAAAGCCGGTATTGATTAACCCGGATAGGGTGGGTCGGCCCATATTGACAGCTCTATTATTTGATATGGTTCTCTTCTTTACACCTTAGTGACTATAAATTTATCTTATAACCTTATAAAGAAAAAAAGAACTTTTTTGAATGGACTAAAAAAAAAAGTAAAATAAACAAATTGAAATGGAGGGAGTAATTGATATCATCTCTATATCGCGTAAACAATCAAGACTAAATTATTTTGAACACAAATTGATAGATTATCAACATCTTGCTTAATTACATCTCCCTAAGATATTGACTACACTAGTTATTATCTTGCTATAAAGGTAGATTTTTGAAATCTAATATTCTCATCTCTATGTAACTTATTGTCCAAATTTTATCCTTCATTTAGTATAAGTTGGTAGAAAGAAAAAAAAAACCAAAAATTCAAAAATCTCTTCTTTTTTTCTATCATAATCTTCATAGGCTAAGAGATGGATTGTGAGATTACTGGTAATGTTGGCCTTAGAATTCTCTTGGTTGATCGTGATACAACTTCTTTATCAAATATAGCAACAATTCTTGAAGAACATTCTTTTAAAGGTACAATAATATTATATCTCTTTTAGCTTTATCTCATATGTGTTGAGTTTTTTCCCCCTAATTTTTGTTGGATCTTCTACTTAAAATCTGTACTTATATTCTATAGTTAAAGAAGTCATGAATTTCTGTAAAATTGAGGATTGACGTTTTTTTTTAATCATAAATGAAACATAAATTTCGAATTTAAATTTTTTTGGAGTAATTTTAGGTTGAAATTTGAAGAAGAAAACTAGTTTATTTTATTGGCAAAAAAATATTTGATGCACATGCCTAAAACTTTTA
The DNA here is from genome assembly GCA_018342035.1 of Solanum appendiculatum. Lineage (NCBI taxonomy): Eukaryota > Viridiplantae > Streptophyta > Magnoliopsida > Solanales > Solanaceae > Solanum > Solanum appendiculatum. Next base: position 256,414 of record JAGDQO010001508.1, on the reverse strand, counting down.
GTCAATTTTAACATGTCTTTCAGTCATGTATGACTTAGCATAGGTATATATGAATAAATTACACTAGTGCTGAATGAGTTTGTTAAATTTGTTGTTGTTTTAATAAATTGATGGTTGAAATTTGTCATTTATGATGCTTGAGAACATAACAAATGGATGTGACATAGTTAAATTATCTACCTAATGGATGTTTGAGAATATAAGTTTTTTCTAAATATTTAATTTGAATTGTCTAACATGAACACTTTATCATTTGTTTAAACGCTCAATCGGAGCATGTTGTAGTTTAAATATCTAAAGAAAAATTATTATCTAGTGTAAAAGGTTATCGATATATTCAACCTTATGAAAATATATTCACTTAATCGTCAAATTTATCAACATGCTAACTGAGTTGTATTTTAAATGGAAAAGAATCAATTGGATTCTTAGGCAACAAGATTAAATTAATTAACTTATCAAAGACTTTAATGATTTAGTCACCTAGTATCAATCAAATATCCATGTCTATACTTATAATGTAATATTATAAGTCAGGTCATACTACCTTTATCCGTCTAATAACATAAAGGAAAGGGAAGGTGTACCACTAATTATTAGGAAAATATCCCTCAATATATAAAACTTTTTTGTGATATTTTCTGAGTTTGATTTTTGTTTATATATAGTAACTGCAATCAAACAAGCAACTATAGCTCTATCCATTCTCCGGGAACAGATCGACCAATTCGACTTGGTTATGGTTGATGTCAACATGCTTGAAATGAACTACCTTGAGTTCATCAAGTCCACTCAACTCATCAAAGACAAACCTATTATTTGTAAGATCATTTTCTCAAAATCTTAATTATTTTATGTGCTTTAATTAGTGTGTACTATTCAATAATTAAAAAATGTATTTAAACGTGTTAATATCACACATCATTATAGAACTTTATCTACTATAATAATAATGTCAAAAAATTGACTTCTAAACACATTAGTGTTACTTGTAGTTTCTATACATATTATTTTTTTGGTCAAATTCTAACTTGGTGTATATATTTATGAACATCTAACTTCTCTCGATAATTCTGGATACCTCATTTAATGTTTTGTTCTGATTTTTCATTTTTGGTTTAGTGATGTCTCCAGAGGTAACGATAGAAATGGTAAAAGAAGCAACAACACAAGGGGCATGCTTAATTTTTCACAAGTCGTCCATTTCATCAATGAAACTCAAGGATTTATGGAAGCATGTGAAGAACTACAATAACAAGGCAAAAGAGGAGTCGAAAATAACTATAGAAAGACCACAAAAGAAAAGGCGACACCTGCAATGGACACGGGCTCCAAATGTTCAACCAACTACTACAATGAACTTCAACGAGGAACGCCATTCCAATGTGTTGGATTCAGGTGACTTGTCTGCAAATTTCAATGAATTATTTCAAGGAGCAGACATACCTCAACCACCTGAAGTTCCTTTTGTAGCTTCACCGAGTACAAATGCTTATTCCTTGAACGAGTTTGATGATTGGATTAATGAATTGCTACAACTTGACGATTTCGAGCTGAAATTATGCTAGAAAATCAGAGTGTTAGATCTTACAACTGGCTAGATTACATTAATGCACTTCTGGAGAAATTTGGCGCTTTTATATGCGAAGATAGAATGTAATTGGAAAAGATGTTTGATAGTTTTTATTGATCTATCGTGATTGGCCTCTGTAGAACTCAAACAATCTTTATCTTTTGTTTTTTTGTACATGTAAGGATCGACGATATATTTTCTTTTCATTTTGTGTGTTTGCTTTATCATAAGACATGGAAGAGCTAGTCGTCGTTTGGGCTAACAGCATAACTGCTCTATGCTCTCAACTTTCAACTGCCTACTTTAGCAAACTTGAAATATTGTATGTATTGAAATATTTTCATTTCTAAAAGTAGTGTGGATTCATGAATGCCCTGAAATGAAGACGTTTGTTCAACAGGGAATATCTGTGAGAACACCGAGTCTCAAAAGTGTGAATAATGATGATTATCATTGCAATAAACATCATACGAAAATATTATTATCAACTGAATTTCAAAATACTCTAGCAACTTCAAATATGCAATTCTTATAATATACATCAAGTATTCAACTTTGAGGTGGGAGTAAAAGGCATTAGGCTTGGGGACATTCTTGGCCACTTTTGTAATCTGCTACCTTTCCACCAATCAAGTGACTCAGTAACGCAAAAACGATAAGCACTAATCAAACTAAACACAAGATGAAGAGAATGATTAGCCATGAAAGTATTTTAAGAAACCCCTCAATCAAACAATGTTGAACTTAATTTGTACAACTTTAGAAAATTTAAAATGAAAAAAAATTGAACTCTATTCGAGATACATAACTTTGAATGATGTTTGAATAGTTATAAACCTCTAAATTAAATGTAAAAATGTAATGTTGTGGTTCCAAATTCGATTTGAGACTTTAAATAGAGAAATCGTATTGGGGAGGATGAAAGAAGAGAGAATTTGGTGGAGGACGTAGGTGGGGGTGGGATAGATATTGTTGGTGGAGGCGTTAAATGGGGATGTTTAAATGTACATATAATTAATCAAGCCTAGTTTTAAAGGATGTGTGTATCTGATTGTATCTTCATTAATATATGGTACAAAATTATTAATTAGTGATGGTATATGTAATTATTTAAAAGTAGAAGTAATGTTAGTATATATGATAGTGACGTATGTCTAATAATATAGCTTAACCTTATAAATATAATATAACTTAATAAAACTGAAGGAGAATTATTATTAATTCCAATAAAATACATAGATAAAAAAGCAATAAATGTAAACAAATCTTGCAAACTACACCCTTCTTATGCCCCTTTTACATTTTTTAAAAAAACCCTTAAATATCTTATAGTACAGTATAAATAGTAGTAATAATTCACATTACATGTTTGTTCCCTTTAAAAAGAAAGGAATAATTAAGGAAATAGTAGACATAATCAAAGACATTGTAACATATATCCAGGACTATTAAACCCATATACCACCGAAGACATAATAAAAGAAAAACTAGCCACCACACATCTTTGTCTATGAATATATTCTCAACATTAAGAGTTTGTACATAACCTAAAACTGTGAATGTTGTTGCATAATACACAGAAATAATGATTGTGCAAAACTTGACTGGCAAGGCAATGTAAAAATCATCTGAATCAAACTTTAAGAGAAGTACTGATAGCACAATTCCCATGGTGAATACTGAATCATGAAGTGTTGCACCTAAGAAAAACATCAACATCGATAACTCTGAATGTTGTGATTTTGTTAGGAGAACAGGTATTCCATACTCCTCATCAAAGCCTCTTGGGACTGTAAAAGCCGCGGCGAAGTTGATCGTGCATAGAAGTGTTGATAGAATGAGAGTTGCAGCCTCTCAAAGATAAGTGCAGACGTCTTCGAGCCGATCCTCGAGACTTTACTCAGACTTGGCTTGTACACACTTGAGATCTATGAACCTGGGACTCTGATACCATTTATCACGCCCCAAAAATGGACGTGATGACACTTATCTATTCCCACCAAGACAAGTCTGCCTCAACCCAACGAAACGAAAGAAATGCAGAAAGTAAAAGAAGAACAAGATAAAAGCGGAAAACTTATTCATTCTATTATAACCCCAAAACATGTTTGTCATGTGTACAAGCCATGAATATATAAAGTGCAGAAATAAAAAATAAGTACAAGTCTCAATGTCTTTGTTTCCCAAATAGAACAAAGCATAACGAAAAGGAAAATGAAGGCCAGCCGGGATGACAAACACTGCCTCTCAAGTTCTTCAACAAGCCTCGAAAATGGGAGAAGAAAAAGCACAATCACACGGTACCGGGCTTAAAACCTACATAAGTGTAGAAGTAAGGAGTGAGTACCAAAAAATGCGGTACTCAGCAAGTAACCTGATAAACAAAGTAAACCAGATAGAAATCGAATACTCCTCTCATCCCAATCGAACCTCCTCAAACTACAACCTACATAGAAATCAACCCAACCTAACAATTTCACAATACACAGCTCACAAGGCTTACAATCACAGTTCAAAAGTCATGGTTCAACAACCAACACGTATCAAGTATGCCAATCACAAGTAGCAAGTAAATCAATCACAAGTAACAAGTAGATCAATCACAAATATCGAATGCATCAATCATAATAGTCAACTCTTGTCGGAACCATTTCCCATCGGATTTATATCACATTACTAGCCGAAACCATTTCCCATAAGTTTTATATCACATCACTAGTTGAAACCATTTCCTATCGGCTTTATATCACATCACTAGCCGAAACCATTTCCCATCGATATTATATCACATCACTAGTCCAAACCATTTCCCATCAGCTTTATATCACATCACTAGCGTAAACCATTTTTTATCGGCTTTATATATTACATAACTAGTCGGAATCATTTCCCATCGACTTTATATCACTTGTCTCAACACAGTGTACAACAATCAATGCACATAAGCAATTTCACACCATAAGAAAGAGACAACAATTCAAGCAATTCAAGTCCACGTTCATGTCATCGATCAAAGCATTTCATCAATCAATCAAATAGGTTTCACAACAAGGCAAATCACAAGCATTATGATCAACACATTGTCTTTTTATTAATCTCCTTTTTATTCTACTAGATTAATCTATTATCATCTCTTCCAGATAGAGTTAGAATGTTTTTTAAAGATGAAAAAACGGGTGTCGTTAAGGAGGTGTTGCGAAAAATTGTCTATGACAAATTGCCCTCGTACTGCACAACATGTAAACATCAGGGTCACAAGGAGGAAGAATGTAGACTGACTATGGAGATAAAAGGTGGACTGATTGATGAAACAAAAATAAACGGAGAAAAGTTCCAAGGAGATTTGCGATCAATTTTGGATGAGAAAAAGAAAGCTCTTTCTCTTACACAAACTGGAAAAGAGGTAACATTACCAAATTCTTCTAACAATAATTCTGGAAAAAATAGTGTGGATAACCTTAACAAGGAGAAACACGCTACAACAGCAACATCTGGGCATAAAGAAGATACAGAAGCTATGTTATCTGGGACGCTGACTAGTAAGATAAGTGAGCAGCTTGGTGCGGCTACACCAGGTTCCTCCACTCCTGTCCATATTGATGTTGAGGCACAAAATAATGTAGATAATAACTCAAGGGAGTTGATCGGTACATCACAAGTCGCTACAGGGCAGTTGTCATCTGGATTTGTGAAAGATGGAGAGTAGGGTTCGCCTAAGGCAGTTGTGGTTACTAAATCAAGGCAAGATGAAGCCAAACAAGGCAACTCTACCGCAAAAAAATTCAGTAATCAATGGACTTTGGTCTCACATAAAAAAATGGCTGACTCTAAGTCCTCAAATAATCACATTTTGCACCAAAACAATTCTACACTGGTTGAGTTTGATAGAAGTAATAGTGTCGTTGAATGTACTCAGTTTGATGTGTTGCGAGACGAGAATTTTGGACAATATGAAGGGCTAGATGGTATGGCTGAATTATCTGCTGAATCTAGGAATACTTTAGACTTGGAAAAGCAGATTGAGCAAGCGGGGAAGTTGAAACAACGTTGTCACGATGATCAGACTGATCAACAAGCTCTTGTGACACATGAAAAGGAATTCATTGTTACGGAGGAGATAGATGGCAAAGAAATCAATCCAAATACACCTACCATGTTTATTTCAAATCAAGAGGTGGCTACAACCGATTTGAATGAATTTAAGGAAAAACAAGGGGAAACGAGTGCTTCAAGATGGGCAGATTTAGTTGAGGAAGAGAATCATACTCCTTCTTCTAGTAAGAGTAAGTTAAGCCCTCAAGCACCCGAATTTGTGCCTACAAGTAAGACAAATCCATCTATGGCAGCCATAGGTACTTCATCTAGTTGGAGTGCTGCAAAAGTAAGTTTAGCTAATAGGGATATCCTTCATGACTTGGGCAATGACATGTCTGATGGGGATGATGAAGATGATATGTTGGATATATGCTTTGATAGGTGGCTAAGGAGGGGGATCTTTCACCTAGACAACAAAGAAATGGAAGCACCAAATGCAAAAAGAAGACATATGGAAGACAACATAGTTTGGATGGTCAGGTGAGTGAGGAATTTGTTCCAAGGCACCAACCGATGTGACTGGCAAAGCAAAATCATATGACAGTGTCAACAACTTTATCAAAATCCAATAAATCCAAGAGGAAGTGATAAACTATCAATTATTTTTGGACAGATTTGAAGAAGAAGACGAGGGAAATAATTCAGATTACTTTAGACGGGCAAAATATTTGTTTTAGTTCATACATATATCAATTGAAGTTTGAGGTGAATAGCTCATCTTTATTCTTAGCTTTTATATTCTTGCATTACTTAAGTATCCTCATTTGTAATATCATCATAGAGAGTATTATAAACTCTGTGATGATCATAGAATACCTAGTTTTCTCTAGTTCTTATTTTCTTCAAGCTTGTTAATTAGTAGAGATTTGTTATCTCATTAGTAATAGTAAGGTAAGGTATAGCCCCCGTTGCTTGTACATAATCCCTATTGATTTTTTATTACTATTAATAAAAGACCGCTATACACTCTATCTAGTGGTAAATTTGCTTTAAAAAAAAAGACTTGGCATAACAAATTATTAACATATATATGGGGGGAGGTTTGTGCTAGTTAATAATATTTTGCAATCATTACCCATATATTTGATGTCTGCGATGAATCCTCTAAAAGGGGTGATAGATCAAATGCTTAAAATTATGGCAAAATTTCTTCTGGAGTAAGACAGGCGGTCTTAAAGGGAAACATTGGATGGCATGGGAGGATCTATGCCTATCAAAGGAGGAAGGTGGTGTAGGTTTTTGTTCGTTACCTCAGATTCATTATGGGCTCACTACATTTGGAACTAGTACTGCAAAAGAAGCATCCAGTTGTGGCTCATGGCACAGGGGCCTCACATGTGTGAAGAAAAATGATTAGTATTAGAGAAGATGTCGAACATAATATTTGGTGGTAGCTCAAGACAGGTGAAGTAAGTTTATGATTTGACAACCGAATAAAACAAGGGGCCTTCTATTATGTGGAGGAACAAAGTCGAGGGGAAAAAGAAGGGGAAGTAAAAGAATTCATAATGGAAGGAAGGTGAGACAGTATTAAACTGAGGCAGTATGTATCAGAAGAGATGGTAGATCACATAACTGACAACATTAGTCCAACGTTAATGAGGAATGGTAGGGATAAGGCTTGGTGGATGGAAAGTACTTGTGGTGTTTACAGTGTGAAATCAGCTTGGGAGACACTAAAACATAGAAGGGAGGAACGAGAAGTTTACAAGCAAATATGGAATAAGGGGATCCCGTTCAAGATAAATTTCTTTCTATGGAGGATATGAAAGGAAAGAAAAGGAAAGAATTAATGTTGTTTCAAGATGTTGGTGCTGCGAACAATTCAATAAGAGACCATGAAATATTTATTTCTAACAGTCCCCATAGCTGTAAAGTTATGGAGGCATTTTGCTAATTTTGCAGGTCTGAAATTGGATGGGATACAACTCCCAAATGTCATGATGAGATAGTGGTACAGTGAGGGTCCAAGCAAACTAAAGTTTGTGTATAGGATGTTACCAGTTGCAATTACATGAGTACTATGGAAAAAAAAAGAATTACAGGAAGCATAGAGGAGATCTATCACTACAATGGATGATATCCAGGTGCTACAAATCATTCAATGCGTGGTTACAAGGAGATTCTATTGGATTAAGATATAAGGAAAGGATTGGAAGGAAATGATCAAAGTTATGAGTGCATACAAACCAAGGTTATATCACTATGCAGTGAAATGGAAAATGCCATAAGAAGGAACACTAAAGTGTAATACAGATGGAGCATGTAGAGGAAATCCTGGAAGGTGTCATGGAAGCTTGAGAACAGTATGATGAGTTACAACAAGCGCTAATGAAAATTGAGTCAATAATTCAGCATACATTCAAGGAAGGTAATAAATTGTCAGATTACATGGCAAATCTCGCTATTGACAATGATGAAAAGCAGATGTTCAGATCTTTCAAACAACTCCCACCATTGGGAAAAGATAATAAATATAGAAAAAGCACAAATTCCTTCATTAAGAGTCCGCACCAAAATGATGTTGTTGATCCTGTATTCCTAAGATACTTAGAACAAAAACTTTGAAGAACTTGGTAAGAAACAACAAAGTTTAAAGAGTATTTTCAAAACTAGAAAATTAAAACTTGTAGAGAAAATTGAATCAGAAACAAATTAGAAACAATATACAAAATATTTTTCTCAAAGAAGAAAATCGAGCCCACTGAATGCACAGTGTCCCCTTAAGGAAATTATTCCCCTCTAGTATCCGAGATTTGAACTAGAATAGATCCTCCCAGGGTATACGACTTATTCACCAGAGTATTGATACCCAAATCGTTGGTGTCAGCGAACCAGTCAACGGCAGTAAAGTACACTTAGAATACTAGATTTAGTAGTAGAAGTAGAAGTCTAAAAAGAGGAAATCCTCTATTTATAGACAACCAAGGGTAGTGTGAACATATGTTTATTGTGCCTTATCAGAAAGGTCACAACCCTTTGAAAAGCTACAACCCTTCGGAAAGGTCACAATCTTTCATAACAGTCACAACTTTTCATAAAAGTCACAACTCTTCATAAAAGTCACAACATTTCATTAAAGTCACAACTTTTCATAAAAGTCGCAACTCTTCATTTTCCATTCACACATTTTAAAACCCAACAATCCCCCGCATGAATGGGGAATGACTCTAAGACAAAGAAACGGACAAGTGTGTATACTTTCCAAGCAAGAATTAATTGCATCTGAATAAGTAGGTTTCCCTTTGAACTTTCCGTAGTGAACATATGTCGGATATACTCGGTCAATCGGTAGATGCGATATCCTTGAAACCGTCGAGCTTTGGTGTATACCTAGACAATCAGATGTCACACAATCAACCCTTTATCGTTTATGGTTCTTACGGTTGTGTTCATTTCAGCCATGAACACCTCCTGGTTTCATAAGTGTATAGAGAATAGGCTTTTGACAATGATTCTCTTTGAAGCGGCTTCCACTTCACACTCAAATAGGTGATTTCTAACCGTGTCATCGCGTAGATACACTATTTGGTCAAAACTGCCAAACTTAGCAAATCATTAAAAACTTTAAGCTTTATTAACTCGTTAACAAGCCTTAATGTTGTATCCTTGTTCCTGAACATTGTCTTCATCATGAGAATGGATTGAGTTGGTTGACAATGCCAAACCGTCAGTCACAACTTTGTTTTCTTCTTGAACCTAGCTCTTGGGATCTCCAGTCTGCTAGGTAGAGTTACCGCCATGATGACTTGTCCTAAGCCGTAAACCCATTCCCTTAGATGATTTTTCAACTGCCTCTCCAACTAGGCCTTTTGTTAGTAGAGCTCACACATTATCTCTTGACTTTACATAGTCAATTGTAATAATTCCACTAGAGAGCAATTTTCTAACGGTATTATGCTCCGTCGTATATGACGAGATTTTCCGTTATACAACATGCTCAATGCCCTACCTATTGCATCTTGACTATCAAAGTGTATGCATACTAATGCCAAAGGTTTGAGCCAAAAAAGAATATCTTTCAAGAAATTTCGAAGCCATTCAACTTATTCACCGGCTTTATTTAGAGCGACAAGCTCAAAGATCATTGTAGAGCGAGCGATACATGTCTGCTTGGAAGATTTCCAAGAGACTTCTCCTCCACCAAGAGTAAATACATATCCACTCATGGATTTTACTTCATTTGACCCGTTGATCCAATTTGCATCACTATATCCTTTCTATACTGCTGGATATTTGTTATAATGCAAGGCATAGTTTTAAGTATGTTTTAAATACCTCAAAAATCTTCTCATTTTCATCCAATGAGTTTGATTGGGATTGCTCGTGAACCGACTCAGTTTACTAATAGCACATGTTATATTTGATCGCGCACACCTTCTGATATACATCATACATCCCAATACTCTATCATAATCCAATTATGAGTCACTTTCACCTTCATTCTTTTGAAGTACAAAGATCACATTTAGTGATGTCTTGACAATATTGAAATTCAAATATTTGAACTTCTCAAGTACCTTTTCAATGTAATGAGACTTTGACAATGCTAAACATTGCGGAGTTCTAAGGATTCTTATATCTAAGATCACATTAGCAACCCCAAGAACTTTCATATCAAAGTTTCTTTCTAGCATATGTTTAGTAGCATTTATGTCATAAGTGTCTCTGCTGATGATAAACATGTCATCATCATACAAGCAAACAATGACCGTGTGATTTGAAGTATCTTTAATGTAAACACATTTATCACTTCCATCATTCTTAAATCCATTTGTCAACATAATTTTGTCAAATTTCACATGTCATTGTTTGGGTGCTTGTTTTAGTCCATAAAGTGACTTAACAAGTTCGCACACTTTCTTTCCTTTACAAGGAACCATAAAACCCTCGGGTTGTTCCATGTAAATTTCTTCCTCCAACTCTCCATTTAAGAAGGCTGTCTTAACATCCATTTGATGGATTTCAAGATCATGCAAGACCGCTAGTGCTATTAACACCCTAATAGATGTTATCCTTGTTACTGGAGAGTATGTATCAAAGTAATCGAGACCTTCATTTTGTCTGTATACTTTGACGACAAGTCTAACCTTATATTTGTCAATACTCCCATCTACTTTCATTTTCCTTCTGAAGATTCACTTTGAACCCAAAGGTTTATTTCATGGAGGAAGATCAATCAACTACCAATATGATTGCTCAAGATTGAATCAATCTCACTATTGACGCCCTCTTTCCAAAAGAATGAGTCTACAGAAGACATAGGAAATGTTACAAAATCATATCCGAAGGAAGTAGATGTCCATTGACACTTACTACGCCTCTCAATCTCTTTATTAAGTACATTCTCCTTTGGTTCTTCCCAAGGTCTTGGAGACCCTTCACTAGACTACTCAAGTCTAATTTTATAGTCCACAGTCTAAGGTCCTCATTTGATCCTTTTAGGGATAGGAACTTGGACTTACGCTAAACACCCCCACACTTTGAAATATTTCAAGTTGGATTTCCTTCCTTTCCATTTCTCATATGGAATAGATTGTGTCCTGAACAAACAAAACTTTTTGTTGCTTTCTTTCTGAACAGACAAAACTTTTGTTGTTCCTTTTTGCTGTAAGGATAGCTTCTCCATACAAGTTTTGTGGTAAACCTGAACTTATAAGTAATACATCCACCATTTCCTTCAAAGTTTGGCTTTTCTTTTCATTCTGCAATTCCATTAGATTGAGGTGAGTAGGGCAATAGTTTGATAGATAATTCCACTTTCCAAACATATTCAATTTTATATTGTCTAGACGTTTTTATTGCTTCATCCTTACCATTCAACAAATAGACATAACGTATTTAATGCAATTGTCAATAAAAGTTATAAGATATTTTTTCCCACCACGAGATGGTGTTGACTTCATATCACAAATGTCAGTATAAATCAACTCTAAGGGATTAGAATTCCTTTCAACAGATTTGTAAGAATGCTTAGCATACTTAGATTCAACACAAACTTGACATTTTTATTTATTGCACTCAAAGTTAAACAAACCTTATAAGTTGATCAGTTTTTCTTTACAAGGTTTTGTAATTGACATGTCCCAAGTGATCATGTCACAAACAGTTTGACTCAAGAAAGTAAGATGAACCAGAAATATTGAGTTTGAAAAGACCCTCCGTGAGGTAACTTTTTCTCACAAATATTTTGTTCTTACTTATTACAATTTTGTTAAATACAAACATTGTTTAGAGCCAACACCTTACTAGATATCCTTTTCAGAAGGACCTTTCCATAACCTTCAATTTGGTTGTTATAGAATTTACCCATGAACATAGTCTCATCGGGTCCAACAAGAGCATATGAACCAAATACTTCTTTTACAACACATGACAAATGACTACTCACCAATATTCATGTCTATACAAATAGTTGTATTTTAATAGACAAATCTTTTCATGAAAAAATTACAACATTTTAAGTGACACTCTTTCATAAAAAAAAACACAACTATTTTGAACAAGTATATATATAATTTTGGTAATTTCATACTAGTTATACCATATACTAGAAAAAGAGAAACTCAACGACCACAATTCAAATATACTCTAAGAATTTTGTGGGTCAAACATAATACACGAATGTCATTGAATCTCATATCTTGTGCTCCAAATTTAAATTAAACACTAAGTCTAATTTTATCTTTATCATAAGCAAAGAACCCCCACCTTTTAAATATGATCTCAAAAAATTATTTTTCAAGTATTTGAAAATAGTTTTTCCTCATATTTTTTCCATACTATCAAAATGTCATTGGCAACATGAAACCTCTTTTGGAAATATTATTCTACAAAAGAATTATAGTGCTTCAATTCCCTTTGACAATCTTTACACAATATCAAAGTTCATTCCATAGAGGCATCTATTGCAGGCACAAAATCACAAACTTTAAGTCACTGGTCTTTTTTACTATCACAATTAGACATACCACTTAGTATTTAGAATACTAATAATAAAGACAAATCTTTTGTACAATTTATTTCTATTCAACAATGAAGTTTTTTTTTATATTCTTCAAATCGTCAACCGAATGAACTTTGAATGTGGATAAAGTTTTTATCACTTCAAATAAGTTTCAAATTCAACCGGAGTAGAAAACCAAAAGTACAACACTGACTTATTAGGTGAAGTTTTCAAACCAATTGCACGGTCTAATTTATCCAGAGTAGAAACTACAAAAGTTTTTGGTCTACAACAATCAGACACAATCAAATTTCACACGGAGTACAACAATACAAAAGTTTTTTAGTCTCCCAACAGAATAAACATATTCTTAGATTATCACATAGATATGCTTTTCTTTTCAAATAGCCTTCCAACTAAAACATTTTGACATAATATCTTATCAAACTATCTCATTCTGCAAACTAAAGAATTTTAAAGGCGACACTATTTGCCAAGGAAAATTCATTCAAAAAATATATGATTTGCAAATTTTTTTTTCCAAAGACTCACATGATAAATATCAAAAGAGTTAACTTTTAGAAACTATTTTCCTCCTTAGATAAATAATAAGAAGGTTACCTGGTGTAATCTTTAATCGAAATACCACCAATTCTTCTGGTACATTCCCACTTTGACCTTGCTAAACAAGACACCGAATTCTAGAGAAGTAGTGCATTAATCTTCTACTTCCATGATCTGTTTCCCTCAATCAGTAGAATACAAGAAATACCAACAGTATAACAATAATTTCCTTAAGATTGTTGTTGATCCTGTATTCCTAAGATACTTAGAACAAAAACTTTGAAGAACTTGGTAAGAAATAACAAAGTTTAAAGAGTATTTTCAAAACTAGAAAATTAAAACTTGTAGAGAAAATTGAATCAGAAACAGATTAGAAACAATATACAAAATATTTTTCTCAAAGAAGAAAATCGAGCCCATTGAATGCACAGTGTCCCCTTAAGGAAATTATTCCCCTCTAGTATCCGAGGTTTGAACTGGAATAGATCCTCCCAGGGTAGAACGACTTATTCACCAGAGTATTGATACCTAAAACGTTGGTGTCAGCGAACCAGTCAACGACAGTAAAGTACACTTAGAATACTAGATTTAGTAGTAGAAGTAGAAGTCTAAAAACTCATTATTTCATTGTTGAAAAATAAGAGGAAATCCTCTATTTATAGACAACCAAGGGTAGTGTGAACATATGTTTATTGTGCCTTATCAGAAAGGTCACGACCCTTTGAAAAGCTACAACCCTTCGGAAAGGTCACAATCTTTCATAAAAGTCACAACTCTTCATAAAAGTCACAACTCTTCATAAAAGTCACAACTCTTCATAAAAGTCACAACATTTCATTAAAGTCACAACTTTTCATAAAAGTCGCAACTCTTCATTTTCCATTCACACCTTTTAAAACCCAACAAATGATACAAAAGTCACATGGACAAAGCTATCATCAACAAAGTTAGGGATATAAAATTGCAGATTCTAAGCAGCTTGGCTATGTACAATACACAGATTCACAGTATAGGAATATTTACAGCTGCTAAGTCAGATACGCTAGTCTATGGTAGTACACAAAAGTCATCACCAAAAACGAAAGGCAGCGGCATCAGGTTTTGGCGTTAAGCATTAGAGGTCAGCTACAAGCGTAACTGTGGAAGAACTGCGAACTCGGGATGGCTACCTAAGACATCATCCAACAAAAAGCTACCATTTCTTGAAGAAACAACAAACAGTCAAAACGATGAATAAGAAAAGAGGCAAGAAGCAGTGGCGGAGCCACCTTGAGTTCAGGGGTTCATCCGAACTCCCTTTGGCAAAAAATTATACTACTTATACATGGTTAAAATAATTTTTTATGTATATATAGTAGATGTCGAACCCCTTCGGCTAGTTTGTGTGTCTACTCTTCAGATTTTGAACCCCGAAAATCCTGGCTTTGCTACTAGGCCAAGAAAATAGAAGAAAAATTACCTAGGTCAAGTGACATATCTTGTGTAGATTGAAGCAAGAGGAGAACATGGTGAATGGGCGAAATCCAGAAAAGGAGAAGACGAAGACTGAGATTCAGCTGAGAACAAGGAGGCAACATGAGGAAAGTGTGGAAGAGGAAAGTGAGCTCAATGAGAGCTAGGGGTGTGCATCGGTCGGTTCGGTTCGATCTTACATATTATCGGTTCGATTTATCGATTTTCATTTTTTAAATAAACTAAACCAATAACTAAACCAATACGATATTTTTTATTGATTTTCGATTTATCGGTTTTGGTCCTTAACGGTTCGGTTTTCGGTTTAACCAATAAGAAAATGCTTATAAAATAAATATATGACTTCTCTAATAAATTTGACGCGACAAGACAATAATGTAATTTTATAAATGCTCATAAAATAGAAACAATAATAACAAACATGAAAAGAGTTATACAAGTGTAACACAAAGAGAAATTGAGAGAAATAGGTTCTTACTTTAGGTTTTGACATTTTGTATAATGTGAAGTTATGAATTCAAAGTTACAATGAAGTGTGAATTGAAGGCTAAGGACAAAGACAGTAACTAGTAAGGTATTAAGATTAATATTTAATTTTTATGTATGGGTAAAAATAGTAAATTCCTAATCTTAATGGGTTATCGATTTACCCAATAACTCAATATGAAAAACCAATAACGAACCGATAATCCAATAATTATTTTTTATAAAACCATTAACTCAATAGCAATAAACCAATAGCACTTTTTTGGTTCGGTTTATCGGTCGGTTCGATTTTTGCACACCCCTAATGAGAACTGAAGAAATCCTAATTACTTAGATTCGCACTAGTTTGCAATATCACATTCCTTACCATATTTTGGGTTTCATATATATGTATCTGTCTCTTTCAGATATATGTATTCTCGTATCAATTAGTGTGTCTAATTAAAGGATATTATTAAAAGTCATTAATTAAGGAGTATGTCTAATTAAGAGATATGATTGAAAGTCATTAATTAAGGAGAAAATCATGTTTGCAATAATTTTAAAAGGACATGACATATCACAACTTCTAAAAAAATTCAAAATAATCAAAATCCTACTTCTTCTTTTTTGACGATTCAGCAAAGTTTAGACTTCTTAACTCAGATTCACGAATTATTATTTAGATACATGTGTATATTTTGTCAAATACACATACACTTAATCAGATACACTGATAAAAAAACTAGATACATATAATCTTAACTCAATAGTGTGCCGGATACATTAATAATGTGTCACATACATGTGTAAATTTTCAATAATGCGTAAATCACCAATACATACGTATGTTTATTCAGATACATATATACTTAATTAGATACACTGATAAAAAATAGATATGTATAATCTTAACTCAATAATGTGTACATTTGTAAATCTCCAATACATGTATATGTTTATTTAGATACACATACACTTAATTAGATACACTGATTAAAAATAGATAAATATAATCTTAAACTCAATAATGTGTCAAATACATGCGTAAATCTCCAATCTGATCCAAAAACTCCCTTTCTCATCTTCTTCCTCGTTAAGGTTTATCACAATTACTGCATAAACCCTAAACCCTCTTTTCATTTGCAACAAATTTCATACTATCTTTCTCTTTTGTTTGTCAAAGTTACGCGATTGAAAATATTTAGAATTGTAGTGGTAATTTCATGTCGTTTTTCGAGCAACAATAAATAAACATTTGGGAGCCAATAGGTGGATGGAAGATAGTTTTGTACTATTTTCAATAGTTCAAGGATATTTTAGGCCCTTTTCCGTATTTTTTATAATGAGAATGAGCTTATAACCAATACATGTAATTACATTTTACAACAAGGTAAAAGACGGAAGACCTCAGAAATTCTTTGTTAGATGCCTAGGATGTAACAAGCTGCAGACCTCACACCTCAATCCTATAGAGCTCAAAGGGGAGGAAGCCAAAAAATTGAAGTGCACAGCAAAGAGAAGAATTCTTTTTTCCTCTTTTGACATTTCTTTTTCTTCTGCATTTGATCATCTACCCTCCTCCTTTCCGACTTGTATCGAGCCATCCCTCATCAATTTTAAGCTGAGACTGTTGAATCGTTCACGAGAATACTGTCTCGATGCTTTTCTCCAATCTGTACCAGCCTTCATCATTGCAGCAAATTCCTCGTAACTAATGCGACCATCCTGCATGGTTATAGACAATGTAACTGATGAACTTCCATGCTGTGGTAACAAACTTAAAGCTCAAAATGACCGACATTAAGTCGAAATGAATGATAAAGTTGAACAGAAGAGCAATGAATGGAAAAGAACATACAATTTTTAAAGGGGAAAATATATAAATACTCTCCTCAATTTTCTCCGAATTCCATTACACACTTAAACTTTGCGGGAAGCCTATTACTCCCTGTTCATGTCCAAAATGTATCTATTACAACCTTGAGACGCCACACGACATAGAGTATTTACTCTCTTGAAGCGCCTGAGGTGAAAATAATCAAAAATTTAATTTTTGTAGCATTTCTTCTATTGTATATACTTTCCTACTCTTGTTTTTTTATTTTTTATGCTTTCTTTATCTTTCTCTTCCTTTTTCTTCTTCCCTTACCTATGACCCTTCTTTTCCTTTTCTACTAATTTGAGTTGTTTGATAGGAACATTTGATTTTTTGTACTGACCTGAGCTGTTTAAGTTGCCAGAAAACTAAAAGTAGGGTGAATCCGGTTTTTTCTGATGAGAAGCTCTCTCCCTTCATCTTTTTCCAGTGGCCATAGGACATTAACATGTTGGGGAGACGGAAGAGAAGTGAGAAAGGAAAAAGGAGTTAAATGACATGAGACAGCGCATGCATACACCCCAATGTTCTCATTTGGTTATATACCTCTCAGGATGATAGAAGTTTAGGGGGTATTTATGGTTCCACAAGCAATCAAAGAGACATTTGTAAGAGAAGTACATGCACCAAGTACGAAATCCGGTAGATATACATGAATGGACACACAAAAATACTGACCTTGTCAGTGTCAACATCATGCATAATGGCATTGATGACCTCCTCACTGTTGCCACCATCCTCATCACTCAAGGCACTGCGCAGTTCCTCGATTTCTATGTAACCACTCTGATTTCTGTCGAAAACTGAAAATGCTTTGTGCAAGTGCTCATCATTTGCCATCTTTCTAAGATGAACAGATACAGCGACAAACTCCCCGTAATTTAAGCTTCCATCTCCATCAACATCAGCCTGTAAAAGTGAAGCAGAAGATCAAAAAAGGAACGATTATAATAATATCTCTCTGGACAATGAGCATTGAATCGTGTAAGTAGCTTTATGGGAAACAACAAGAACCAAATTAGGTAGGCAAAGAAAGTGCCAGGCAACTCTTACAGCTTTAGATAGATTCACATTGAAAGTCTGATCACAGTAGGGGGGGGGGGGGGAAAGAAAATTTGTGAGTTCGACTTATATTGATCTAAAATATCCTATACAATAATCGTTTCGAGAAACTGCATAGAGAATTAAATACTCGGTTGTAATGCTTGTCTTCCCTTCAAAGCTGAAATTTCTGAATATTTCAAAGAGAGAAGAATTCTGGTAGTATTAGCAGCTTGACTTATACATATATATTTAGCCCTTGTAATGTTAAAAGAAAGTCCAATCAAGCGAAAGAACTGCATGAGAATGCTTACAGCTTCCATAAGAATCTGAAGATCAGCATCAGGGATCTGATGACCCAGCTTTTGCAGACCATTTCTAAGTTCTCCAAGGTTAATCTTGCCTTTCCTTCCGGTATCCATCATGTCAAATGCCTCCTTCATTCCAGCCACTTCTTCTGCTGATAAAAACTCAGCCATAATCTGTGCAAGCAATGAAGAAAGCATATAACACCAAGAAAAGCATTATATTAAGAAACTTTTGTGAGAAGGCAGAAAATCTTCTGTCCTAATTTTGGGTTTAAAAAACTAGGCGTATGAAGATATCCTTTTGAGAAGGTGCAGAACGCTAACGATATGTATAGAACTACAGATGAAAAGGGAATACTTTACCGTTAGAGCTCTTTTCTTGAGCTTGTTCATTACTGAAAATTGTTTTAGCCTTGCTTTCACAGTCTCACCCAATGAAACATTTGGTGCTTTCTTTATATTTTGTAACCAGGTATGCTCTGCATTCATGTATATGGAAAAGCCCAAAAAAAGTCACTAAATTGAACTTATGAAACTAAGAGAGAATAAACAACAAGCAAATGAAAGAATAGCATCTCATAGATTAACAAACATTACCAAGAACCTGCTGAGCTGTGAGGCGTCGTGTTGGATCTGGATCAAGCATCTTCTTTACAAGATCCTTTGCATTATCAGAAACGTTAGGCCATGGATCTCTCTTGAAATCAACCAAAGAGCGAATAATTGCTTGGGCTACTCCTTGTTCAGTCTCTGCACATATTTAATAGAATTTTAGGCAATTACTGAGAAAACTGTGAGTAAAGTAATGGAAGCACAGAGTACTGACTATTACAGGCCAAAAGGAAAAAAGGAACTTTGATTTAGATGGTCCAGGAAGAGGTGGGATTCACTCTTGCAGCCACCCTCACCTAGTCATCTACGATGTTAACAACGCATCAATATGTTTCAAATTCCATTTCATTTTGACACTTATTAATTAATCACCAAGTTCTAAGAAATGCATAGCCCGAAACATATGCACCAAGGTTTATTACTTTTTCTTAATCGGTGAACCCAGGTATATTACTTGTTACATAAAGAAGGCAAATAAAAGAAATGAACCTGCCCAGAAAGGTGGAACACCACAAAGAAGAATATAAAGGATAACTCCAGCACTCCAGACGTCAACCTCCGGGCCATAATTGCGTTTTAGGACCTCTGGAGCCATGTAATAAGGACTTCCCACTATCTCATTAAAGCGTTCCCCTGTTAAAGAAATAAAGACGATTCCAAATATTAATATTTTTTAGCATGAAAAAAGTTCTAACATACCGTACCATTACTAATTGCATTACCAGGTTTAAAGAACACTGACAATCCAAAGTCAATAGCCTTCAGAGGAGCAGTTTCTTTCTTGTTACCAAAGAGAAAGTTCTCAGGTTTGAGATCACGATGCATTACTCCATGCAAATGACACATCTGCAATGTCATTGAAATTCAGTGAGTTGAAAATTGAAAGAAGAGCAGCCATTGCTTGAGGAAACATAATGCAACTGAACAATGACCTAAGATATATTAGCAACCACATAGTTTAAATTGTATAAAGTTAGGATAATCAGCCATCATGTTATCTTTGGTTACCACCCCGTTCTTCTAACGGTCCCAAACAACTACAATATAGAAACTTGAACTATTGAAACCCATTCCATAAATGATTCTATCATTTATTGATCAAAGTGTGACATATGGAATCCTTATCCAGAAATTCAGTCAGTTGGTTCTAATCTGTCATTATGAAAGTTGAGCTCCTATGTCATTATGGTCACAAACTACAGTTTTTATTGAACTCCATTTGAAACAATTGCATGTTACACCAACTATTGCTGAAAGCAATCAAGCTATAAAATATCTCCCACTCTGAAAATAGAATATAAGGACCAACATCTTACTGGTTCCTGACAATTAATTTTTCGTTTCTATTTGCCTCTAAACCAATAAGCTATCTGTCTAAAACTATCACAAGTTGCTATCATTGTGGACGTTTGCATTGTGATATCCTCTGTTTTATTAGCTTTTTTAAGTTTCATTTAAATGGTTAAGACAAAAGTATATAATTTAAAAGGCAAATGCATGAGAAAAATTATAGGACAATGAAACAGTTACCAAGAAAGAAACTGAAAAAAACAAGATAAGAAAGATAGAAAACCTAACAATATTTAGAGCATAAAAGCACTTCTTACTATTTTGACATTTGGGTATAAGGGTATTGGAAGATAAAATCTAGTCAAGTTAAATGTTATAGGATCTCAACATGTGAAATGAATCAAATAAAATGGTAAGCACTCACAATCCCACAAGTGGGGTCTCAAGGAGGGTGGTGTGGAAAGGAAGATACAACAGTGAAGCAGTCATGCTGGACATAATGGAGAAGAGAGAAGTCGCAACAACACATAATACGATAACCGAGCAAAGGAAACAAGTAATAATAAAATCGAAGAACAAGATAGTATGTGAGTAATAATAACAATACAAATAAGGGAAACTAGACAACGCTCGACTACCCATTTACAAACAGGCATAAACCAAAAATTCAGACATTTACTTTCTATCCCAACATTCTTTTCTTGTCTACTTTGATACTTTCAGTTGGCATTGTCAAATTCAGACTTCATTAACATATTCCTAAATTAGCAACCCTTAAATTACATGAAACAAACAGACAAGTTACAATTAAACATGAAAAACAAAGATAAGCATCAATTTGTAAAACTATACCTGAACAACTTCTACTATAATCTTCATAATAACCGCAGCTGCTCTCTCCGTATAGTGTCCCCTAGCAACAATCCTATCAAACAACTCACCCCCCTCACAAAGTTCCATCACAATATGCACTGCATTATCATCCTCATAAGTGTCCTTCAAGGTCACAATATTAGGATGTTTAGGCAAATGCTTCATGATCTCAACTTCTCTCCTAACATCATCAATATCTACAGCAGTCCTAAGTTTCTTCTTCGATATCGATTTGCAAGCATATTTGTCCCCTGTATCAACATCAGTACATAAATATGTAACCCCAAATTCTCCTCTTCCTAGCTCAAGACCAAGATCATATTTTTCTTGAATATAATGTCCTGTTGGATCCTTCAACACAACAAGCTTGTTTCCATCACCTCCAGATGCTTGAGTTGCACCATAATCAAGAGCAAAAGGGTTTGGTTTATTCTTCTTCTTGTTCTTCTTATTCTCAGAAGAATTACCAGGTGTCCCACAGCAATTTCCCATAACAATTTAAAAATATCAAATACTGAAAAAACGTAACAACAAAAATCAATCTTTGAGCTAAACAATGAAACCAAAAATGTCATATTCAAATATTCATTCAGATTCTAACTTTCTTGAAACAAAAAAACACAAAAAGCATGCATTTTTAAGAGATCTTCAAGAATATGAACCCATATTTCAAGATTCTAATAAATTTCTAATCTTTTTTCAAACCCCAACATATAAAATCAAAAAACAAGAAGAAAAAAAGATACCAACATACAGAAACATCATAAAAAACCAAGATTAAACAGCAATGAAATGTAGAAAAAAACCTGCAGAAAATAAAAATGTTGCCTTTTTTTGTTGTTGTTGTTGGAGATAAGAATTGGAGGGTAGTTGGGGAATTAAGAGAAGAATGTGAATATGAGAAGAAAGAGTTTTTTCATGAAGGTGTGAATACTAAATTCGCCATTGGAAGAGAGAGTCAAAGCTCTTTTCTACAGAGACTTTTCTCTCTTGGAAACCTCCATTCTATTTTCCCCATTTCTCTATATTTTTTCTCTGTTATTTCAATGGATATTTTCATGGTTTTCAAACTATGTTTTTCTTTTTAGAGGAAAACATTGTGATAATGAAATAGCGAAATTTCATTTACACACTCGAATTATCATATACTATTTTTGTTCTAATTTGTTTTTTCTATTTGAATTTAGCATGGGATTTTAAAAAAAATAAAAGAAGTTTTGAATTTCATAATTTTAAGTTAAAAATATGTTAAATGTATCGAAATATTTTTTAATATTGTGATTTTAAGCATGTCATGTCGAAAGGTGAAATTAAAGAGTTATTAATTTATTTATTTATTTTAAACGACTAAAAAAAATTAGGACAAATAAATTAAAACTGAGGAAATATTTCAATTGAGCACCTAAATATCTGTCCTAATAAATATTTTTTATTTAAATTTTTAAAAAGTTTTTGCATATGATATCAAGCACTTATCATGTAGATAAATTCACTACATATAACACATTTTTAATTAGACACATCAATCATAATTAGAACATGTTTTGCATTTTAATTATTGAGGCTAATGTATATACGAAATAATATATTTTAAGTGGTTAACTTATTCATGTAACGTAAGATTAAGAACACATGCAAAGACATTTTCATTTGAGACGAAAATATCTAATAGAAATATTTTATCATATTTTCAGATTCTTAATAAAAACAAATCATAATTTGAGTGTCTCAATGAAATTTACGAAGTTATCGATTTATTCCATCATACTATGTTTGTTTTAATAATTTGACCAAATGAGTTTTCATTATTGTTAAACATTATTAAAAGAATATGAATAAATTTGTATTTGATTTTAGTCTAATTTAATGAAAGGAGAATAAAACTAGTGATGAGTTTAAAAACATTCATGTATTATATTAGATCTATCAATTTCTCAAACAGAATAATGAGACACAACAACTGTTTCCCCTTTGTACTTTGTTTTTTCCTTCTGATTTCACACCTTTCTGCTGAATGAGACAAAACCTCAACGTTCAACACAATATATCAACATTTAAATATAATCCATTATTTCTAGATCGACCTAGTCAGAGGTATATGTGCATCCGTTAATTTTGAAAAAAAATGATGCAAGCGGGTGGTCCGAATTTAAACCTCGGTAACGATACTCTTTGCAACTTAGTTAATGGTGCCACCGTTGTATTTAAATCATGAATCCATCTTTGTTTCTAAATAATGTAGTAGTAAGTATTTTTTATGTTTTTGTTTTTTTCTTTCTGTAATTTTCTTGGTAAATATACATATATTTTTTACCATTAGTATTTCTTGTCTTTACCACTTTTTTCTTCCTTGTTTTCTTTTTTTAATAATTGTGGCTCTTTATAGCCCCCTAATGTCTACTATAATAAAGACAATTGTCAGGATGAATACATGCGGTTCCTTTTCAAATTTCCAATCATGAGAATAACTTTTCTTATTCTAGTATAATTATGAGAATAATTTTTATTTTTTTACGTTATTAGTGTAATTTAATCGATTAAAATAAGAATTTACTACACTACATTTTGTAGAATTGCTAATTAATTAAGATTATTATAGCTAATTATATGTTGTTGCTGATCAACTTAACCTAATGATGTAAACATATATATTGTAATTGGAAATGAATTTTAACAATAAAAGAGAGTTTGATTTAGTTTATGATAATAAGTGCAATTTATTTATAAAAAAAAGTACATCTTTGTTGAATATAATAAATCCACAAACCAACTAGGGTCGTCTAGAGCGATATTATTTCATCCTTAATCAGAAGTTTTGGTGAGTCTCCCTGAGTATGGAGCTGCTTTTGTTAGGGAGCGTTTTACCCCTCAATGTGGGACTTTCCGGAGCGAATTCAAATTTAGTCAGGCTCCAATATGAATATCAAACGCCGAATGAAAAATAAAAGATTCACGAGCCCGCAACAATTAATTGCTAGAGGAATAGGGTAGACAACTTTGCTCTAAATTAATACGGTGGACAATTAGTTTTTTTTTTTATCAATATATATTAAAGAGAATGTTCATGAAGAATCTATAATTGAAGCAAGCAAGAAATGATCACGAGTTTTAAGGTGGCGTTTTAGCTATGAATTTTTTTCACTTTTTTCAAAGTTCAACTTGAAAAATATGTTTGATCATAAAATTTTAAAATTCTGAAATTTTTAAAAATTTGAGAAATAACAATAAAGTGTTTTCACTTCAAATTACTCACAAGAAATTATAAACAACTCTAATTTATAGTCATGACCAAACAAAATTTAAAAAAATTACTTTAAAAATAAAAATTACATTTTTAAAATTTTACAATGTAACATGATCAAATGCCTACTTATGGTCAAATAGGAAAATGGAATGTTAGAAAATATGACTGAAAATTTATTAGAAAAAGAATCCTAACTACTTTAGAAGCACAAACCACATCTCCTAGAAAAGGGAGAATAAAAAGAAGAAGATACTCTATGGATGTGTTGGGTAGGGAAGAAAATATTTTTTAAGAAAATACTTTTACAAAAAATGAATGAGTATTTATTTGTGTTTAGGAATAAATTAATAAAAAATATTTTAAAAACATTTGCCTATAATAAATATTTAAAAATAAAAAAAACTAAACGTTTGTAGAACATAGACGCAAAAATTACTTGCTAGTGAATCTGGGCCAACGACTTTAATCAAATGAGTACCAATAAACTATTGACTTGACGCATTCCTTAAGAAACAATAAATAGAAGGGTGATTTTACTATATTACCCTTTGAATATAATAAATACAATGTATTGAAAAATGTAATAGGGAAATGACTATAATTAATGATAAGGGTAAATGAGGAAGTACGTGTAAAATTATCTATTGATTTCATAAAGTGGACAAGTATTGTTGGACATCCCAAAATAGTATAATGAATAAGTATTGTTGGACAGATTATTCGAACATTTTCTTAATTTTATGTCATTTGATTTCAAACAGAGTTATCAAGAGATTTCATGATTATAATCATATGATTTTCATTTCGCATTTAATGTGGAGTTAGTTAAGGCTAAGATCTTGGTATAAAATTTATGTCGGTTTAGCTAATATCAATAACTAAATTGTAAGATTCTGTAAAAAAAATTAATGTATCTTCGAATAATTATTAGATTAGTAATTTGAGAATAATATTAGATTTGCCTTGTGCTATGGTAGTGCATCACACAAGGGCATAAAAACACAAATATAATAAATTAATTATATTTTAATTTTTAAAAATAATTATTATTTTGAATTAGTTAATTTTAAGAAGCACGACAATAAAATAATTCGAAAGGAGTAATGTATTAAACAAGGGTCCCTACGCTCCAAAAATAATAATTATTTTGAATTAGATATTTTAGAAAGCACGACGATAAAATGGATCGAAGGAGTAATCTACTAAAGAAAATGTTCATGTATAATTTATATATAATTGAGGTAACAAAGATAGTCCAAATAGAAAAATACAACATTATAAAGAAATTGACATATGAATGGAAATTTACTAGACCCACAATCCCAACTACTTCTATTACAAGATATTTGTTGTAAAATTAGGTGAATGGCCATGTGAGTTGCATGGTAGTATGTTTGATGACCAAGTATTATTATCACTTCTATAGAAAAAAATATTTAATTTGCCCAATTTTGAAAGTTTATATATAGCCTTAATATTTGATTGTAAAGGCAAACATCAAAAAAGTGAAAAGAAAGTACCGTTGACACCCAATTTTGACCCTCCCCGATATAGATTAATTTTCGAGCTTCTTTAACTTCAAACGATTTGAAAATAATTAGTTTTATAAAAATTTGAATATTTTTCAAGTTTTAAAGTTATTTTAGCCAATTATATAATTTTTAAATAATATATATGTTTTTATATAATTATGTATATAATTAGTACATTTTGTGAATATTGAAAAATTGTCTCAAAAAGATTTTTGTTTTTCTTAAATATTTATTTAAGTTTAGTTTAGTTTAATTATAGTTTGTATTTTGAGGTAATTAGTTTATAATTAAGTTAATTATTTTATTTTGTTAAAATTAAGAAGCTTGTTAATTAATTAATATTAATTCATCTTATTTGAATTTTAGCTGAATTTGCTAACTAACTCAATTTGGCTAACTTCTCAACTTCGTTTGGCTACAATTGAAATCCATATGGCCAACTTTTAATTACAAATCTAGCCTTTTCCTTCTTCACTCCAAACCTTAACCCAATTGCCTTTTCCAATTTCAGCCCATTACCATCAATTACCCAATTCCATTCCTCCAAGCCCACTCCAATTTTCCATCAACCCATTCCCAAAATACCCAACCCTACTTTCCAGTCAACATTACAATTCCAACAACTCCAACAGCAACCCATACGTATACCAGCGACCCCTACACTCTTCTTCTTCACTGTGAAGAAGAGGTTTTTTTTGGGGAGGGGGATTCACTTCAAAATAATAGTCTTTTTCTTATCTAAAAAAAAAAACAACGAAAATCCTAAGAAAGAGCGAAAATCAAGAGATTGGTTCTCTTCTAAAGTTCTTAGGGTCAATTCCTTGCTTGTCGGAATCCGGCTTTGCTCCGTTTTAGTGGTGGAAGCTATAGCTCAACTCGTCTGTCTCAGTTCCTGCTCAGCAAGAGGTACATTCTTTCTCTTTGTGATGTTCCTCTTCATCTTCTTATTTCCGAGATGATATTTCCGGCTGTTGAATTTTTTTATTTTTCATTATGTTGCTGCTGTTTGCTTTCTGGTTCCCTTAATAGAGATACAATTGTCCTTTTTAGCATTTAGATATAGCTAAATGTCATTTCCCTTGCTGATAAAGCTTGTTGTTGTGTTATTGATATAGTTTAAACTATGTTTTGATTAAATCTTCCCTGTTTAGTCTAAGATTGTTTACTGAGATAATATCTCAGATGCTCACTCAGCTTTGAATAGTTCACTCAGAAAGTCACTCAACTTTCAGTTGTTCACTCAGAAAGTCACTCAACTTTGTTTTATAACTCAAAAGTCACTCAACTATTAATATTTTACTTAGAAAGTCACCCAACTATTAATATCTCACCTAAAAAGTCACTCTTTTTAAGAAATAATAAGATATCTATTTTAAATAATTGGAATGGGTTAATAAGATAATTAAAATAGATATCTTATCATCAACATCAAATTCCTCCGCATCATGAATTGTACGATGGCGAAACAAAATCGGAGACACAATTCATGACACAAGGTTCATGGCTTCAGAATCAAACGCCGCAGACTTCTCTACAAACTGCAGAATTATACAGTAACAACAATTTCCAAAGGCTCCCTGCCGTCTTCGGACAATTTTCTTAGCTGATTTTCAATGGCTAATTATCTCACTTATTATGGATGGTTACTTAATTTCCTACAGGTGTGTGCTGTAGAGTTTTAATTTTTTTTCTTAATCTGTAAATAGGTCTTACACATATTTCCTTCCTTTGCTAAAACACTTGATAAATAATTGGAATGGGTTAATAAGATAATTAAAATAGATATCTTATCATCAACATCAAATTCCTCCGCATCATGAATTGTACGATGGCGAAACAAAATCGGAGACACAATTCATGACACAAGGTTCATGGCTTCAGAATCAAACGCCGCAGACTTCTCTACAAACTGCAGAATTATACAGTAACAACAATTTCCAAAGGCTCCCTGCCGTCTTCGGACAATTTTCTTAGCTGATTTTCAATGGCTAATTATCTCACTTATTATGGATGGTTACTTAATTTCCTACAGGTGTGTGCTGTAGAGTTTTAATTTTTTTTCTTAATCTGTAAATAGGTCTTACACATATTTCCTTCCTTTGCTAAAACACTTGATAAATAATTGGAATGGGTTAATAAGATAATTAAAATAGATATCTTATTATTTCTTAAAAAGTAGTTTAAAATAAAAATTAGATTTCAATAAAATTTAATGAAAAAACTATTTAAATTGTTTGAGTGACTTTTTAGGTGAAATATTAATAGTTGGGTGACTTTCTAAGTAAAATATTAATAGTTGAGTGACTTTTGAGTTATAAAACAAAGTTGAGTGACTTTCTGAGTGAACAACTGAAAGTTGAGTGACTTTCTGAGTGAACTATTCAAAGCTGAGTGACCATCTGAGATATTAACTCATTGTTTACTGTTCGAAAATTTTGGTGTTGCGTGACTCAATTCCATTACATCTTCTTTGATGATTTTTAAGCCTAGTTAAGGCTTAGTCCAGATTTCTTCCTAGTTGATTTGATTTAAACCTTCATTGGATGTAGATAAATTGTTCAATTGTTGGCTTACATGAATGGTTTTATGCTTTGTTTGCTCATATTGTGTCTACATTCCTAACATTTAGTTTAAGGATATATACATGAGCACGAGAATTGACCGAGGCTAGACTAGAATCTGTTCATAGTTTGTATGTCATATGTACATGCAATGTATGGTTTATACTTTAGCTTTGGATTCTTTGCTTGAGTGAAATATATGGCATAGTTTGTTCTCTTAAAGATTGGTAGCATTTTTTAGTATGTATTAGAGCAATATATTTGTCCCTGCTTCTCACCGTAACTAGTAAAATGTGATTGCCAAAGTGCATTTTGATTATTTGATTGCCAAAGTGATTGCCGTGTTGAGTTATTAGTTATCTTAATATTGTTCATTTTTTTTAGAACAAAAAATATGTGTTAGAATAGTCTTATTCTGTGCTAATATGATTTTATTTTTCTTTGTATGTGGCACCTGCCATGAGTTCACATGGACTCTTTCTATCACTGGCACTTTGAGTCGGGAAAAATCCCAACTTGTGTTCTCCTTTATCGAGTCAGCATTAACCTTGTTCGGTGAAAGGGATGCTGGTATTTATGCAAGGGCAGCTAATATACAGATTTCTGAAGAAAAAAATGTAGAAAAAAGGCTGATATACATGCCGATATACAACATGTGTATACAAAAATGGGTTTTGAGCACCAAATTGAAAACAGGTCCCAGGGGCTGAAATTAATTCTCAGGTGTTCGGGAATTCAAAAATATGTTGTATACGTGTTGTATACATCAGATTTGCAAGTTTCGGATGCTGATATACAGCCATATACAGCGTGATACATCTGATATACGAAGGAAAATTGGCCCAAAAAGCCCCAGTTAACAGCAGCCTCTTCTTTGGTTAATTGGGCTTAGCCCATACATTTGTGTTTATTGTTAGTGTTAGGGCAGGTGCTATTGGGCCAAAGGCCCACTCATTTTGACAAATTATTATTAGTTTAAGACATGTGCAAATGGGCCAAAGGCCCAAATCAGATTCTAGGCCCAAGTGCTGGCCCAGGCGGACAGGATCCAGACTTGGGCCCAAAATTTTCACTTCCCGTATTTATTGTTTGTACTTAAATATTATTTGTTTATTTGATAATCAATTTTAAAGTTATCTAATTCAAATTCTCAAAGAATAGCTATTTTGTTTTATTTATTTATAAATCTTGATTTCAAAACAAATGAGTAAATGTTTGAATCTCTAAATTGATTTCTAAATATTTATAAGGTTTTCCTTACTTAGTCTTATTGTCTTATTTGAAACAAGTATCTCTTCTCCTAAAATTTGTACAAGTGTGAAAATTTGTAAAAAGTGCCTAGTTTTTTTTAAGTTAGCCAAATATTTTCAAATTGTCGGTCAACCGCAAGTTTGCGGGCATTTCGAGTGCCTAACACCTTCTCGAAATGTACATTGAACCCTCGAATCGCTTTGGTTATTTCAAATTGATTTTCTGTTTTAAATCTTTTTGAAATAAAGTTTTCTTGATTTTTCTTTAAAAATTAAGTGGCGACTCTCTTATTAAATAAACTTTTTTTCTTTTCTTTAATAAAACAAGTACTATGATAATACACTTGCTCCTATTTTTCTCTCTATGGTGTATTGGTAGTCTCTTGTTAATTTAATATAGTATCCCACTTTTATTTTATAACACATTATTAATATGAGCCTTTTTCATTTTGAGCAAATATTTTAATAGTATCAAAGGTATGGATTTTCTATGGGTTTGACCCCAATTATGCTAGAATTTCTCTTCTCCATGGTTCTCAAGCTTGGATCAACATTTTGGAGTAATCCTTGCCTATTTTTACTACTGAAGAGGATAGGGAAAAGTAAAAAAATCACATTTTCGAGTTTCTGCCCCACTGACTCCGCTATAGATGCATCGCCGTAGCGAAAATACTTCCGTTATGACTGGATGACATCAACCCAGATTAATTCAAACTCCGAAATTTCATCGTGTCAACCCAATTTTTAAATTGACGATGTATTTCAAAACTCTTCAAAACTCCATACGAAGTGTCTTTGAACAACGACAAAACAAATCGTTACATTGTACGATCACATACGTTTGCATGTGCATTTGAGAGCAACATAAAATATATATTTGAACAAATACAATCAAACATAAGGTATTATTTTATTCTAAATGGACTTAGAAGACAATAGACATCCTTCATTTCAATAATGAAGAGGAAACATCAACTATAAGGACATTAATTATTTATATTACATCCTCTCCCTCACACAAACACACACACACACATACACATATATATATATACATTTTAAAAACAAATAAAGAAATATTACACATCATAAAGGGTAACAGGATATCCATTTGTTGGGATAGGTACTAAGAAAAAAGGGCATAATATTTTTTCTGAAGGAACCTTAGCTTCCCACCTAAATATTTTCAATACATGATGAAGGAAAACAAGAATCATTATTCTTGCAAACTCTTTTCCAGGACACATTTTATGTCCTCCACCAAATGGAATTGATGTGTAAGGAACTAGTACATTCCCTTCAAATCTAGAAGGATCAAATTTTGTAGGATTTGGGAAGTATTCACCATTCTTTTGTGTAGCTCCAACACTCAAATATATCTGCAAAATTAAAACTTTAGTATATTATGTTTAAAATCATGAATGACTAAGATTTTTGAACGCGGAAAAGGATTCAATGAATTCAAAAGGATTGAACGAGGAGCCGTATCAGGTGAAAATCTCATGCACGATTCTGTAGAGTGATAGTAAAAGTGATTTATCTGTCAACTTTTTCATTATCATGACCCCTTAAAAAACAAAACTCTGCCTTATGTAAAGTTGCTAGAGTACGATTAACCTCTTATTTATTATTTAGAAATAATTAATGTTACAGATTATGTTGTAAAAAATATTTACACAATAATGTTACTTATTGATAATTAGAAAAAAAATTGTATGTTAATCATTAATCGATATATAACCTAATAAAACATATAGTTAACATGTTATAGTGTATTAAACTTTAAGTAAATCTCTATGATAAGTATTGTAAGTTGAAATCTTCTCCTTCTCCAAGTAAGTATACATCACAATATTTTACTAATTGTTTCTAAGTGATTAATAATCTATGATGCTTTTATCTTCATTTTATAAACTAATTATTTTAAATAAATTAGATATGATGGCCAATGTCCATTTAATTATTTAATTTCATACATTTTAAATTAAAAGGTCAAAGTTTTACCTTCCATCCCTTTGGTATGAGGAAGCCATCATAAGTGATGTCCTCTATAACTTCTCTAAAAGTACCTTGTAGAATTGGTGTATCTCTTAATACTTCATTCACAAAGTTCCAAGTTTTCTTCATTTTTTGAATGTCATTCCAACATAGCACTTTCCTTGACATCATATTCCTTGAAATCTCATTTTGCTCTGTCATTTAAAAATATACTTATAGATAATTACACATATATAGATGAAAGCGTTTAACTTATAATACGCATCGATAATGTAAAGAAAATTTAAACTATCAGATCATCAAAAAGATAACTACAAACAATCTTTCAGTAAGATTTTCAATCTTGAGAACATGTGGGTTCTCATTTCCGCTATAAGCATCCTCTCATTTCCGCATGTAAGCATACCTCCATATAAGAATCCTCTCATTTCCGCTACTTTCGTCTTATGAACATGTGGGTTCTATACTAATACAACATAGTTGGTGTAACAAACACTCTATATAAATTACTTTTTAAGTTTTGATATTTACACATTTTTATTATATAGGACATTGGATGCGAGCCTCTATTTCATCCATTCCTCCAATATGATGTGTGACGTCATCGTCAAGCTCTCTATTTTATTTTTTAAATTATTGACCCAATGTACATACTTGAAGCTTTCTCTCTTAGAGATGACTTGTGTATCAATCTTCACTTTCATATCCACCTCATGTGATGTGTCACTTACTTGCACTACATCTGATCTACTCTATTTTAGTCCTTCTCAACTTGAAAGTTTTAGACTCTAAGATTTGTCTTTAAACCTCCGGTTTATCATTAACTCAGTTGGTAGTTAGTAATGAAATAACTTATTCATGTATTAATTTTTGTATAAGTTATATATTGTTTGGTGACTAGTTAGGAAATAAGTAATTCATTTATAAAATAAATATGACATTTGGTTTGCAGTTTAGAAACCAACATAACTAATAAATATACAAGTTATGAGGGAATTGGTGTATTATTTAGGGGCCGTTTGGTAGCTGGTTAAAGCTCAACCTAATACATGAATAACTTGTTTATTCAAGCATTAATTTTATACATTGTTTGGTTTGTAAATGGAATAAAAGTTATTCATGTATTAATTTTATAGAATGTTTGGTTGGTAGGTTTCAAATGTTGTATAAAAGTTATTCATGTATTAATTT
This sequence comes from Solanum appendiculatum, assembly GCA_018342035.1. NCBI lineage: Eukaryota > Viridiplantae > Streptophyta > Magnoliopsida > Solanales > Solanaceae > Solanum > Solanum appendiculatum. The sequence continues at coordinate 223,519 of JAGDQO010001508.1, read as the reverse complement.
TATACGGTGTTTGATTGTGTTTTAGTAATTCTACATAATTAATACTCGGAAATCTATGTATAACTTTATGCAGGGTAGAAGGTGAAATAAGTTATGTGGGTATTAGTTATACATGGATTAAATAATATATTTACATATTTACCCTTATCAATTAACTTTTAATATTTTTAATTATGTGTGCTTTTAAAAAAGTTATACTATTTATTTTTTAAAAAAATCATATAAAAGAGAGTGTGTACTCTGGAGATAAGTGCTCTTCTCGACTCCAACAATCAAATGAGAATACTTGCACTGTAAAGACGATTAAAATTCAAGATCATTACTTGCACAATGGAAAACATTTTAAGTAATAGTAGAAAACTCGGCGCCAACTTCTAAAACGAAAGTTCTTGCACATCAAAGGAATTTGGCAGGAACTATTACCCCTAATACTTTACTTTTAAATGTAGATTAATTTATAATAAATCAAATAATTATTATATGTAAGAAAAAAAAGCACTATCAATTTTTTTCTTTGGTTTTTTTGTCTTGCTTAATTATTTTTAGTTTCTTTGCTTTATTTTTAATTAATTATTTTCTTTGGCGATAAGATAGTGATGGTTAATTGTAATTAGTTCTTTACTTAGTTTATTTGCAACGCACGGCCAATACATGTATTATAATATTTTTAGTTATTTCTTATTTACTTAATTACTTATCTTATTCAATACAAATTACTTAACTGCTTTTAGTTATTTGTTATTTACTTTAGTGTTTTTAGCTATTGACTTTTTTAAAATTTTAATGTGTTATTAAGATAGTTGTTTATTTTAATGGATATAAAAATATTAGCTCGCTAAACATTTTTGGAATTAAGAAATAAAAATTAGTTTACTAATGTATTGTAATTTGTACATAACTAAACCCTGCATAACTAAACCCTGCATAATTAATACATGCATAACTAAACCCTGCATAACTATAACCAGTAACCAAACGGCTCCTTAATGCAGGGTAGAAGATGAAATAATTAATACCCGCATAACTAATATCCACATAACTAATATCTGCATAAGTACCTACATTAATAATACCTGCATAATTCTAAACATCGACCAACCGGGCCCTAAAAGGTTATTTGGTTGTTTGGTAGGAAAGGAGTTATTTATATATTTATATCTACCTCAACTAATATCGATCATGTTTGGTTGCTTTGTATAAAATCCAGCATATCAAATATGGTGTTTGATTATCATTTTACAATCTCACATAAATAGAATAAGTATATATTATGAGTTAATTTATACATTATTTTGGATATTAGACAAAATAACTAATATATGAATTAGTAATATACATGAATAAACCATGCATAACTAATCCTTGCATTACTAATATCTGCATAACTCTAACCAGCAACCAAACGAATTTGATAAGAAATACCTTGGACTATGTCATTGAAGAACTCATGCTTCTCTTCAAGATACTTCATGATCAAAGTAATAGCTGTACCAGTAGTATGGTAACTACCAATGATAAATCCAAACAATTTATCTATCATTTCTACCTCACTCATGCACTTGCCATTTTCATCTTTTTCATTAATCACTTGTGTTAACACATCAACCTTAGACAAATTTGGCTTCTCTAGTAATTCTTCTCTTCTTTCTTCAATAATAGCCATCATTTCCTTCCTTAGTTCTTTCCCTACTTTCATTGCCTTAAAAAATGTTGTACCAGGAAAATTTATGTCCAACACCAAAAGACATCGCGAAAAAATATTGAATTTTTCATAAAGATTCAATATTTTATCCGAGTTATCGATGCCCATAAACACTCGAATTGAGAGTATGAAAGTGAATAACTTCACTAGATCATGCACTATTACTTCATTATTCCCTTTCCAATGATTTTCCAAGTGTAAATGTGACATATAGTCCATAGTACTAATAAGTGTGTCTACATTTTGTGAGTTTAAGAAATAGCTCATAACATTTTGTGCCCTTTTAGTGTCATGTTCTATAGGAACAAATGATGTAGAAGGGAAGAGTTTTTGAACAGAATTAGGTCTCCAACCAATAAGAAGTTTATTGCCTCTAGTGAATATGAATTTGTTGGCTATTGGACCTGAAAAAACAACCACTTTTTGGCCAAGTATTGAGGTTTTAAATACATTAGAGTTGTATTTTTTCGTTCTTTCTTGAACAAACTCATGTACCAATCCATAGTAAAGTGATACAAGAAATTGAATGGTTTCTCCAAAAATAGGCCAACCAAAAGAACCAGGAGGAATAAGAGGGTTTTTTTCTTTAGGGTTGGCAAAGAAATATTTGAACAAAAAATTGATGATGATCATAGAAAGTAAGGTTACAAAAAAGAGGAAGAAGGGGTCCATTTTGTGTACAAGGTATAACATAACATAACATTAATATATATTGGAGTTTGATATAGGAAGAAGGTATAAAATTTATGCACCGATCACCTATGATGTAAGGACTTCACATCTATTTTCATATTTTAAACATGGAATTAGGTATGGCATAACAAATCGCGTAAAGTCAAATCTTAATAAGAGGCTTTAAAGTTATTTAAATGAAAATTTTTATTTATTTTAATTCAGAATTTATTCTCTAGCTTCTTAAGTTGTAAAGCTATTAATTACTTTTATAATATAATTTTTCTAATATATGTATATTGAGTTCTGAATAAACTAATTCATATCATTAAGTTGATATTCACTTTTTTTTGAAATATTTTTCATCAATTGTTTTAAAATGGAATGATTGTTTAGTAAATGATATCTTTTTTTATTTTTCTTATAACTTATGGACATATAGATCATTGTCTAAATATTCCTTCTGGGAAATTGAAAATAGTATGAAAATATATTAGACCACGATCTAAATTTTAGTAAGTTATTACAAATATTGGAGATAGTGTAATTTTTTTTATAAATTAGATAAATATATGAACAGACATCATACGATGATTCCCCGAGGTTTATATTTGCATGATTTTTATAAATAAAAATAATGACAAAAAAAAGCATGGTAAAGAGTAGACATTTTTGTTCATTGATCACTCCTACTGCATAATGATTACATCATATTATAAGATATAAATTTTGGGGCCTAAAATTTATTTGAGGCCTAAAGCAGGGGGCTTCAGTTGCTTTAGCATGAAGCCACCCTACATAGAATGTACGAATAATGTGTTTTTTTTACCAAAAAAAAAAAAAAAGGGTTAACAATACCATATGTATGTGTACTAAAAGATACCAACAAATTAATTTAAAAGTGGTATTAATGAATTTTAGTTGCAAGTGAAATAAATTTTCCTAATATTTTCTTTGGTAACTAGAAAATAATATCATGTAATACCATTGTCTTTAGATAGCTTCTTGATAGATGCATTGCCCACTACATCAGCATTTATGGTGTGATGGCCTTATCATAGGAGTGGTACATAAGTGCAACATTGTTGACCACAAATTTGTTGATCGCATCTAATGACCTCTAAAAGCTCTCGACGCCCCAAGGTAAATATTGAAATGAAAAAATAGGGCCTTCCGAAATGCAAGGAGGACTCACCAAAACTCTCAAATGGGAAGTGTAAAGTGATTTTAATGAAGCGCATGTTGATGATCCTGAACACATGTATCTGCATCATAAAAGTATCTATGATTATGAGCATTTTTTATGAGTATTAGTAAATGTAATTTTTTTTTGAATTTGATTGATGGACTCTGATTGGCTTAAAGTTTTGTATGTTCATAAAAATCGTTCAGTGACCAATACTCACCATGACAGACGTCCTTTTTTGGCGTTTAAGAATCATAAAACGCAGATTCATGATTATGAGTTTTTTGTGCGTATTAACAAATGCTTATTTTTCTGAAACTAATTGACGAACTCCAATTGGCTTGAAATTTGATCAGCCAATCCAAAATGGTCAGGTGACAAATACTCAATATGACAAACGTCATTTTTTGGCATGTCGAGGTCATGAATTCAAGATTAAGAGCATTTTGTGTGTGTATTCATATATGCTAGTTTTCATGATGATGAGCGTTTTTTTGTGTGTAGTAATAGTTAGTGCATGTTGTTTTTTTAATTAATTGACGAACTTCGATTGATCTAAAATTTGATCAAACCATCAAAAATGACCTGGTGACAAATACTCACCATGTCAAACATCAGTTTTTGGCATTCAGAGGTCATGAAACATGCATTAATGGTTATGAGCGTTTTTGTGTGTATCAATACGTGTTGATTTTCTTGAATTTCATTGACAGACTCCAATCAACCTGAAATTTTGTTGATTCTTTAAAAATGGTCTCATGACCAATCCTCACCATGAGAAACTTCATTTTTGCATTTCAGAATCATGAAACATGAAATGATGATTAGGAACGTTTTTATGTGTGTAATAGTACATGTTGATTTTTATGAATTTGATTATCAAACTCCAATTGGCCTGAAATTTGGTTGGTTCATCAAAAACGCCCTGATGCCCTATCCTCACCATGACAAAAGTAGATATGCGTATATTATATCCTTCCAGACTTCACTTATAAAACTACATTAGATATGTAAGTGTTATTGTATTTTACATTTACATTATTAATCTATAGAACTTTAATTATTAATCAATACAATGGAGATGAGACCATTATATCAGATTGTTACCAACCATATCCTTAAGAAAATACATAGAAACACTAAGCACACATATATATATACACAAATAGGAAAGTGAAGAATTTCATCACATCTTCATCCCATTATATATACAAACACATACTCATATAATGAAGATAGCGCCTCACATTACTCTAACAACTAAATGCAACTAATATCTTTCTTCCCCTTACAAATAAAAAAATGCTTAAAAGGGAAGAAGAAACACTAGAGAGATTCTTGAATAAAAGCTAAAATGAGTGATCTTTTTTGTCATCTTCATTTTTTTCTTCTTCTTTGATTGTCTCAAGATTAGGTGAATGAGAAATCTTTGTTGGGAAAATAACAAGTGGTGGTGCAACTTCAATCCATGGCTTCACATTCTCCATCTTTTTAGCCATTCTCACACTATGATATGGGAAAACATGAGAGACATGAAATTCAACAAAGGTAGACATTTACTCAAACAGAAAGTTGACTCGAACACTATGATTGTCAAAAATAACTAGAAAGTATAATTTTAATAAGAATTTGTTGTATTGCTTTGGAGTGTGAAGGAATTGGTTTGATGAAGAAAAGTAAAAGGTTTTTGAGGGTTTAAATAGGAGATGAAAATAGAAGATTCTTGAATGAGAAAATATCAAAGTGAAAATATTATTGGACGGTTTTATGCAATTCCACGTGTATAGAAAATGTCATAAATGAATGAGCAAACAAATAGGCACCCACTAGAAAGCTAACGCTTGGCTTGTTGTGAATGATTGGTTTACTCAACTAACACATGTCCATTTCTTAGAAAAGGGGACTTTGTCAAGGTGTCTATAATATCTAGTTGATAGTTTGGTGACAAGTTTAAGAGACTTTCGATATATTATGAGCTATCAGCTTTAAAGTTTGATCTTATTTCTCTTCTTCTTTTGAAAGTTGAGTGATATGCCTCGTAATATGCTTTTTTAAGGTATATATAACTTCAAAAGATACTTTATGAATCAAATAACATTTAAACAGTCGACTCTATCCTCTTTTGTGTGGGTGTTAATCTCTACGAGGAGCAGAAAAGGAAGGAGAAAAGAAGTTTGATAAATCGTCATAATTAGTGAATAAGTAGTGCAATGCATAGTTGACCACACATTCACAGAATGTAACAACTCATCCCATTAAGGATTTGTTTGGTAGTTGGATAGGAAATACGTTCTTTATTTACAAATTTTTATACCACTTGTACGATATTTGGCAAGTAGATAGAAAAAATGTTGTTCATAAATAAAATTAATATGATCTTGATTGAAAATTCAGAAATCCACACAACTAATACATATATAAGTTATGAGGGAATCTATGTATTATTTTGTGCAAAATAAAAGATAAAATAACTAATACCTACATAAAATAATACATAAATTCACTCATAAATAATTCCTACATCACTAATATTTGCATAATTATAACCAGCTCTCAAATGATGCCTAAGTCAATACCCACAAAAATCACTTACATAGTAAAAGTAAATACTCATTTTTGTACAATGATGGTATTGTGTATAACTTTGTCGAAAGAAACATGATAAATTGAAAAAATGTTCAAATCGTGACCCAAACATAAAATGAGTTAAAATTCAAAGATAAGGAATATGTATCCTATAGTTGAAGTAACTTGTATTTTGGTGGCATTTGGCAATAGAAGTTGGTAAGGACACTTAATATGATGAGAAGATCTTTTAATAATGTTTGAAGAACTTGGAGAGCCAAATACCTAGACCAATTATATAAAGGGAGCTACCCCACTTCATATTTGGACGGTGACATAGTTTAGGTGTGTAATCGATAATTTAGTCTACTATTTTTACCCTAACCTACAAGTAGAAGTTTGGATGAAGAAAGGGCGCAAAAAGCCCTCTACCATCTACAATAAGAACAATGGCTCTTTCAATCTTAATAGTCAAGCGCTAACAAGGATTGAAAACATCAGGAAGGGTAAGGATAAGGGCTGCGTACACACTACCCTTGTCAAACCTTACTCGTGGGATTACATTGGTTATGTTGCTGTTGTAACTACTACACCAGGAGCAGTGCTGCGACAGTCTGGCTTTCTAGAAAAGCACAAGGATGTCTTCTAATAGAGATCTAAACATTCTTTTTACTGGGGCAAGAAAGATCTAAATGTACTGAAGATAAAAAAGGGTCTTAAGCTCCATTTATATGGTATAACCAAAAAATTGCAACTGATCAGACACCTGTGTAGCTGAATAAATATGGTACACAGAAAATAACTATATTTTAGCCATATGATAAGAATTATCAGTAACACGAGAATTCAAGAACTTATAAGTTTATGGAACTGTACCCGAACACACCATACATTTAACATGTTAAAGACAACACATCTACTTGGACAAATGAGTTCAGTCAATCTTAGGCTCGACAAGACGAAACAGCCAAAGCAAAGGCAATAGGAGAAGTTAAGTTACATTAGTACAACAATATACACTGTGTAATCCGACAAGTGAGGTGTGGAGAGGGTAAAGGATACGCAAACCTTACCCCAAACTCGTGGAGATAAGGAGGCTATTTCTAAGAGATCCTGGACTCAAGTGCATCAAATCAAAATACTTATGAACAAGGGAATACAGCAATGAAGAAAACATGACAACAAATAAGGAAAGGAAAGCAATATATCAAGCACACAAAAAGGGAACAATAACGCCACATGGTAACAAATATTAGAAAGCAAGAAGCTATATGAGTAAGGCTAATACTACGACATACACCGTGCTCTCAACGGCCTTGTACCCTAAACGGAGAGCTACTAGCCTCTATACCATTCTATCTAAGGTCATGTCTTCAATGAGGAACAGCGCAGAAGTTCCATTATATTATATTCAGCAAAAGAAGCACCACAGGACACAGGGCGAATGCATGTTATTATGCTGAGAAGCACTTTTCAACTGTTCAAAACTAATCATGGCGATAAGATCTCAGAAGAGATTACCATGTTCATGAACAGAAAGGTATAAACTGTATAAATTATTGATAAAATGACACCAGGAAACAAAATAACTCATCACCAACCGATACAAATGGCATATGAACTATTTTTCGAACCTCGCAACAGTAAAATTTAGAAGTAGGCTGCAAAAGGGCAAATTGCAGGTTCATATGAACACTACAACCTGCAATGAGAGGCTATGCATATGAGGAAAAAAATTCAAGCTAAAAGCATTCCAATAAGATTAACAAAATCCTATCTAGATAATCATTCAAATCCTAATAATGCAAAATGAAACAAACATTTTATCAAATTCTGGCTCAACAGAGGATTCTCGTCAAAAGTATCATCTGATCAATCCAAACTTTAGAACTATTATATTGAAAAAATACAGAATTTAACCTTCTCCATGATTGCCCTCTTTTCAGCTCCTCAATTCTCAGGAATGTCTACATCGCCATCAGAAATCTCTTGCTGCAAATCCTTTGGATCCTTTCCATCAACCGTGCAACCAACAGACACGCAAGTGCCTAAAATCTCCTTCACAGTTCCACTCAAATCCTTAGCCATAGATCTAGGCTGCATAACTTTAGCAATCTCGATAACATCATCAAGCGAGATATTTCCATTGTGCTTAATATTCTTCGTCTTCTTCCTATCACGTTCCGGTTCCTTCAAAGCCTTGATCACAAGTGCGGCAGCGGAAGGTACAACTGATACCTTAGCTTGACGATTTTGGACAGTGAGCTTGACGGTGACTCTCAGACCCTTCCAGTCCTTTGAAGTTTCCTTAGCAATGTCTTCACCGATTTTCTTAGGAGAAAGACCTAGTGGACCGATTTTTGGAGCGAGTGAACTCGCCGCTCCGACTTCACCTCCGGTGACTCTGACGAAAACTTCGACGACCTGAGAGGGATCGAACTTAGGCGGCATTTTCGCAGAGTTGTGAAGGGGAGGGGACCGATGCTAGGGTTTTTGTGCAACTTTTTTGATGGAAATGAGAAGACATTAGAGTTATAAACCTAGGGTTTTTCAGAGCTTAATGGGCTTGTAATCAGTCATTTCATTATTTGGGCCTTTCGTTTATCTAGAAGTCCAGAAATTTCATACATTTAGGGGCTAATTAAATCATATTTCGAAAGTTTCTCTAATTACAAAAAATTCAAATTTTTTATTGCTCTCGGATGCATTCCGTGGTTGTCCATTCATTGCAAATGATACATTACTTAATAGGAGGGATGTATCCGAAAAAGGACTTCTCTAATTTTTATAATGGTAGAAAATTTTAGAGATTATGATATCTTAAATTGTGTATTTATGTAATTTTTCCTATATTTTTACCTTTGTCATGCATGGGCCTAGTATATAGAGGAAGATGAGTAGTGTTACTAGCAATATTCCCGCTACAGATTCAATAGCATCGATTATAAACCTAGAAAGAGTAGAGCATCATCTACTTATACTGTCACACTGAAAAGGACTTTCACTTCCTAAATAGAAAGGAAGAGGTGAGGTACACCTTTCACAAGACTAGAAGTTGGTACTCAATACTTGTATTCTATTCCTCATTATTATTATTTTCGCTTTCTAGAAATATCATAAGAGAAGAAAGAAGTTCATGTAGGTCGGAACCTAGCGTAGATAAATGTTATCTGACTTGAATGATCGAATTTTTCATCAAGCATTTCGTATCCAGGCACGAAATCCATTTGTCAACTGATTCGAGTTTGAATTGGAGAACGAACTATCTAAATAAGATGTAGCTCCATGAAGGTAATTTCTTTGACCTAGGATGATAATTGGTTATATGCTAAACGAATCTATCAGAAACATTTTTTTCCACCACAAAAATAAAATAAAATTAGCGTATATTTTATCCTTCTCAAATTTTACTAGTAAGTAGTAAGACTATATTGAGTATGTTGTTATTGTTGTTGTATAGATACACATTGACTTGTTATCTTAATTTTAGGTTGATGAAATATGTTAATCTTAGTAGTTTACAACAGTAAAAATTTGATATATAGTATTTTTCAATTATTTTTTCTTTTCTTTTTTTTAGTCTTTGCAATTTTTATTTTTATTTTCAGATAGTAAATTAATTTTAATAATTCATAAATTCCGTTTTTGTGGTGCCGACACACATACACTATTACCTCTCCTATATCACTATTACCTCTCCTATATATATATATATACGAGTTTGATATTGGAAGAAGCTATAAAATTTATGCACCTATCACCTACGTTGTAAGGACAACACATTTATTTTCATATTTTAAATATGGAATCGGGGACGGCTTGACAAATTTTCTGGTGTAAAGTCAAATCTTAAAAAGAGGCTTTAAAGTTATTTAAATGAAAATTGTATTTATTTTAATTCAGAATTTATTGTCTAACTTCTTAAGTTGTAAAGCTATTAATTACTCTTATAATATAATTTTTCGATTTGCATATTGAGTTCTGAATAAACTAATTCATATCTTTAAGTTGACATTCACTTTTTCTTGAAACATTTTTCATCCATTGTTTTAAAATGGAGTAAATGTTTAGTAAATGATATCTTTTTATTTTTCTTATAACTTATGGACCTATAAACCTCGGTCTAAATATCCCTTCTGTAAAATTGAAAATAGTATGAAAAAATGCTAGATTACGATCTAAAATTTTGTAAGTTATTACAAACCTGAGGCGATATTGTAATTTTTTTTATAAATAAATAAATACATGAACAAACATCAGACGATCCGTTAATGTTGTCCAGAAAGAGGAGTAAAATAATGGATTTATAGCCCCAGTTTTCACTCTCTTGAGACCTACATCATTCACTGACTAAATCAAGACACTTACTGCCTCAATACAATGTTATTTCACAGCTCATTATGAACTCTATCTATCCATAACAACTGTTGTACTGGTGCTGCTTCAAGAGTTTGAAGCATATAAGTCTATTTCTGCAACTGTTTCTGGTCCATCAACTGCCGGTTTGATTACAGTAGTGAAGAGTATATTATAGAAAATAGTGAAGAGTAAGAGACCGAACGCTAAGGAAGTCAAAAAGGATCCTTCAGGATCAAGAGTGTCTTCTGTCACTTGGCTGCTAGCACGGGTCACATCGGTAGCTGCAAATGTTTCAAGAAATACTGAATCAGGAATATTAGCATCATAGACTTAACTTATCAACGTAAATCCCATTTGTGTAATTGCGTCGATAAGCTACATACGAAAACAGGTAGAATGAACCTCATATCTCAAGTGGAAACAAGCTAATTTTTTTACTTTCTACATCTATATTTCTTCTTTTCCACTATATGAGAAACTGAGGCAATTCATGTGTTTACCTTTTATTGAGGCAGGATTCTTGTTCATTGTGCATTAGCATTTTCAGATGTATCGTCCAACATAGAAGGCGTATAGAGTCCCAAAGTGCTAATAAAATCCCACTACTCCACCAAGTTGTAATTAAATTTGGGTTGGAGGCAGAGATTTTTTAACTGATATGAAAAATAAATGTTTTGCAGTGACAGGAGAAAGGGCTATTACAGCTTTTATCTAATCTGGAATAAAGAAAATTATTCAGTTAAAGAATTAACTAGCATTTTAGGGAGGAGAAACAGGGACACTCTCGTGTGTCCTATGTTAGGATCGAAATAATTAGGTGTCATGCGGAAGCTAGCAAAGCAAACCTCGATAGACCATGAGTAAGAAGACACACGAGAAATATACCACAAGACACAAAGATTTAACGTGGTTCGGTCAACCAACCTACATCCACAAAGGAGATGAGCAATCCACTATATAAACATGAGAGTACAAAATATAGAGAGAAACAATCTCAACCAATTCACTCAGGAGATTCACACAAGTGAAAACATTTCACTTGTGTCCCACAAATTCTCCCCCTAACCAAATATCCCAAAACCCCTAGGACTATATTATGAATGCTAATTAAGTTAGAAGGAACAAGCCTCTATTTATAGAGCCCTAAACCTTTTCCTACAAGAGAAGGACTAGCCAATCCAAAACTTTTTCCTAAAATGAAAACCTATTTATGGTAAGAAACTCAAGCCAATTAATACCCAACAACTCTCCCCCTTGGCCTGAATTTCTGACAAACTAAATTTGTCCACCTTCTTCACATAATATCAACAGCTTGCATCTATCTCCTCTGCAAAATTTATGTCTCGACATAGAGAACTTCTCTGAAACAATTTCTCCAACAAAATCTTCATTACTGTCAAAAAGGTTGCGGCTATAACTACACCCGCCAAGATGAACACCCGTTTCTAACCTGGTTCAACCATTGCACCATCGAACCACTAAACCTGACTCCATCATTGAACCATCAAACCTGGCTTCATCATTGAACCGTTGAACCTCTCAACCTGGCTCTGATACCACTTGTTAGGACCGGAAACTAATCAGGTGTCATGTGGAAGCTAACAAAGCAAAGCTCGATAGACCACAAGTAAGAAGACAAACGAGAAATATACCAAAAGACACAAAGATTTAACGTGGTTCGGTCAACCGACCTACATCCACAAAGGAGATGAGCAATCCACTATATAAACATGAGAGTACAAAATATAGAGAGAAACAACCTCAACCAATTCACTCGGGAGGTTCACACAAGTGAAAATGTTTCACTTGTATCCCACAAATTCTCCCCCTAACCAAAACTCTCAGATCCCTAAAACTACATTGTGAATGCTAATTAAGTTAGAAGGAACAAGCTTCTATTTATAGAGTCCTAAACCTTTTTCTACAAGAAAATGAATAACCATAAACCTTTTCCTAAAATGAAAGCCTATTTATGATAAGAAACTCAGGGCAATTAATACCCAACATCCTATCTCTCACCTTCATGGCACTCCTGTGACACCGCTATAACCACAACTTATCGAGCTGATAATTTCAATCCCTAAGAAAACCAGGGACTTGCAAGAGACTGGAGAGCCACCAAGACTGATTAAAATGTTATGATCTCAATCCTAGCTTATAAAATGTTGTTGTCAAGATTCGAACTAGTGAAAGAGTATAAGCCATTAATAGAGAAATTAAAAGATTGAAGAGCCAAGATTTATTTCATTTGAATACAGCTCAAGGGACGAGATCGTGCCACATGGATAGACGATTATATACACATCACAGAGGAGAGAAAGGGCTAACTGAAATCTGGTAATTTTCAATCCTCTCCTCATGCTCTCTTCTTCCTCTCAAGTTCTTTTCTCTTCTCATCTAAATCTGATCCTCTTCTCTCTTCTTCTGCTTCTACAGATCATATCTCGAATATGGAGCTCATTATAGATATATTTTCTTTTTCTAGCTAGAATTTCCTTGTTCAATTGAGTATCATTTCTCTGTTTTTGATAAATCACAGAATATTCCCCAAAAAAAGGTGTTGAGTTGATTGTTTAATTTTTGCATTTGAATTTTGATCTCGATTGAGATCATATAAAAAAAAAAACCCGCTAACAGACCGGCGATACTGTTGTTGAATTTCGTACCCCATAAAATCTATAAAGTGTAAATTCTTGACCATGGTGTGTGTTTAGAATATACCATGGAACCTGTAAAGATATGACACCTGAGCCTAACTCAACCTCAAAAGCTAGCTCATGAGGGAGGTTTGTCCAAGTCCATAAAAAGAGACCAAATTCCCATCCCTCTACCGGGACTTCTTAACAGAACCCAATACTGAACTTTCTCCTAATATACAGGTCCATTCTGTTTCTTCATTTATTTGTTCCTAATAATGATTTTTCGATAAGGATATCGAGAATAATGACTTTACAATATCTTGATTAGGTCATTAATCACATATTTTTATTGTATTTTCTACTGTTGGATCACAAATTGATAAAACACACTCAAATCTCACGGGGGTTTTCACCTTGTAAAACCAACTACAAAGGCACTCTTGCTCTTCATTCTAAAATCTGAGTTGCTAGATCACAAAACAGAATTTTTGAGACTCCATTCATACTCTTGTTTCTGACTTTGAAGAACGAAAAGAGACCACTCTGAGCTTGAACCGATCGTTGACCAGAATGGACAACAATACCAGACAAATTTGAAGAATGGAAAAAACATCCCAATGCCAGAATCAGAAAGGCGGAGATTAAAAGAGTTAAGGGTGTTCTTGGAAGATATTTTGAACTGGATGAAGAAGAGGCGACAAATCTTGTATTGCAAATTGAAAGTAGATAGCAAGACAATCAAAAGAATGATAAACAAGAACAAAGAAAGGCAAGTGCGAATACCAACATTAGCAGGTAGTTGAAATGGGGTGAGATTATCAAAATACAGGAAAGCGAAAAACAGACGAAGCATTTGCTCAATTAAAATAATGTTAACTGAAAAAGGCTTCTTTTCAATATAGACTATGTGTGTCTATTTGTTGTTTTTTGAAATGATCCGCGAGAAATATGAACAATGGAAATATACAATCCAAGAAACAAATTGTATATATTCTTTATAACATGATCATTGAAAGGTTAGACAAGTAGTTAATCCTAAGAGAACTTTATCTCATTACCAACTCAAGTAACCTAAGCCAACAATTGACAAGATTGTCCAAGGAAATGAGGTTAATATTTTCAAAGTTCCACTTCAACTATTGATCAAATAAAGAAAGTTTCACCTCAAGTCTCAACTTTGAAATAGAGCAAGCACTTAAAAGCAACAAAAATGAGTTTGAATAAAACTTTTGTCAGGTTGATTTTGAAGAAAAATCATTCAAAACTTTTGTACTTCTCCCTTCAAATTTTTCTTTGCTAGTAACAGGACATACGGATTTCCATAATTAGAGCTCTTACATGGTTATACCATCCTCTTTTGGCCAATGCTACACGATTTCAGCAAAAAGCCGCACACAATTAAGAATATCTCTACACCTCATATACAACAGCAGCAGAGCCACCATAGTATATACAAGTTCAGCAAAATCTAATAACTTTAGCTCAACTTCTGTATTTGTGTTTGAAAAAAATAGTTTAATATGTACCAATAACCAATCCAAAATCCAGTATGTAAAAAAAAACTAGGATCCAGAACCCATAATTTTAAAATGGCATAATATATATACGTGGCCATTAACTTGGCTTCATATTGTATCTATGCCCTCCAACTTTGGCTATGCACAAGTAGATATTTAGACTTGTATAAAGTTGAATAAATACACATGTGTCCTACATGGCGCCCTATGTGGCAATTCTTATCCTACAAAGCATCCTATGTGGCATCCTATATGTATTATGCCTAGAATGTATGTCTACTTGTTCACCTTTATACAAATTTAAATACTTATGTACATAGCATTTTTTTTTCTTTTTTTATCAATCTCTGACTCAAAAAGCAAAGTAGCTCAGTTGGTTGGTTACTGAAATTTCACCTAATCACCTTGTTGGTGAACATTCGATTCCCCACCTTCTAATCTCCTCCCCCGTTCCCAAAAAAACACACACACACACATTCATATCCATACACGTAGGGCTACAAACAATTTTTAAAGAGATAAGGGAAAGTGAAATTACCCCTAATCTTTGGAGGGTCAATTTGTTTCTGAGAAAGGGTTTGAAGCTGTTCATCAAGCTTTCTCAAAGCTTCACGGGCTTTATCCGGGTCAATTTCAAATTCAGAATCTTTTTCCACAGCTTCAACAAAACAAATTTTTCTTCTTCTGTTGTTCTTGAATAAATTCCATCTTGTTGAAACAGAGGTAGTTGGATGGGTGAGGAAGAAGAAGATATAAGGATTATTCAAAGGGTTTGTATGAAGTGAGAAACAATGGCGAAAATGCAGCATTTGATACTCACTGTCACAGGGGCAATAGGTGTAGTGTAGTTATGGATAAAGTATAAATTTTGTTTGCTTTATCATCTCTCACCAATTTCTTTGTGATTTTTGGCTATCACAATTCACAACACACCTCTCGTATAAATAGAAAGTTAAATTTATATAAAGTCTCTAGTATAAATAGACACTTAAATTTATATAAAATTGAATAAGTAGAAATACATATTTTTTGTGTGACATAATACAAATTAATCGTCATATACAATAACAAATGTATCTTATGTGAATTATCACGAAAAATATGTGTCTATTTATTCAATTTTATACAAATTCTACTTGTGCACGTCTATAGAAGACATACCTATCAAGCTTAGACCAAATTAAAGGGACGTTTATTTATTATGTTATTTTTTAAATATTTCAATTAAATAATTTTTAAACTTTTGAGCAATATAATCATCAAACTATGCTCATAATGTCTATAATTAAATGATCATGTTATCTGGAAAAAAAAATTACTTTAGTGAGATATTTAATATTTCTACGAGTTTGAATGATCACAAGGAATAAAGTCAAGGTTTGATTACCCAATTTTAGAAAAGAAATACACACATTCATTCATTTTAACATAGGGTAGAAACTAGCGTCTGCGAACGTAGCTAACCAATAAAAGGTTGTTTGGTTTGAAGATAAATTATAATGGATTTAGTTATGTTGGGATTAGTTATTATGGTATTATTTTTTAGTAAATATTTGATTTGTTATTTTAAAAATAATATGTATAGCATAGTTCTAAGAAGGCATAACACATAAACATGATTCTTAACTTGACACCAATTGACAACTATGACCTCAAACTTTGCCAAAGCACAAGTAGGCACTTTAACTAACACAAATTTTAACAACTAACGCGAATATCAAGGGCAAAGTGTGTGATATACAAATGCATCTACGTGGCTGCCAACTAATTAAAATAAATGCACGTGGATTTTTCAATTAAAAAAATGAAAAAAAAACAAAATAATCAATTTCGCACCACCTGAAAAACTTGCATCTGGCATGTTTAAGAAGCAACGAAATAATCATAAAAATGGTATCTTGAATACTAGAATTTAAACAAAAAAAAGTCATCTAAAATGAAACCTTACCCGACCATCTTCACATCCAAGAAACCAACGACCTGGGTTGTTTACAGACCAAGAAATTTTCATTATAGCTCTTTTTCCACAATGACAAAAAAAATTTGATGCCATTTCAATGAGCAGAAAATTGTGAAGAAAGAGAGGAAGATGGCAGTAGTTGTTGGAGAAATTAGAAGGAAGAGTATAAAGTGGAATTTTGATTTAAAAAATAGAGATATACATAAAAGAGGTTCATTAAGAGTAGAATTGTCATTTAAGCATTTTTTTGACCATTGGGGGCCTATATTTTTACCACTGACGCGCCTAAATGAAGTGTGTTTCACGCACTTTGCCATGTTGGATTCGAGTGCTTAATTGTTAAATTTTTGGATAGTTGAAGTGCCTACTTGTGCACTGGCAAAGTTTAAGTTCATAGTTGCCAATTGGTGCCAAGTTAAGGGTCATGTTTATGTATTATGCCTTCTAAGAATAAGTTATTTCTTACAAAAAAAACATTTTACAAGTGTAAAGGATGTGAAAAGTATGTATAAAAAGGATTTGAAGAGGTATTTTTATCGTTTTAACTATTTTATCTCGAGATAAATTATCTCAGGATTATTATTCTGCCTAGAGGTAGAAATAACTTGTCCCAATACTAATTATTTATCATGTGATAAGTTTTCTAAACTTTGTAATCAAACAAGGTGTAACACCTCGGATATTGGAACTTGGAATGGAAAAGAGAAAAAGCTTCAGTTGAGTACAGGTTCATGTTTACGGAAGGCTGTACAGTCCGTACAGGGTGTCACAAACCATACAACCAACCATGCTGAAAGTTAAACTTGAAGGTCTTGTTACGAAGGATTTCACGGGCCGTTTAGAGTTGCACGAGCCGTGGACCAGGCCGTGAAGATTTGCACGGACTGTGAAGTTGTCCGTGAAAGGGACTTCGTCAGTTTTAAGTTTTGGATCAATTTCAAAAGATCATATCTCTCAGCACATAATGAATTAAGTGGTCCATGACCTATCAAATTAAAGGTCTTTGAGTCCTCTTTCCAACGCTACCAAGTTTGCCTCATTTCAAATTTGGAGTAAAAGGTTATGTCCGTTTTAGTGAAGCATTATCGGGCAGGTAAATTTTCACAACAGGCTATACGGCCCGTGAAGTATTTCACGGATCGTGGAGCCTTAAACGATCTGTGAAACCTCCATTTTAAGGCACCTTGACAGTTTTTTTAAGCTGGGATCGTTTCGGTTTTTTCCATATGCATTTGGTACTTAAACTACGTCGTTTTAACCCTTATTCTAAGTCTAAACCACGACGTTTTACACCTAATTAAGGTCTTAGAAAGTGTTAATCAGTTCTTTTACGTTCATTAACACTTCAAGCCATTAGAGCAAGGTTCCAAGAGGAGAAAATCTAGGGTTCAAGTGTTCTTCAAGTTTCTTCGATTTCGCCAAAGAACTTCATTCTTCCAAGTATGTAAGGCTATCATAGTGTTGGACTAGTTCGTCCTCACGCCCTACATCTACTTCAAATCAGTAAAAGAGTAATCTAGGGTTCTATCCTTAGATTTGAGTATTCTTGAGATGAGTTGATATTGAGTTCTGAGTTCTTGAGTTGCTGATTATTAAATTCCTATTTCTAATCATTGAATTGTCGTACATTGTGTATTGTGATTATTGAGTTGATTGTTCATGTCTATTTAACCCTATTCTTGAGTATTCATTGAATTCTTATTGAGAATCTTTTAAGCAAAACATAATTGTTTAAACTGAGTTTTGAGAAAGTAAAGAGGAGTTTGAGAAAGAGCTTAACCAAGATTTAAGCAAGAGTATAAGGGAACTAAGTATTTCCCAAACGTTTCATTTTTTTTTAAATGAAGAAAGAGAATCTTTTTTTGAGAAAAGTTAAAAGAGTTTTCAGAAAGATTGAGTACATAGCAGTTACCTCTTAAAGATGCCTCTTTTGAGTAATTATCTCAACCCAGAATGTATTTTTATATTGAGCAAAGAGAAACTTATTTTCTAAATGAGCAATGAGTTTCAGAGATATTTCATAGCAGTTACCTCTTTTAAGAGGTTAGTTTGAGCAATTACCTCAAACCAGAGAAAGAATGTGTTTTTATACATTTGAGCAAGAGTATATATTATTGGGAGTAGTATTGAGCACCGATATGAGGGAGAGTTCAGACAACTCACAGCCTCTATAAACCATGTCTTGCCAACATGGGTACATGATCATACTTTTTAGATGAATCCTTAGTGCCTTCGGGCAGAGTTTAGTGGATCCACTTAGTTGAGAGGTTCTATATCCCGGTACGATATAGGATAGTTCTGGCAACATGGACAAGACGTTGTATCATATCGTAACTCATAGTGATGGTTGTCTGTTAGAGAACCTCTCAATAGAGTTAAAGTGTATTTTATCCCAAAATTATCTTCTTTTATTATACTAAGTTTGTTCTTAATTCAACCTTCAAAAGTTGTCTATTATCAATAAGTCAATACTTTAAATAAATTTATTTTTATTTTTTGATAAAGCTATTCATATATTATACTCTATTTCGTATTATATGGCCTCTGTCAACTTGATATATTCTTTTAAAAAATCTTAATTAGAGGTGTATTTTACTAAATTAACTTTATTAATGATGCTTTAGAATTCTACATTTGATTACTACTAGTACTTTATGTAGTTATTTAATATTACTAAAAATAATATGAAAAAAAAATAACTCTTGTAATTTACTAAAATAGATAAATAAAATAAAATATTTATTTTTAGTAAACAGAACAAGTAAAATAAAACGAATGAAGTAATACAAAAAAATTAATATAAAATTAACAATCGCTAAATTATTTAGTGCATTTGATATAATATTGGTCTTAGATGTGTTCGAAATGACTAATGGGCTGACGATGATTTATGTAGTTGTTTTAAATTTGTTTGAGATAGATGCATAATTGTTATTGTCATTACATTTAATTTAATGCATATGCTGCCTTTTTTAATGTGTGGTTAATTTCATTTAAAATACGTATACTTGCATAGAATAAAAGTATTTTTAAAGTAAATTAAAAAAATGAAATTAAGGTTCTTTTGAAATGCTGTGTGATTTATCTCTGTAAAATTAATTCCCAGGCAAGTTATTCCATATTGAAATTTGTATAAATATTAGTGTTCCACCCAAAGGCACATGCAAGTATATATGATCGATAAGTAATAAAATGATAAGAGGCAAAACCTCAATCCCTCTTTTGAGTGTTTATGTGTTGTTGCATGATTTGAAGCTTTATAATGTAACGATCCCTTCCGGTTGTTAGGAGTAGACTAATGGTAAAAGATTTAGATCAGAATTTTTTTGAGTAGTAACTTGATAATCGTAGGCTAGGTCAGTCTCAGACGAAATCTGAGTAAGATGGGGTCTTGGGCGATCCGGAAAGGGATTGGGGATAATGCCTAAGTTTGGATCATGTTTTCTAGCAGCTAAGACATTAAGAAATTCATAGGGTCTTCCGAAATCGATTTCGGGTGAATAAAATTCTCGGTATCGAACTTGGCGTGAAAGGGTTAGTATAGAACGTCAAGGTTTGAAGGTGTGTTGCGAAATGGGGGCTCTGAGGAGGATTTTCTAGCTTTTACCTCAGTGCAAGCTGCTATAGTGGGATAATTTAATTCCTGCTATAGCAAGTGGGCCGCTATGGCGATATTGCTATAGTGGGTTAGTCGAATTTTTTAGCAGAAAAGCCTCAAAATTGATCTTTATTTGGCTATCTCGTTTCGGAAAACTGCAAATTCGATCAAGGGTATTTTTCATCACTCTCTTCGATAAAGGTAAATTAGTTACTCTCCTCACTTTTAAATTGATTCTTAAGCCTTAAAATCTATAGTGGTCAACTTTAGGGGAGAGTTCCAACTTGGGATGATGATGGAAAGGACTTTGGTTGGGTAGAATGATCATGAATTTGGCCTAGGGTTAAGATTTGAATATAATTCGGAGTCCAGGTGTAATTAGACTATTAGTCATTAATTGTTGTATTTATTGTTGTTTTAGATCAAGAACAAGCCAAAGCATTGAAAAGGAAAAAAGCTCGAGTTCTGTAAAGTTTCCACGGCTTGATTCGGGGTAGGTGATGGTTATTTGTTTCCAATATATGTAATGTTTGCATGTTAACTGCTTTATAGTACTACTTGTGCAATGCATGCGAGAAATCCATAAGGTGTGAATATGAGATGACATTTTGTTAATAAATCTCATGCAACGAACCTGTTTAATTTATTTGTGGCTTCAAGTATGATTGTTTATTGTGATTGTAATTGTGCATGTTATTTGTGATTGATGATTGACTCGAGTACCACATCAGCATACTAACAATGATTGGCTCGGATATCACAGTGGTACACTAACAATGGTTGGCTCGGGTACAACGCCGGTACACTAACAATGGTTGGCTCAAGTACCACGCCGGTACACTAATAGTTTGGGTGTGGCTTCCATGAGAGAACCGATATATGTAATTGTGATCATGTGGGACATGTTTCATATGTTGGTTAAGTCGAGATTGATGATTGAGAGTCTATATCTATGGTGACTTATTGATATATGTGTTGAATTGTATTACTGTATTTTATTTGCATTTTGCCTGAATTGAGGTGCACAATGTCTAAGGAAATACCAGGATAAAAACAAAGGTTAGCATGAAGAAAGGAGAAGGTGAATCTAGTAATACAACAAAAAAGTCTGCTTAGGCTCAAAATTTTAGATTGAGGAATAAACACTTTTATTCGGTTAGTTATTTTTAGAAAATAAGTGAGTTAATTCTAAAAACGCCCTGTGATCCTTTCCTAACCAACAGTTCGATAATCTTAGTAAGACTAACATGTCAAGTTCTGAACTGGCACACACAATAAAAATGATTTCAACAATCTCACTCACACATGGCATAAAGTTTCACTATCAATCAATGATTTATCAGGTTCATGCTCTAGCTTAAGTCACACTTGTCATATCAATGTACATCATGTCATATAAAGCTCCAACATAGTTCTGCTATCAAAACAACAAGCACAACACATCAAACTTGGAAGGGTCCTATTTTTTCATTTCAACTTAAAAAAACATGCCATGGATTCCAATAAGGTTCCTAGTTTTTTTTTCACATTTACAAAACATCCTAAACATGCTGGTTCAACAGAAATTTAAATTTAAAAGTGACATTAAACAACTCAATCAACCACTTCAGACTTGCTCTGTCTATGATCTTCCAAAACTCTACCCGAGTTCTCATTAGGTCCGATCGCTCTACCCCACTCATCTTACACACCCTTAATTAACCTCATCAACCTTTATACACCTACATTATCCAAAATCCCGCCGACTCTGTAAGTTCTCCAAACCACCTAACACGATGTCCCCATCCCTTTCTTCTTAAAGAGTCTATGAAAGTATGTTTGTTATCTCCATCTAATATGTGCCGCTGCCATTAACACTTTATCATTCTTATCTTTGATGCACTTCACTTGATCCAAATCTCGAGCTTTCCTCTTCCTCGCCTTGACAAACATGTACAACTTCTTATCTCCACCTTTGTCTCCTAACTCGACATATAAACGTTCGAAAACTTCTAAACATTTATAAAAATAAAAAATCTCTTATAAAAATTTTAAAAATCTAGGAAACCATTTTTTTAGCAACTAACCTAAAAATATGGTCATACAATCCAAATTTTTAATTCCCCTATCCCCACCCCCACCCCCACCCCGGCGAGTAGCGTTACGACAGGATAAAAGTGCTTTGTATTTCTTCTTCAACTATACCCCGCTCTACAAACAAGAAACCAAAAGAAAACCGCCCAAACACAGGAAGAGAAAAACGCACACAGAGAGAGAGGGATGAAGAAACCAGGCGGAGCAGAGAAGAAGAAGGTAAGGAGATCACAAAGTCTGCAATCCAACACTGATACTACTCCTAGGGTAAATTATTCTAATTTAATGGAAATTATTCCATGAATATACACAAATTTTAACTTATTTCTATAATTTTATGTTTAAAACTTTTATTTCTGTCTAATTTCGTTTTTTGGGAAATGGGTTTTTGTTTAATTGGAGTTTCTCTTGCTTTTCCCCAAATAATTTGTGTTTGGCGATCTTGATTTAGGAAGTAATTTGAATTGTATTTATGGGACCCAAAAGTGCCAAGTAATGGGTTTATGAAAAAGGGTTTTTTTTGAATTTCACACAAAATGATCTTGCTTGAAGAGATTATTTGGATTGCAGGATTCCAAAGTTATGTTTTTTTGGAAATGGGTCTGTTAATTTCTTGAATTTTCCGTCGAATTTGTGGAAATGTTATGTTGTTAAGGAAGTAATATGAATTGTATATCGTGGAAGGTTGAGGTGTCGGATTCGAGATCTTGTCAAAGTAAGGAACTAAGGGGTTTGTGTGAAATTCTATATGTTGGTCTCTCTTTCCAAGAAAAATAGACAAAGTTGTATAGTGATTTTGATTGTTATGGTTAAGTCACTTTGGCAGACTTTTTTGAACCTAAAATGCTAGCTTTCTCCCTACTAGTGTGTTATGGGTGGTTCCATTTCTGTTAGTTGGAGGTGTGAATGTTGCGAATATATTTCTAAGGATTGAAAAGGACCCTTCGGTTTATTGGTTCATTTTAACATTAATGGATTGTGGATGATATTGTGCTCTTATGTGGAGATGAGAGGATTTTGCAAGGTATTTGCTAAACTTGCATTGGACTAACAATTGAATGATAATTGGCGCGTCTTGAGTTGTTTTTCCAATAGCGTAGGCAGAATTCACTTTAGATCTGTGTAGTTAATGAGTAATTCATACTGCTCTATACAGTAGATACTACTATGCTCCTTTAGGGAAGTTATAGGAATATGTAAATGTATTTGCTAAATAGCCTGAGAATAACTATTGAATAAGACCCACAGGTGTTGATGTAGAGGATATCAATAAAGTAGGGTTTCTTTGTAGGATAAAGAACGACTTTAATCTCGAAAATCCTTGTTTTACGAAGAAATTCACCTTTCTAAATATATTGGATTTTTCTTAAATTCTTGAAATGAAGTAACTAAGGCCAGCACTATAGGCTACTTCGTTTTTCTTTTTTTTTTTTTGGGTTGGGGGGGGTGGGGGATCACAATAAAAAGATTTTAACCAAAGAAATTTTAAGGCTCTGCATTTTAGAGCATCCCTGAATCTGACTCTATTTTGCTCTCATAATTGTTTTGTTTGCCCGACAAAATTTCATAGAGTTTGCTCTTTGCTGGTTATTAATTTATCCTTGCATCAAAAGGGATCAGTTTGTACTCGAGAATGTGATGATGCCGGAACATAAGGGGACAAACATCACAGTTTCCTTGAACTGTTGTTAGGGAAGTTCGGCACATATGTTTCTAGGGGAAGTGTTGTGTGTATGTTTCTGGACCTTCTAAAATGTGTCCAAAGTATAGGCTTTCCATCACTGGTAGTCCTTTATTTTCTGTCTCTTCCATACTTTCTCATCTGCTCATTTAAGAGGGAAATGACTTCCTGTGTTTTTTGGTTGTTATGATCATCTTGCTAACTACACAGACACTATTAGTACAGACTGTAGAGATAACTCAATCATATTGGCACCCTTGAGAAAAAGGATAAAAAATAGAAGTTCTTGTCATTGAATATATTGAGATGTGGCCAGCCTCTTCCTCCTCCTGCCACTCTTTCTGCCCTTTTTATTTTGTGATGTTCATATCCATGCTGTTCACTTTGAGTTTCAGAAGCAAGCTGCGTCAAAGGATGTCTTCCAGGTATTTGCTGAGAAAGTTAGAGACCATAAGGACTTGGTGTCTCGTTGGGCTGTCCTACAGGAAACACGGGTGGAGTATTTCAGAGGAAAAGATTTTGTTAGTTTTGTGAGAAATCATTTAGAACTGAAAGACATACTCGAGTCAGATAGAAGTTTGGAAGCTGAAGATATTGCCAACATTCTGCTTAAGAAGAACCTTTTGGTCCGATGTGATCGCGTGGTAAAAACTGTCCGGCCTGGCAAGAAGAAATTATCTACCTTTCCAGCACATTTAGAGATATACCATGTGAGTTTCTTTCTGGATTCACTCTATTACTAGTGATTTTGAGAAGTTTCTGGCATCCTCTCAACCTTGTTTCTAGTCACTTATAAATATCTGTATTTTTTGTCACATCAGAGATTAATAATGGCCTGGAAATTTTGTGTATTATCTCAGTCGAATACTATGATCATAATATTGTGATTCCTTGTCCTAAAAGAAAGAAAGAAGAAAGATCAGATATTTACGTTACCATTCTCCACTTGAATTCTAGGTTTGTCTGAAGTGGGATTTGAATCCATGACGTGCATCTAAGACACATATCATGCACCGTGCTCTTAAATCCTTTGTCATTCACATCCCCTACCTCTAGACATGTACCAAAATCCTAAAGTTAAATAATGTATCATAAACCCTGATAGTTACTACTTTTAGGGCTTTTGTAAGAATAAATATTGATCTTTCTGCGAATTTAGTTTATAAATCATGCTAATCATCTCCCACTGATTTATATCAAAAAATAAATAAATCATCTCCCACGGATTAACGGAAGCTTTCCTTATAGCCAAATTGAATCATCACAACCAAAAGGAACCAAAGACATCTTATTCTCTATCCTTTAACCTGTAATTTTCCCCTCTGATACTAAATCTTCTTCTTTTATAAATCAGAATTAAGAGTGATCACTTCAATAGAAATATGCTATTGTGCTGACAGTCACCATCATTTGCTGATGACTTATAGGGTTGTGTTAGTTTTCCTCTTTCTGTAAGTAAGCTATTGCCAGTTTCCTATTTCTATTGCCCTACGTAGAAAACAAAGTCTACATTCTATCAAAAGCTAGACATCTGATTCATGGTGTATTCAGTGCATTCTCTTTTGGAAGCTTATCCTTATCCTCTTTAAACGTTCTAGACTTGATACACTTAGCCTTTTATATGTACCTTTAGAGTAATGCATTTACATGGTTCTTTTGCAGTTTTTGAGGTAATGTTTTTTCACCTATGTATGCAGGATCAAGTATTTTCTGAAAATGATGCCTTCTTCGCATGGACATTTGTCAAAAGAAGGCCCTTATGGCAAACACTTCTCTCATTCTGCTGGCCAGTTTTGACACTAGCAATCTGCTTGTTTCCTGTGTATCCTCATCAGGTCAAACTGCTTATCCTCTACTCATGTGCTGGTCTCCTCCTCCTTATACTTTGCGTACTTTTGTGTAAGTTTCTGGTGCTTAACAGTTTTATTCACAATTCTTCTGTTATTTCTTCATTTTCTTCTGATGTTAGAGGAGTATGATGATGTGTTGTTTTCTCATAAAGTATTAACAAGTAGCTAGCTGTTCTCTTATATCATACCAAAACCAAGTACTTTATTGGAATGACTAAAGCAACAGTTTCAGGATTTTGACTTGAGTGAACTTATAGTATAGGGGTGCACAATAGAATTTTATTTTGGTTGCTGGGTCTGTTGATATTGCTGTTGTCAAGTTGTTTCTTTGACCAGCCCTTTGGAAAATTGTGGCACATATTTGTGGTCTGAAGTGATTCAGTTCACAGTTTTTTAATTAATAGTGCATAATGAGAATAGATTAAAATGAAAAAGTACCTAGTTACTTGTATCTTTTTTTTTGGCATTCTTATCCTAGCAACAATAGGTGGGTTATATTAAATAGATTCAGCTCACTTTCAAAATGCATTGAATTGGTCTAAGTAGCAAAAATATAAGTCACTGAGGTCATGTCAGACCGTCGTGAAAACAGCAGAATTGGAGATAGTGACACACAGTATTTTATCTAAGTTATGTAATTTATAGTAACCTTAATTAATGGACAGAACATTGCAACAAGTATTAATATCAATCAACTATGACTCGGTCCCTGAATATATCGGTCATTCCCACATATTTAGGCTCATTTCATTATAATGCAAACAATGTTGTTAAAAGCTCATTTGAGGCGCTTTTAAGCCCTGAAGCTCAGTTAAAGCCACGTTCTGCGCTTAAAGCCCTAACAGATGTTGGACATGGCTCTTTTCACTTTTGAATACTCTGAATGCAAAATAATTTGATTGTGTATAAAAATACAAGTCTCGAACTAAATAAAGGGAGCAAGTATCAGTAATTCGCTAAGAAGAAAATGCAAAAATGCACATTACAACCATTCTGTAATTCGTAATCCTTGATTAAAACATCTAAATAGCAACAAATTCCCACCACCACCCCACCCCAAACAAAAAAAGCATATAGCAAAATGTAGGCAAAAGAATAATGATACACAATTAAAAAGAAAAACATAATAGAGCAGCAAAGGAGGAAAGCACTAGCAGTAAAGGATAAATACAAACCAACAGCATACCCAGTGTAGTCCTGTAGTCCCACAATTGGGGAAAGGATGAATACAAATCAGCAAAAGAATTAGCAAAGCAGAGTGAAAGTGAAGGGGATTACACTAGGAGAAACAAGAGGCAATAAAATTGTAACCGTCTTCTTTTTGTTCTTCAAACTCAATCTTCTATTCTCCATTGTTGAGTTCTAAAGGCTGTAGATTGGGGAGTTTCTTACAATGTGTTACACCGAACAGTTTTGTTTCTGAGTTCTTGTTGGTTATTATTCACTGTATAGGCGCATAAACCATTCCTGCATTATAATCTCTGCATAACTCGACCGTGAACCAAACGACCACTAAGCTCACTCAAGCCAACATCCTGAAACGATAAAGTATTTGGTTTTTGTTTGATATTAAGTCATGCACATCTAGCCTTGTCTAGTGTATCTTCGGAATACTATTTGTATTGATTGCAGTTGTCGAGAATGAACATATATATATTTATGCTTATCAAAAGAATATGTTGATGCTTGCAGTGAGAGGCTTGGTCTTTGGTGCTCTATGGATTCTCCTTGGAAAACGTTTCTGGTTATTCCCCAACATTCTTGCTGAGGAGGCAACACTCAAAGAATTGTTCCAGTTTTGGCCCCAGAAAGATGAGGGCGAGCGACCTAAGTGGACTGCGAGGCTCTTCTATGCAATTGCAGGTGTGGTGGTTATTTCACTCCTGAGGCATCATGCTCCTGATGAGGCTGCAAGAGCCAGGTTCGCTGTCTTGCACTTATACTCTAATGCCTCTATGATGGTTTATGAAATTCAGATTTTGTGGGAGAAAACGTGATCCAGTTATATAAAGTTGAAATTCTGTTTTCTTCTTTGTCAACTTTGATCTGAAGTCTTAATTTAAAGATGGTGTTTCAATATTTTGATACTGTATTGTACCATATATTAAATATTGACTGCAAGCTTAAGAAATCGAACCTAGTTTCATACATTTGCCAAGAAAAATGGAGTAAATCCTTAATAACACACCTTCCCTTCCAAACGGAAAAAATGAAGAAAAGATTGAATACACATTTTTTTTGGCAATAAACTGTAAAATATTATTACCACAAACCAGCCAAAGTTTCCAATAGTACATCGAAAGCAATAAAACATCTACTCAAAACTACCATTTCATCAGGATTCCCCTTAACATTTGGGAATCAAAACTAAGAACTCAACTTCTCAATTAAGTATATACACTTCCTACCCTTCTTGGTGGTTTTCAGTAGGCATAGTCTTTCTTCAACAACAAACTTTATCTCCTGTAGTATATGGTTCTGTTGTGCACTATAGTCTTTAAAGATTTTCTGATTTCTGGCCTGCCAGATGTAGTAAATCACATCTCCATACACTGCTGCCACTATCTCTTTCTTTAACTTGCTCCAGTGTCTTTGTTTGATCCATTGGAGACCTTCCGCGACCTCTGCTTGTGGGATTTGAATCCCCAGCCATACTGCAACTTCCCTCCACAACTCTCTTGTCAATTGACATGACATAAATAGATGAGTGGCGTCTTCTTCATACGGTTGATCACAGAATACACATTTGGTACTTTCACACTGTATCCCCATAGACATTAATCTACTTCTTGTCAACAACTTCTTCTGATTAGATAACCACATTATATACCTGTACTTAGGTTGCATTACCCTAGTCCAAATCAGAGCAGCTGTGTCCAGATTTACTCCTGTTTCGATCATAGTCATGTAGCTCTTAGTAACAAAGTACTTACCAGATGAAGTTAGAGTATATCTGTTATTGCTATACCATCCTATCATGCTCAGTTTCAACTTGTTGAGTCTCCTCCAATACAAACTGCTATCATTAGGAGGTTGATGAGTCCAAAAGTCATCTTCATTTTTCATATAAATTCCATGGATCCATTTCACCCATAGAGCTTCCTTTTGATGAAATAACATCCATATCAACTTCCCTACAGTTGCTTTATTCCAGTGTTTGCAGCTTCTGATATTGAGCCCTCCTTGAGCTTTGGGCTTGCACACATTGTTCCACGCCACAAGTGCAATCTTCCTTTTGTTCTCAGTGCAACCCCACAAAAACTCTCTACATTTCCTGTCCACCTCCTTTAGAATGCTTTGAGGTAGGATGAACACAGAACCCCAGAAGTTGTATAATGAGAAGAGTACTGAGTTTATGACCTGGATTTTGCCTGCATATGACAAGTGCCTGGCTGATGTAGCTCTAATCTTCTCTGTTATCTTTAGACATATCTGATGACAATCCAGTTTATTCCACTTCTTTGGTGAGAGTGGCAAACCCAAGTATTTCATTGGAAATGTGCCCAGTACAAACCCTGTACATTCCAATAATATGTCCCTTGTTATATCATTCACTCCTGCCACATATAGATTAGACTTATCTGTATTAACAACAAATATAGTTGAACACAAATTTGTTCTAACTAATCTAACTGAATTTTCTGAACTAAACTATAAAATAGGATTGGGTCAGATTTTATCATGATCTTAAATTTTCAATGAGTACGAAAGTAAACAAAGAACAAAAAAAGACTAAAATTTCAACTTATGTATCTTGCTGTATTCGTAAGTCATTATACCAATATCTGCCGGCTATATCAGCTAGTATTTTAGAACTTAGTTTTGTAATTTTAAACTGATCTGGTCAGCATGTCAGTTTCTGATGAAATTCGTTGTTTAGTGTGCCATACACCCATTTATGTCATCAAGTCTCTGTTGATTTGTTGTCCGAGGATACAAGAACGTTTTGTACAATGGTGTCTGAAATTGAATTCTTCTTGCAGGTATCAGAAGCGGGTTTCTAACATTATCGACGATGTGCTTGAGTGGTCTCCAAGTCTAGCTTTGTCAGGCATGATAGAAAAGCAACCTGTGGTGAACATCACCGAGCCTAATGACAATGTAACTGATAGCAAGAGTAGCGATGAAAAGTTATTTTCCTCAGGCGATTTAGATGATGAAACCATAGCCAATGAAGAAGTTGAGGAAGTTACTAAAAGTACAGAAGATAGTGATCACCACCAAAACATCTAATTTATAAATGTTAGAACATGTTGTACCCAAAGAAAGAAATTGTTAGAACATGTGTTTTCAAGGTAGCAGCGTATTCCAAATTTTCAATTTTCACTCATACTTCAGTGCGTTCGAGTATAGAGGTTTGTAGTGAAGTCATTGTGAGTAACTTTATTGGTGTAAAATTTGATATTTTGAATATGATACAGTGCTTCATTTTGGATGCATGGGAGCTGCAAGCTCCAAAATAAGGGTTCAGACTTCAGAGAAGTTGATTAAACCTTGTTTTGTGGTACCTTGTTGAACCCTTTGTTGGTTTGAATGGTAAAATTTGTGCCGAAAGTGTCTTCGGTTTTAGAATGAGATGCATATTGCAGCTACAATATGCTGGAACAAGAGTGTGCAAAACATAGCAAACTATAAAATTAACAATACAACGATTTTTAATATATGCATAAGCATGATTAAAGATACAATTGTTCTTGGAAGTGTATAAAGCTAAAAAATGTGGAATGCATGTTATTTTTAATACACCAAATCAAATAGTCGATAAGAAATAATGTCAGCATAACTAATCATTGCATTGCTAATACACTCTATCAAACGACCTAGGGTGCAAATGTTTGAGAATAAAATGTCTAGGACTAAAATTGTTTTTTTTTAAATTGTTTTTTTTTTGTGATAGGGATAGACAAGGAAGAATAACATTATTGAGAGAAAGGGATTTTTGCCATGTTGGACTGCTTAGGTGGACTGGCATGTCAGCTCCAATGGCAAAGATAACGTTTTAAGGGCATTTGTAGTCCAAAACATACACGGCAAGGGTAGTTTTGATCCCAAAAATAAATAAAGTGTATGTATGAGCTATTTCAAATAGTTCAAGGGTAATTTTGACCCTTTTCCATTTTGCTATTAATACCACATTATTGTAGCAATTTGCATGTATATATTGCTTTTGTTAGGAAATGTTTTATCTTTGAATGTGAATTTAATCAAGTTCTAATGTGTATATCAAACACCGAAATCAAAAACAAAAGCTTAGCATACATACTAGCCCTTCACAATAGCAGCCTCATACTAGAGTATACTATGTAATATTAGGAACATAATGAAAAATCATAATTTGGGGGCACCGGATTATTATAAATTATCTTCTTTGAGGTCACTTTAAAAGCATTTTGATACATTATTTATATTTTTAATTTAAAATTATAATAATAATTTATAGTACTTTTTATTTAGTGTTTGAGTAAATTTTTATTTTAAAAATATTAAATTAGTGTAATATCATTTAACTTTTAAAATTAGTCAAATTGAGTCTCAAAAAACGTAACATAACAACTAAAAAAGAGCGGAGTATAATCTAAAGGTGCGGATTGAAATTGGGTTCATGCAAACACGTCATCTTGTTTCCTAGTACTAATAGTATTAGTTAGTTAATATATAGGAAAAATTACTAAAATACACGCCTTTTAAGTATATTATTTTCTAATTGTTCCTATATCTTTTAAAAATAACTCAAAATTTTTATTTTAATAATGTATCCGTATTAATGTATTCGTGCTTGTATTAATGTATCCGCGCTTTCATTAATGTATCCGGATTGGGTTAATTTAAAGGGATTATTGTAATTACAAAAAAAATAGGGATAAATAGTAATTTCATCTTTACACTGTGACTTATGTAACTTACCCTAATATATAAACAAGAATGCTAAATGTATTACTCGTGTAGTCATGTACTCATTATAAAGTTTAATATTGAATTCAGTATACTCTAATTATTATTTTCGTCAAAATCCCAGTATTATGTGAAGTCTATCTTTATAAACAGATGTGTTTGATGGTGACATGTTTCATAATCTAAATCCCAGTATTTTCTGTTTTTAGTGATTTGGGCTTGAGTTGCAATCAGTAACACAAGATCATTTCCTATTACTAATTTGTCTCCAATATATTATTGCTCTCCCTGACCATATTGATGATGAAATTCAGTCTCAAAATGATAATATTGATCTATTAGCTACTTGAAAGACTTATTGATAAGCTTGAGCAAGACATTTTGAGAGTCAGTAATGATAACATTATGACGATGATGATGACGGCGATGCTAATGAGTCGGAAAAAGAAGAACTCGAAGCTGCTTTTGGTGGAAGAGATTATACATCGAAGTCGATGTCGACATTAGCGGTATCCCAGCGAAACCGCAAAGATCATTTATGAGATATTTGATGAGAATAGTCACTATTTGCTTAACAATCTTCATATTCTACTTAGATGAGCAATACTATTAATAGTATGAAGGTTGGAACATCTGATGGCTTCAAATGTTTGAAATTGAAATGTGTATACATGATATGATATATAAAAGATCAAGAGGAATTTTTTATAGATATGTGGAAGTGATAGAACATTTTGAGGGCTTTTCTTAATGTATATAGATAAGATTAAACTCATGTAGTTATAGAATGTGGAATTTTTTTTAATAGATAGATATTGTTAGTGTCATGTAATTATTGAATGGAGAAATAGAACAAATCAAAACATGAAGATGCTAATACTTAATAAACTAATTCTAAAATATACACCTTTAATATTACAAATTGTAAAAAAAATTTATTTGAATTTTGAAATTCGAAAAATACCACATAAAATAAAATGAGAGAGTATGTAATTACAGTCATTTATTGTTCTCGAAAATATCATTTCAAAACAAATTACTAGATCTCTTCCCAATCTTTTCACTAATAGGCCTTTTAATAAGTTAAATACTTCCAATAATTTGGATAAAACATATATCTCACACCAATTTTTTTTCCAAAAAGAAAATATATAACTAGTACTTATTATCAAATCCAAAAAATGTGTCTGCAAACACGTAAATGCTTTAATTATAAAATCAATTTTAATACCTGAAATGTTTTTTCAACATTTGATACTCAGGTTGTATTTGGTATGAAAAATAATATTTTCTAAAGAAATAAACAGATTTGTTATTTTTAATTTTTTTTTTTTTGTAGGTCAGTACAAAAAGGGGATGTGGTAGGGTGTGGGATGGTGAGGATCGAGGTTATGGGAGTGGAGGTGAAGATGAGGTGCGTAAGAGTTGAAGGGTTAGAGGATACAATCAATGTGGAATACTATTTATGAAATTTTTTCTCTACTTCGACTAAGGAGGTCATTTTTCAAAATTTATGACCAACTGGACATGAAAAAAATGAAAAATATTGCTGAACACACCCCTTTAATCACTTAGGATACTTTCAATCAACTAACAAACAGGCTCTTAAATTCTGCACATTTTTTTTTGGCTTAAATTTTTTTTCTTTAATATACTGTTACTAAGGTAGCTAGTAATACTACAGATATTTAAAAAGCAGTAGAACACAAGAAGGGAGGAGACCCGCACCCGCATAATTTTAAAAAACTAAGGTTTTGACCCACCCCATACCTGCTTAGAGACTGCCCCGCACCACACCACACCGTACCCACTTAGAGACTGCCCCACCCCGCCCCACATAGCCTTAAATCCACACCGCCCCCCACTTGCCCCACCCCATTGCCATCCCTACTTGATGAGTCAAGATGGGTTGAACAAATCAATGGATTAATGCCCAACCTAGTCCAAAGTTCATTTGGATCAAGGTGGACTCGATCTAAACAAGATAAATAATAGGTCGTAGCCCATCTTGACCCTAATGATACAAGCCAAGTTGCATTAAGACCTTTCACAAGAGCCAAGCTCGAGACCTACAAACTCTTCAAAGGTTATTCATAAAAAGAGACGTGGTTGAGCGCACCTTAATATCATATCGGGGGTTCGTGATTGGGTTAGAAGCCGAAAGGAGGACAAAGAAGCGGATGTGCTCAAAGCTGTGTTCTCAATTGTGTACAATACCATTGACCTTCACTGTTATCATATGGACTGGCTGAACCTATTTGCACACTTTAACCTCAAATATGTCATTTCATCCTACTGTATCTTTGATAACAGAACAAATCACATCAAAACAAACCAAACTCAGAAATTAATGCAACAATTAAGAAAGGAAATAAGACAAGTATGCAAAACTAACAACCTCTTTACATGGTCTCCTAAACTAAAGCTACAGTAACTGGCCAACCATAAACTTACTGAACAACTTTCTAATCCTAGTTCTAACTTCATCCATCTCTGTACAAAAGGGAAGATTGTAAATCTCCAAGCAAATGCTGCAACACTGCTACGCTCATCGCCTCTATTGCTCCCATTAACACTAACGTAAAAAGCCAAGAATGAATTGCCGCCCAGCTTGAAAAACCAAGAAATGAAACAATACCTGTAAACTCTCTTGTCCATACTCGAGCCTCGTTGCAGTGCAAGAGCTAGTTTAGACATGAACGTTTCCTCCAATTACTTGCCAGAAAAACCTCTTTCCCTGCTTTCAGCAGACTGGTACTCATCTTTCGATTCTTGAAAGCTGCTTTGATTGCCATAACTGCTACCATTTGAATAAGAAGGCTGAAGCTCGGCCAACCTTCCATTTTCATGCCTCTTTTGAATATCAGCAGCATTGAACTGCAAAGGTTCAGAACCCGATGAACTCACAGAACCAGTACCCTTAGAAGCATCTGTCTTTTTGGCAAAACGTCCTCCCGAGGCCCTTACCCGCCTCAGTGCATGCTGATGTCGAGACTCGTGAAGATATGGCTGTAACACAACGAAAGGAGAGTGTCATAAACTTTAAAGATGCACCAGACCATCAAACTTCAGAAATGACTACTAATGGCATAACATTATATACGACACGAGGGACCTACTAAAATAACAAATATCAAGACTGAAAGTTGTGCCTCTATTCCTCCCAGTCTTCTGACTTCCTGATATAGTTATAGCAAGGGATACACATAAAAGTATTTGTGCGAAACTAATGGCACAAGACTTCCCTTCAACAAACTACAAATTCTTGCAAGAGCTGGAATAAGAAAGTGGAAGGGAACGACCAACAGTGAGCAAAAGTATTGCATCTCAGATTATTTTTTTAGAAAAACAGTGCAAAAATGTAGCCTTTCTTATTTCTCCTAGAGAAGTGGAGTGGATTAAGGGCACTAACTGCTATACACTATTTATTTAGCTTGAAGTAGAAAAAATCATCAGTTCTTACACCCCCCTCTGCTAAAATATAAAATTCTTCATATGCAGAGTTCCCTTACATGGCCACTGCCCGATCAGTCGGATAATATGGAAATCCATTCAGGCTTAAGATAAATCTGCCTCTGCACCAATTGGAATAGGTACAAGCACTTGGCCAAAGTTCCATATATCTCCAGAAGACTGATTTCATGTAGTAAGTTCTAGTAAAAAGGTGCCAAACAAATTCCGGACAATGAGGAGAAGAAAATTGAAAGAGTGATCCCATGAGAGGGCACGTACTAACCTTTCTACCCTTTATCTGCTTCTTTTCAAGTTCTGCTTTAGCGCGTGACTGTCTTCGCTGCAGGATCCTTCGATACTGCTTAGCATTAACATAAACTGGTTCTTGAGCCATTTCTTGTGGCAAGGGCATCCTTGTATAGTGCATATCAAGTACATGAGGAGGAACCTGAATAGTGCAACAGTTGGTAAGGACTTCTAAAAAAAATCTTTCCATAGAATAGAGCTAAGACTAAATAATCTGGCTAATGAGCATGTCGAGTTTGCCACCAACCAGATAATACCTTAGCACAACTGACATCATGATATCTTTCATCATGTTTCACTTGATTTTTATATGTTTTCTTTTGTTCTTTAATAAACATGGAGCAGAAGGAATATTGGAGAATTCATTTTGTGAACCTCAATATGTTGAGCAATGTAAAAACAGGTCATAATGCACACTAGAGCTCTATTGTACAGAATGATTAATATGGACCAATGGTTTCGCAAGGGATTCTCAATTGTAACATGTCATAGGAGTAGAGTCATTCACGAAGTAAAGACCAAGCAAGAGCCTCTAGTTCCAATGAGATTCAGCTTTATATACTGGAAATGAGAGGGGGCCATTCATAACAATGATTTTCATATGAAATTTCACGTCTATTGATTAGGATGAAATATGGTCCTGAAAAGAAGTGCTATATAGATCACAGTTGACTAAGTTGTTGACTTAAAGATGGTATCAAACCTTCCCACCCAAAAACAAAGAGATCCAAACTCCCTTTTTACTAACAATGAGTTGTATACGTTCTCTCTTCTTTTCTAGATTCCCCTTCTGCCCAATAGCACAAGCTCCCTTTA
Source organism: Solanum appendiculatum (assembly GCA_018342035.1). Taxonomy (NCBI): domain Eukaryota; kingdom Viridiplantae; phylum Streptophyta; class Magnoliopsida; order Solanales; family Solanaceae; genus Solanum; species Solanum appendiculatum. The sequence continues at coordinate 187,250 of JAGDQO010001508.1, read as the reverse complement.
CTAAACCATTTCCGGTGGCTAATGCCACTAGAACTTCCTAGATTTCTTTTATTATGATACTGAAAACTTGGGTAAATCTATCTCAATCATCCTGGTTGGAACTTTAATTGAAGGCACTCAAGTAATGGTGTCAAAAATATCCAATAATGGTGCTGGAATTGAGCATCCATAGCACCATAAGGTGATATACAACATTGGACCAAAAACTTCCACAAGAAATAGGTCATCCCAGTCTTCCTGAACAATAATGGTGAAAGTAATATACTACAAGCTCCTGGAAGCAAATAGTGTCGAGAAGGTGAGTGTTTCTAAGGCATCACTAAAGTGACAAGAAGCTAGTAGAGGCACAAGAGAGGACCAAGACAAATCTGATTTCACACTTTTCAAGCACTGATGTTTTCTGGTCCAGAAAGATATTATACTAAAGTTGCTCACATTAGCAGCAAGATCAACATTATTGAACGAAATATGAGGTAACCTGTCTTTTAAGAACTTAGGTAAAAGATTTTAATACACGAATCAAAAAATGAATATTTGACTTAAAAAATTTAAATACGTGTATACCAAAGGCTGGCCAAAAGCTGTCATCATCCCGCCATAGTATGGATCAACATAGGAGTTTGGAGCACAAGCCTGGTAGTCAATCAAACAGAATCACTTTCACATGAGTCATAAGACATAATCAATGAAGTAACTCAACAAAAATGTTAATTATAACAGATCTCAAAATCCATAAAAATGGTCAAACATACTATAGAGTGCCCAACAAGTTCAAGCTGTTGGGGCTGTGCTAGGCTTCCATCAAGTCTTGGAGGTACGGCTAGAGCAGCTGGCTGAAAATTCTGATCCGCCGTCCCGTAACTCCCATCTGATCTTGAAAATAGATCTCATTAGTACCAGTCACATAATCCATACATTAAGGAATTAGTTGCGCTCCTAATGTAAGTGGATAAAAAGTAACCTCTCTCTACAAGTTTGAACTTTAAGATGCAGCATTTTTTTTTTGTGTGTGTGTGGTGGGGGGGGGGGGGGGTTGTCGGCTTTTCTTCATCTCAGAAATTTTAGGATTCAGTAACATGGATAAGAGATTCAGTACGGCATGAAAAATGTGTAAATGTGGTACAGATATACAATACCACATATGCATAATAAAAAAAATCAAGTTATAGGGTTGGGATCCCCTCCAGTAAAGATCAATGCAGCCTTTGATTAATGACATGTGTCTATCTATAAATTAAAGGTTTGGATTGTAATCCTCATTTTTATTCTCTCTCATTATCACCCACTTCCCAACATTAATTTACTTTCATCTTTATGTACAATTCTCTTCTAGTTTTACGTTTTCCCAATGAACATAACGACAGAGTCTCGCTATATCTGGCTGCCGGAATTTGGTTTCAGTGGCAGCCGCAGAGGTTACCTCACCTTCCAAAGCTTTTCTAGTCAAGAACTTGTTGCATTCATGCTTCTCCATGCTCATACCACTCAATGCCCCCAAAAAAAAATCTATAAAATAGATGAAAGATCGAATCAAATCCTTAGCATCTCACTATCTACATACATACAAAAATTGCTTTTGCGCAAAGAAGTTGGAGCTGTTATGATAAGAAAGAGGACTCAATTGCAAATTGGTTTTGGACAATCAAATTCTAGGGAAGAAAGAACAAAGCTTTTCTGAAATTGCACGTGAAAAATATATAAATAGAAAAGATTGGAGGTAAGTGATGATACTGAAACAGAATGACATTTAGGGAAAGAAAAACAGGATTCGGAAATTGATGACAGTAGAATATGGAATTGCAATCTAAGCCTTTAATTATAGATAGACACATGCCCTAAATCAAAGACTCCATTGACCATTACTGGAGGGGATCCAAAGGGCTATAGTAACTCAGTTTTCAATTAATTTTTTTGTTAAAACCCATTTACACTGGAGGGGATCCAAAGGGCCACACTAACTCAGTTTTCAATTATTATTTCTTTTTGCTCACACACATTTTTATTAGCATGCCAAATAAGCTTTAGTTTTAAGTTGTGGTAAAAAACTGGCAGATACTTTGTTCTTCTAGATCTTGCTATAACAAGAAAAGGAACTCTACATGTGGCTTACACTTACTTATGACCCTATCAAATAAATAAGTTTGTTCCATCACATTTTAGAAGCTCAATCCATCTGCAACTAGCAAGAAACCCCTAACATCCACCCTTCGCAGTTATTCGTTACTCAAACCAGGAAAAGGCAAGGAAATGCTAGCCTCCCTACTCGGTTTCTTCAAACATCCTGCCAACCTACAGACCTGTTTGTCTAAATTCAAAAGGAGTAGCTTCATAAATCTATTTTTGCTTGATGGAAGAAGAAAACAAACAGTTTTTGGTCTTCATAATATGTCATAGTTTCTATAAATCAGGTACCCATCTTTTCCTTTTTCCTTCCTTGTGTTCTGTTTTGTCTGCCTCTTCTTCTTCTTCTTCTCGTTCTCGGTTTCACTTTCATTGATCAATGAACCCCCACTGAATGTTGATTGAATCCTCTATGAAATTCCCTAGATGTACTGTGTTGACATGATACTGGTCGCCAAAGAAAATTGAAGGATCCGTGCAACAGAGGATGGTTTACACAATTTATGAATTTACTGTCATGAGAAAGTATATTTTCCGTCATCACTGCGCTGCAGTTTCCTCAACCAATATGACACCTTTCTCCCCCCAACTGGGAAGAAGCCAAAAAAAAAAAGGAAGACACTATGGCAATGACTAACAGGAAAATGGAACAGGCTTAAGATCCTTGAACAAAAAATGCCCTCAATACTGCAAGTCCATAAACCACAGATGGCTAACATACGACACCTGAACAATGAATAAATGCCACCAAGAAGAGGAAATTATTTATAAAGTAAAAGGCATACATTATCCATTTGAAAGGCCAAAAGGGCACGAAAATTAGTCCACAGAATCCTTTCTATCTACTACCATGCGCTAAAGAGCACGGCATCCAATAGGCATTGTCTGCCGTACATGTTCCGATGACTTATATGTTGATGCTGATTTGTGAATATCTAACTATGATTAGATTTGATTGTGTAGATTCTAAATTGATATGATAAAATCAGATCTGATATGCTATTAAATAGTTTAGGAAATTAGATCAAATAAAATCATCCCTTGATTCTCAAATCTCCTAGAATCAAGGGATCTGATTGCTAGTTTGTTTGTTTTTCTCTACTATATATTTGTACCTCTGCCGATGAATTAGAGAGTACAATTTGAAACATGAAGGACATCAAAAAGTGTCAAAAGAGGGGCTAGTTTGACTGTCCCTTTTCCAGCAATTGCTGAGAAGGAACCATTAACAACTATGACTCTTTAATTTCCTGCTGAAGCAGTGTAATTCGAGAAAAAAAGGTGAACCATGTCATGTAATCACTAACCCCTGAATCTATGATGCGAGAACTTAAACCAGTTGAATTTGTACTGACAAAAACAAATGGTACATTACTTGTTTGGGGAAAAGAACAAGTACATTACTCGTATCTCTATTATACATCTATAGAGATACAAATATGTAGTAGAGAAAAACAAACAAACTAGCAATCAGATCCCTTGATCCTAGGAGATTTGAGAATCAAGGGGTGATTTTATTTGATCTAATCTCCTAAACTATTTAATAGCATATCAGATTTGATTTTATCAGATCAATTTAGAACCTACAAAATCAGATCTGATCTTAGTTAGATATTCACAAATCAACAGTTGCCTATCAGTACCTTGCAACAGGATGTTGAACTCATTATTGAAGGTCCTAACTATCAAAAGCATCAACTTAAGAGTTGCACTAGGTTCCCACAAAACTAGATATTTCATCCTCCTATTGCTAAGCAAGCACAATTTTTCTTCTCCACTCATACATCCTTATTGACAGCACATAGATGGTCAACTGAAAATCTTATCACACACACACACACAAGACATTCAGCTAAGAAAGTTCATACAAGCTTAAGAAAATAGTTCAATAATTTTAAAACAAGAATTTTCCATATAAGGAAATGAGAGCCTCTAGCTAGCTGCTAAACTAGTTCATGCTTCAAACACTCGCCTTAGCATCACCTCACACCAGACCGTTTAAAAAGATGCTGGAACTATAACAGAATAAAGAAAGTCCTTTATATGAAAATGCTTTTAACTGATTCCGCCATCCTAAAGTCCTCCTTTAGATGTCAGGAAAGAGGCCTCAAATGTTATTTTCAGGGAAAATTGCAGCAGAGTAAAGGAAATCATTCACAAGCATGGGCATGATACCTACAACCATTTTTTGGAGTATCTGGAACGGAAGGAATAGAAGATGCCTTGATGGAATATCGACTACCTACCAATCTTTTTTTTTTGAAACTGGTAATGTTGATGCTGGAGACCTCCAAAAAGGTAGTAATAAGCTAAGGCAAAAGATTAATTACAGTAATCCTAAAAGATCTACTAATTGTTCAGCATTTTCTATACAATGTTCTTTACACCAAAAGTAGAAAGTTGCAATGCAGCTCCCTTTGATTTTCTGAATGTTGTTGGATCTATCTTCAAAGTTTCTTCCATTACTCTCCCTCCAGATCTTCCACCAGATACAGTGTGGGATTATTCTCCACCACTTCTTCTGTGTCTTGCTTCCCCCTCTCCTAATCCAACAACTTAACAAGTCTGCTGTGTGCTCTGGCATTGGCCATTTTGTCTCTGTTAAACTGAGGAACATAGTCCAAAGCTGAGATGTGACTTTACAATGGAGAAACAAATGATTATTTGTCTCTCTGGCCTCATTGCATAACATGCATCTGGACACAATTGGCAATCCCTTCTTCTGCAGGATCTCATGAGTGAGGCAAGCTTTCCTGATTACCAACCAAGCAAAGCACTTAACTTTAGTAGGAGCCATACTTTCCCATACATGCTTCCAAGGACCTATTTTGTTCTCAGGCATCCGCGATACCTCTTTTCTATAAATTTTGCCTACAGAGAACTTGCCATCCTTATCATGTTTCCATCTAAAAGTGTCATCCTCTACAGTGGTGCCTTTGAAACCATCAATCATCTACAATAGCCTGAGGGGACGAACTATCAGCCACTGTAACCTCAAGGTTAGTGCATATATTGGCCAGATCAGGGAAAACTTGCATTAAAACTTCTTGTCCAATCCATAGGTCCTTCCAAAATAGTATTTTGTTACCAGCATCCACCTCATAACATGAATTCTTTACTAGTCTAGGCCAAAGATTCCTTATAGATCTCCATACTAATGTTTCATAGGAGGTTGATATTGCATTGGTACACCATTGCTCTGTCTGGCCATACTTATTCAGGATTACCTCCTTCCATAGAGCATGATCATTTTCATTAAATCTCCACAACCATTTCATGAGCAAGCAATCATTCTGCATTTTCAGATTCCAGATTCCTGACTCTTAGACCACCAGCCTCCTTGTGTAGTTGTGCAATCATCCATTCTACTAAGTGATACCCTTTTCCCTCCTTGTTCCCAAACCAAAGAAAATTTCTTCTCAATCGGTCCAACTTCTTGACCACACTTATTGGAATGGGGAATAGGGACATCACATATGTGGGTAGCGAGTCCAGAACTGCATTTATCAAAGTGAGCCTACCTCCAAGAGACAAGTATTGTATCTTCCAGTTTGCCAACTTCTTTTCCGTCTTTTCCAAAATTCTATCCCAGATAATCAGTTTTTTGTGTTTGTTGCCTAATGGCATGCCCAGATAGACTGTTGGTAATTTGTCTACCTTACACCCTAAGATACCAGCTAGTTCCTCCATCTGCACCACTTTTTTAATAGGAAAGAGGTTACTTTTCCTCCAGTTAACGCTTAAACCAGAAATGGCTTCAAAAACAATTAGTATCATCCTAATATAGCAAATTTGTTCAACTATAGCTTCACCAAATATCACAGTATCATCTGCATATAACAGATGACATACTTCCATATCTACTCCTGTTCTGCTGCTAACCTTGAATCCCTTTATCCACCTATTGCTAATTGCAATCCTCATCATAAAAAACCCACAGGTTCTCCATTTACAAGTATGGAGAACCTAACAGTTTTAATACAAAAGTCAATCCATTTCAACCACCTTTCACCGAACCCCATCTGTCTAAGAATGTTTAGCAAAAAAGCCCAGTTCACATGATCATAAGCCTTCTCTATATCTAGCTTGCTCATAATGCCTGGCACCTCCCCTCTCAATCTAGTATCCACACATTCATTGGCTATAAGAGCAGCGTCCATAATCTGCCTTTCTTTAATAAAGGCCATCTGATGAGTGTTCACCAATTTATTTACTACCCTTTTCAACCTTTCTGTCAGCACCTTGGCAATGATTTTATAGACCCCCTTGATGAGACTGATAGGTCTATAGTCCCTTAATGCAGCAGCTCCGATTTTCTTGGGAATGAGAGCGACATAAGTCGCATTGAAACTTCTTTCAAAGACCTGGTGAGAGTGAAAATGTTGCAAAGTGTTCATGATATTTCCTTCAAAACCTCCCAGAAAGACTGGTAGAAACACATAGGGTATCCATCTGGGCCAGGTGCCTTGTCACTTGCACAGAGCTTGATACCGTTATGAACTTCCTCTTCTTCAAATTGCCTTTGCAACCATTCTTGTTCCTCATTGGTAATTCCTGGAGCCTCATGGAGGTTAAAATCAGGTCTCCAATTTTTAGATTCCTTGTATAGGTTTTGATAGAAGTTCTGAATGTTCTCTTTTATCACTGCAGGATCAGTAATTGTTTCTCCCTCCACTTCTAAAGAGTCAATAGCATTGAACCTCTTGTGTGCTGTGGCAATCCTGTGGAAATATTTAGTGTTCTTATCTCCACTTTTTAACCATTGAACTCTGGACCTTTGCCGCCAAGCTTTCTCCTCATTTCTAGCCACCTTCTCAAGTTCCATAAATAATTGGAACAACATACAAAAGTGTGGTCGGTCCAACTTCAAGCCTCATGTTTTTGTATGGTTGGGTTTATTTATCCCCTCTAGATTCCCCTGATTCATTTCTGAACTTTGTCAGCTCCCAGACTCTTAACTAACAACGTAGAGTAGAGCTGACCTTTTGCTACTAAGCTTTTGTAACTATTATGCATCTACTTGATGCCTGCAATAGAACTAATTACTTCATCAAAAAAAAAGTGAAGACAAAAAAAAGCATTCTTCAACTTTCCTAAAGCTGTTTCAGGACTTAATTTGTTGTGTAGCTTTTCTATATGTTGCCTAGCTTCTCCAATTATCACTGGCAACCTGTGTCGACATAACAAGATACAGTTTCGGGAACGAGATTCATACCAAATTCCGTCAACGTCTGGTCGGTTATTTCACAAAGGTGAAACAAAAAAACTGACGAAAATGACTATAATGATTGCTATTTCATATTGGAGCTTCTGCGAAAGGAAGTGGTTACAACTTACAAGAACTTTCTGGTAGTATGAAGAAGATAAATCATCCACCTTCAATGACTTACAAGAACTTTCCGGTAGTATGAACAGCAGGAATCCGCACCTCTTCCTCCTTAATCAGACAGAGGAGCTTATGGAATGAAAGACAAGTTTGAAGAGTATGACAAGTGACTATGGCTAGGATTTCTTTACTTGGTGAACATGACAGTCTAGGATTCAGATGCTGGGGTTTCTTTGCTAGCTGCATATGGGCTAGGCTTTTAGAAAGAGATTGAAAAAACATATATCTAGGGACATGTCAAGTACATTTTAGGGCTATAAAGAATCATAGGCCACAAGCAAAGTTCATTTTCTTGCTCTGGTTATAAGCAAGACATAGAAAACGAAAAATCAAACGCACCAGTTTTCTACCACTTAACATAAAAGATAAACTTATTCAACATTAATAAAAATGGATTTTAACAAAATATTAACAGAAATTTGTTAAATTTAGCGCTTCTGAATGACTAATTGTTGAAATACTATTGTTATGCACCCAAGGGTGTGGCTTAGTGGTCAATAAAGTGGTTGAGAATCCTGAGGTCTCAGGTTCAAAGCTCAACGGAGACAAAACACACTAGGTGATTCTTCCCATCTGTCCTAGCCTTGGTGGATAAAGTTACCTGATACATGATACATGTTGCTGGTGGGAGGAGGCAGATACCCATGGAATTAGTTGAGGTGCACGAAAGCTGACCCGGACACCAGAGTTATAAAAAAATAAAAGAAATATACTATTGTTACATATTATATTATATTCACACATTTATTAGCGGTTTCCTGGTACTTGTACCCATACTCTGATCCATCCCCTCAAATACTATAATGACAAATTCGATTCTAGATCTTCACCCATATCAATTGTTTGCAACCAAGCAACATAGGTTTTCTTATGGGAGAGTTTAAACTTTTAGCCAACTTCTATTTGATTTTTGTGCTATTCTAAATTACTAAAAAAAAGACACAGAGACTCTAAACTTACCAATTCTCAACAAAAAAAAAAAAAAGACATAAAGACTCCACAAGGAAGTGTATTTTCAGGCACTTCCCTTACCTGGAAACCATATGATAACAAAGTAATAATAAGATTAATAACATCTTTTACTAGATGCAATTAGCAAAAAGAAAATGTTTTAAGATAAGTTAAAAGCTCAGTGAAATGCTTGTCATGTGCACTAACATATTTAACATGTATTTTGAGCAGACAACAAAGGCCAATTAGTTGGTACTTCTCACAAAAGGTAAAAAAGCCAGACTTTGTCCCTCTATCAATGATCATGATTGTTTTATCACTAGCAACATTAAAAGCTGAAGATATACCTGCATGCAAAGGTACGATACTTTGCGATTTTTCAGGAGCATCATCATCTTCCTCATTGATTCCACCATCAGACTGTGATTGGCCATCCACAGATTGTTCCACTGATGATGAATCTGATGCATTTTCCCGCATCAACCCAGAGGAAACAGGATTATAAACAGCACTGTTCCACCAAGGTTCAGGATATACAGTGGAACGTGGAACATTATATGCATTAGTTTCCTCCCGATTTGTGCTTTTTGAATTTAATGGCATACTGCTGTAGTTTTACTCACAGAGTTCCGCGATACGAGTGTCCTGATTGCAAAGACAAGTAACCAGTTCAGGGAATTTATTTAAAGAGGAGCACCTCCATATGCAGTTCTAGCTGCTGAAAACCACATATGCAGATGTCTTCTAAATCTACACTTTAATGGAGGATACATGGGATCTGCTGACTAGCGTTAAACAATCATGGCCTTCATTTTCACTTGAAGAGAACACTTTGACCTTTTCAAATCTACTGTAAATTAGGTATGTAAGTTACTAGAACTACGAGGAATCTCGGCAGACTTCACACGATTGACAATAGAAGAAAAAAGATACAATTTTATCTTGACTATGGTTCTTATTTTTTGAACTAGTGGTGCTTGCACCACTTGCTCACACATAGACTATTACACGAATACCTATTACCTTCCACCAATGTAGCTATTAGGTAAAACCTGCCCACCACCAAGACTTAGGTAAATAAGAAAATGTCACCTGGCATGTTTTGTCGCTTGTCTCTGTTGAGACTTGAAACGTCCCCATAGTTTTCATCTCATTCCAATGACTCTTAGACCCTCAGATACCTAAATACTGGCAAACTCACCCAAGGGAAAATAAAAAATAAAATTGTCAGTCCTCCCGGCAAACCCCACCTCAGCTCCAAAGACAATATTGTTAGAGGTTCATTTGAGGAGCGTTTAGACCTTGAAGCTACGTGAATTTCTAACTGGGCACTCATCTCACTTAAGCAGCACTTCAGTGCAGGTTCGATTCACTAAGGTGTGTCTCATCATCCCCAAACCCTACCTTTGAAAATAGTGGTATTAGACAATATATATCTTGGCAAAGAGACATCAATTGTCAAGGAAATGGTTTTGCACTGATTTTCTATGCTTTATTAATTAGAAAAAGAAATTTTAAAAAATTTAATACAAGACTAGTCATCTAACCTGAATTAGAAATCTAAAACTGAATATTCATATCTAAATCAAGATTAAATGGTTTTGAACTTACTTTACATGCTTTATTTGACATATTTCACTTATTTAGTTACTTTTTCTTGCATTACATGTTCGTTCTTGTGCGTTTATGGAATTGTTTTTCTTCATTGCCCATATCTTTATTAAACACTCTTTAATTGCAATTAAAGCCCCAACGAGCTTTCGCCACTTTCTATGCTTTTTGCTTTTGACAACACTGCTTGCAACTAGTAAAGAATTAGTTACCCCTATTGATAGAATTATCACATGTCTCGACTTGTCACAACAACTCACACATTCTCTCAACCTCATCTCAAAATTCAAGAATTGTCTATAATAAGAGAAACTAGTCAACCGAGAATTCGTGCCCTCCTAGAAGCTTTCACATAGAGCTTCTTCATGGACAATAACTATCAAAGAGCAATTATGATTATTTTTTAATTTCAACTACAGAAATTCAAGATTGAAGCACCCAATATCCCTAACAGAGCATGAACACAAATGGATTAGAAAAACCTAACCCCACAACTTCTAACACCAATCCCATGTTCAAATACATAAAGATATTGCCTTTTTCAAGAATTCAGAAATACCCATAAACATCCTATAAAAAACACATAAAGATGGTAACTTTTCAAGAAATTAGAGTTGCCCTTTTCAAGAGAGAGCATGGATTCCAACAGAAACACTTAAAGATTGATTCTTTTTAAAGAAAATCTGATACCCATTTCATGAAAAAGCTGAAATCATGAGAATTTGAAGAAAATAAGAAATACCCAATTCAAGAAACTTACCTGAACGTGGGAGGAATGAGAGAGAAGTGAGGAGTGATTAGTGATTGGTAGAAGATACAAGCCCTAGAATTTTGGGTAGAAAAAAGAAGGGAAAATTGAGCAGTCAATGAGCTTTTTGACAAAATTATTATTATTATTATTGATAAAATGCGATATTATTTTTAGAGTACGTAAAAATGATGATGCAAAGAGATAAAAGTGGTACAGAGTTGATGTGATAGTGTCACATGTGGAAAGATCTAGAATATGTACCTCTCATCTACACTTCCTTTCCTCTTCTACTTTTCTTTTTTTTTTTTTAATAAAAGGAGTAACAACTAACTCTGTCCGTCAAAATTAGGATATATAAAAAAAAAATTAATATTTTTATTTCCGTGGATTCCTTTTTCTTTTCATTTTAACTATAAAAAAATAAACAAAAAATTATGTGTCTAAGATTCAAAATATGATTAAGAAAAGAAGATATTACTTAGGGTGCATTTGGTAGGAAGGAAAATGTTTTCTTGAAAAATAAATGATTTTATTACTTATTTTCTGGTGTTTGGCTAGTAAAAAAAAGATAATTTCCCAAGAGCATTAAAGTTTAATCTGGAAAACACTATGAAATAAGATCTGAAAATACAACAATCAAAAGTCGAGTCAAGTGAGGGTCTAGAGTCGAATCTCAGGTAAAGAGTCGAGGTCGTAGTTGGGTCTCGAGTCAAGGTTGGAGTTGGGATCTTGAGTTAGGGTCGGATATAGAGTTGGGTTGGATATAGAGTTGGGGTTGGATATCGAGTCAAATCCCGGATCGGGAGTTCAGTGTCGAGTCCCGAGTTAAGATCGGGAGTCAGGGTTTGGTTAGCGGGTTAGGTCCCAAGTCGAGTCAGGATTTAGGTTCCAAACTTATTATCGACTTCGACCAAGACCTTGACTCAGGGTCTAACCACAACCTAAAACATAAACTCCTGACCACGACTCGGGATCCAACCTCGACTCGAGACTTGCTCTCAATCGCTATCCCAACATAAAACCCGACACTCGACTCGATCTCACTCGGGACACATTCTCAACCCCCACTTGAAACCAACTTTCGATCCCTCAACTCGATCCCCCAACCTTGACTCGATACCCCGATCTAGGATCCGACTTTCGATCCTTACTCAAAATCAGACTATAGACCTAAGACTCAACTTTTGACTACGACTATAACTCAAAACTTGGGACCTAAGATCCGACCACGACTCGGGACTTGACTCTCGATCTTGCCTCTGTCCCGACTCTCGGTCAAGGCCCAAGATCCAATCCCGATCCCCGACTTGACTTTCAACCCAAAACTCGACTTTTGATCCTACTCCGACGCTCGAACCCAATCTAAAACCCAACTCCCAACCCCAATTTGAGATCGGACTTGTGTCCCGAGATTTGAGCCTCGAAATTAAATCTAACTCCTAACCTCGACTTGGGACCTGACTCTCAACCCCGACCCAATACCCAGCCCTGCCCTAGGACTCGACTCTCAACCCTAATTCGGGAGTCAGGTCCCAGATCGAGGTCGAGGTGAGATCCCGAATTAGGATTGGGAGTCATGTCTCGAATTAAGGTTAGATTTTGAGTTTCGAGTCTCATCAGATAGTAAAATTGAAAGAGAATTTTAAAAAATATATTCTTACTTTATGTTGGGAAGTCATTTTCCTTAAATTTGAGGAGAAGGGAGGAGGGGGGAGGGGGGTCCTTTATAAAAACATTTTCCTAATCATTCAATTCAATCAAACATAAAAAAAAAAAATCTTTCTTCTTTTTCTTTTTAAAATTAAAGTATGATCTAGGGGAAGAGAGAACAGACAATCAGGTAAAGATTGAATTTTATTTGGTCTTCGATACTTATAATGTGGCTCAAATATATTCGAACTTTTGCAAAACAATTTATATTGACGGATAACTAAAATACATTCTAAAAGATAATTTATATTCAAACCTCAAAATTAAAATCTTTTATATTAAAAACGAAGGAGTAATTATCATTTTGTCACAATCCCATTGGGTGGTTAAGGTTGAATGCACACACACCTTTAAGATGCAAATTATTAGCAAACTTTGCTGTCAGTCAACACTTCGTATCATTTTGTATGTTGTTTTGTATGGCTATATTTAAGTCAAATGATGAAAAATAAATTCAACTTCTCACAAGTATTTGTTGGGAAAATATATAATGTTGATACTTAACTGAAATAAAAATAGTAAAAATTTAAAGATTAAATGTTGCATTTATAGCGAGTCACTATTTTAAAAGTGATATTTTAATCCTATTAGAATGCAAATTATTTTAACCAATCATTCTCAGAAATTTTACAAGAATCAAATTAAAGATGTTGGATAACTGAGTTGTGGGTTCGAAACCCCACATTCATCGGTTTCTTTCGATGAAAGGAAGCTGTTCGAATAGTAAACACCCATTATTTTTCATTTTAAAGTTATAAGTTCGAATTATTAAAAAAATAAAAATGTGAGACCTCCTAAGTGAAAGCTGAGGATAACATGTTACGTAAAAAATTGAAATTAAGAATAATAATATGGATGTGGTGTATTGTCTTCATGTCACAGCGGTGACCTTATCACTACTCTCTTTAAAATAAAATAAAATATAAAAATCCATATGACACCTAACCTAAATGCACAAACTGTGGTTGACGCGTGGCACGTTTGTGGTTCCCACATGTCTTAGGTTGTCCCCACTCACATTTATGGTTGCCTCCTTAGCCACGTAGTACTTTTAATTAATGGAATAATATTTTTCTGGAAAAAAATAATTACTCCCTCCGTCCAATAATAATTGTCCACTATACTAAAATTAGTTATCCAACAATACTTGTCCAATTTAGAAAATCAAGAGATAATTTATCTTTTTGTTCTATTTTACCCTTGCTATTAAATACTATTTATCATCTAACACATTTTTCAAAATATTAAATTTAATAAAGTCAAAGGATAATACAGTAATATTACCCCTATTATTTATTGATTTTTAAGGGATGTATCAAGTCAATATTGGATAACTATTGTTAGACAAAGGGAGTATAATTTCGAATCTTATTTTAAAAAAAAGTAAATTGCTATTATGAATAGAGATGGATCCCGTCAACTTTGACCTTTCTCCATATATTCTAATTTGACCTAACCTGACAACTAAATACTTCAATTTTGAGGATGCTTGTACATCTACACATTTCAACTCTTTTTTACTGTGTCAATTCAACACTCTAAGAGGTCGTTTGATAGTGTATAAGAATAAAGCAACATACATGGGTCGTTTGGTAGAGTGTATAAAAATAATGCAAAATATAGTGTATTAGTAATGCTTGTATTAGTTATGCTTGCATTACTTATGTTGAGATTTTTCTTACGCAATGTTTGGTTTGGTGTACTAAAAATATTATGCATTGCATAACTTTTTTAAAAGAAATATTTTTTTACAAAAATACCCTCCACAAATATAGTGGAAAAGATGTGAAAAAGTTTTTTCGGGACAATTTGTCTTTAATGATGCTAATGCATGCATTAAAATCCATTGCATTACTAATGCATAAAAATCTATTGTATTAGTAATACACTCTTCAATACACAATATAGTGTATTACTAATACAAGCATTAGTTATGCATAGGTTAAAAAATATATACCAAATGAAGTATTAATAATACATCTAGCTAATGCAAGCATTATTTTCTCTAATCACTCTGCCAAATGACCCCTAACTGTAATTCAAAAGGCACATTTTTGGTGCAATTCAAAAAAGCGTCTTTTCCCATTTCTCATTCACATCTCAAAACCCCCAACATTGTCTCAGATCTATGTTGTTTTATTACTCCCTCTTCCAATAATACTTGTCCACTATTAATTTTTACATACTTTTAAAAAAATTATTACTAGAAGGATAATTTTACTATATTACCTTTTGAATATAATAAATATAATATCAAAATTCTTTAGTGCTTTCACTTTTCTGTACGAGCCCAATATTCTTTAACAAGCATTCCAAATAGTGAGCCCGCTTTGTTTATCAACTTCTTTGGCTCATCAAACTCAACCAACTTCCCTGAAAATTCAACAATGATGCAAATTGTAAGTTTCAACATATTATGAAATGGATACTTGTTTTGTATTATCGAGGGTCGTAATAAGATGGATAAGATTCTTTCATTCTTAATCAAAGGACTTGAGTTTTGATCCTAAGAATGGAAAATATTCCAATACGGAACTCTTTTCCTCTTTAATAATCCTTACACAATTAAAAAAAAAACAGTTTGGTGTACAAAATATCCTGCGTTTACCCAATATTCCGAGAAAGATCACACTCTAGGGACATGATCAATAGACAATCTATTTTAATGTAGACATTATTAGAAGACTAGGTGAGAAACCAAAAAGAAAAAATACTCCCTTTCTACGTAAAAATATCACAAGTTACAATAATTAACAACTTAAAATATTTAAAAGACATATAAGTAAATTTCGATGAAAGAAAGATTTGATTGACTCTCGAAATTTCAACTGTACCACATAAATCGAAAGGAAGAGAGTCACTACTAAAAAAACAACCAAAGTATAACATTATTGTTAGAATAATATGAGTAACTCACCATCACTTATTGCCAAAACTTTAGTGTAATCCATAACTGTTGGAATTCTGTGAGCAACTGTTATAACTGTGCAGTCTGCAAATTCAAGCCTGATTGTTTTCTGGAGAATTGCATCTGTGGCATTGTCAATGGATGCAGTCGCTTCATCTAAGACTAGAATTCGACTTCTTTTTAACAATGCGCGTCCCAGACAGAACAATTGTCTTTGTCCCATGCTCCAGTTTGATCCATCTTGTAGAACTGAAATTTGCTCATACAATGCTATTGTTATCTTCTAATATAAACAACAGTAAAATTGCTATGTGATCTTGAACTTTTGATGTTTACCTGAGGAATCTAGGCCCCCTTCTTTTTCTTGGACAGCCTCTCTAAGCTGACACTTATCAAGAACCTTTAAACAACAAAATTCTGTTAGTAACTTAGAATCATTAGAAATGAGATAACATATATATGTATATAAAACTTACTTTCCATATTTGGTCATCACTATATTTTGATAAGGGGTCTAAATTGTATCTTACAGAACCTGTAAAGAGTGTAGGATCTTGTGGAATAATTCCAATACGCGACCTAAGGTCATGAAGCCTAATTGTTGAAATATCACATTCATCGATGATGATCTTGCCATCTGTAGGCTCAACTAGTCGAAACAATGCACTGATGAGAGTTGTTTTCCCACTGCCTGTTCTGCCTACAACTCCAATCTTTTGTCCCCCTTCAAATGTACAACTAATACCTTGAAGAACTAATGGAGCATTTGGCCTGTACCTCACCTGTTTTAAAACAAACTTACAAGAGATTAGCAGCATTCGCGAACAAATTGATTGTTCTTGCTACTGATAAAAACATACCTTTAAGTCGCGAATTTCCACTTTGCCACGCGTAGGCCAACCAGGTAGAGGGCTGTTTATTTGCACTATTTCAGATTCTTCACTAGGTATTCTCATGTATTGTTCTAGTCTTTCTATAGAGATTATAGAATTTGCCATTGTGCATTGCCATTGAACACAAAAAACAAGAGTTGCATTTAGTGATAGGCCATAGGAGAATGCCATTCCAGTAAGTCCTGTTCAGCAACAAGGTTCAATCTGAGATTTTCTGATACGCGCAAGTAGGCCTTAGATAATGTCATATATCAAAGCATAAATGGAACAAACCAGATATAGAACTCCCTCTGTGAAGCCATGTCATGCCAAGAATCCATGAGGACATGATAATCGTGCATATTATTTCCAAACGTAGAATTAACCATTCAGTTGCTGAGAAAGTATGGAAAATTGGCCTAGCATTTTTATCAATAAACTCCAAGTTCTTCAAAAAGAAACGACCTTCCTGTCCAAAACCTCGAATAGTCATTATCCCAGAAATGCTTTCAGCTAAATGATTGGCGACTAAAGACTTTGTCGTTCCATTTAATCTCATCAGTTCTTTAGCAGAAGCATTGTAGTATCTCTGCATGACAAAATGTGTTGATAAATTACACATTTGAAATAACTACTAACATTTAAAAGCTATAAGGTGTTATAAGAACTTGAAAGTTATAAAAATGTCTATTACCTGAACTAATATAGTTATGTAAATCATAAGCACGATAACCAGCAGGACCTCTGGAGCGAAAAAACACAGGATGACATAGGTAGAGTATAGAATAATGATTGATCCAACAGTAAGGTTTATTAAGAAAGGCAACTCAATGTCAACAATGCTCAAATCCGAAGATACCTGCCACAACAAATGGATAATCTTCAATGATCAACCAAGTAAAACAAATTTGCAGTAACGTTTTTGTCATCCATTCTTACCCGACTAAGCATTCTTCCAAAAGGTGTCGAGTCAAAAAAAGACATTGGTGCAAAGAAAAGAGAGCTTGACAGTGTAGAGTAAACTGATTTTGATGCATCAAGCCCCATCTTTACTGTTAATAAGGATCTTAAAACCAGGAAGATTATTAAACCAAAACCAATGACTGCGTAGACGTTGATTAGCTTTAATCTGCTAAAACTGGAATCTTGAAGGTCAATAGCCAACTTGTAACTCTGTATATACTGCCCAACTACAAACATTGTGTGTGTAATGGTTGCCAAGGAGAAATACAAGAATCCTTTGTAATGCTTTAGATATTGTATGTATGGCTTCAATCCAGCGTCTCCTACTTCTCGTTCTTCTGCTTTGATTAATTGATCTCCTTTTAAAGAAACTACATCATCACGTTCCTCGGAGGAAACATTATTATCACTCTCTATCTCAGCAGCTTTAGGCCTTATATTAGAAGCATAAACTTCTTGACATTTAGGATCAGGAGGAGTTTTTTGTGCATTAACAAGGTCCTGAAATTCCTCACTCTTTGACAGCAACTCATCAAACGTACCGGATTTAATGATCTTCCCACTAGATATTAGCTGTGAAATTGAAACAGACTTGGTTAAAATGGCGATAGATTATAATACTCCTTCAAACATCTAACTAAACTTTTCTCATAAACAAATATACTAATTTGGCCTCTGCTGACAAGTAAGCACTCCAACTTTGAGAGTGCACATCAAGACACCTCAGCTGACAACTAAACACTCCAACTCGTCCCCACACTTGACACTGAAGTGACACATAAATATTGGAGGTGTCTAGATGGTCATTTTTGTAAGGTGGGAGTGTTCAACTGACACAATGGAGTGTGTAGATTGCATACTCAAAGTTGGAGTGTTTACTTCCAGCTGAGACCAAATTTGAATGTCTGTTTACTTTGACGATGACTGCCTTTCTGATCTATATGGATAAAGATTACTAAGTACATAAGATGAGAGAATAAGTGGATATTACAACAGAAAACAAATAGAATTAATGGAGTTCTTCATGGAGGTAACTAACCAAAATAGAATCAAATGCTGGAAGAAATTCAACTTGGTGTGTTACCAGCAGAACAGTTTTTCCTGATAAAGCTCCCATGACATAATCCTGCCAAATCAAAACGCGGGATCTTGAGAATAATTTTCAATACTGAATATGGTTTTCAAGGAAGACAAATGGCGAAGACTTGATATAAAGTACATTAAATAGATTAGTCGAGGTATGTGCGTCTACAGCACTAAATGGATCATCCAAGAGGTAAATATCTGCATCCTGATAGAGGGCACGAGCTAGTTGAACCCTTTGCTTTTGCCCTCCACTCAAATTGTTACCTTTTTCTCCTATCTCAGTAAGATCACCAAATGGAAGCATCTCCAAGTCTTTCACCAGTGAACTCCTTTCTATAGCTTGCCGATACCTTTGTGGTTCCATATTAGATCCAAATAGGATGTTTTCTTGTATGGTCCCTGTCTGAATCCATGCTGTCTGAGAAACATAAGCTATCTTTCCATAAACATCAACCTGCCAAAAAAACAAAAAGAAGAAACGGTAACATATTCTGATTACGCCGATACAATAAGTATTCTCTACCAATACGATGAAGACTTACTGTGCCTTTGATGTATGGAACTTCTCCAAGAATAAGAGACATGAGGGTAGATTTCCCTGAGCCAACTTCACCACATACAGCCACTTTTTCACCATGTTTAATCTCAAGATTTATGTCCTTTAATGTAGGCTTTAAAGAATTCATCTCCCAAGAAACATCAGTGCAGTTTATACAAATATTCACATCATCTTGCCTTTGCTTCTTCATATCCCTAGTATGCATGTTAGGTTCCTCAAGAAATTTCACAATCCTTGACAGTGAAACCTTTGCTTCAATAAACGCCCCGACAACATCAGGGACACTTCTAATGGGAGCTTGAACAAGCTTTATGGAGGCTAGAAATGTGAAAACATTGCTGACATGAAGAGGAACTCCAAACAAGTAACAAGCAACAAAAGTCGCAGATGAGACCATAATAGGAGATGACCAGAACAGGAGGAGGTAGTATCCTTTTTGTGTTTGAACAGATGATAACCACTTGGTTTCTTCTGATCTCAACTTCTTTATCGCATCCATGAAATGTTTTTCCCAAGAATATAACTTGAGAACCTTCATATGCGCAAGTGCTTCCGTGATGGCCTTTAGCCTTTTATCTTGTGCTATCATGAGGTTAGTCTGATACTTAAGCTGCAACTTGGCTAATGGGGAATTTACTAGTACAGTTAATATTACAATCACTAATGCTGCTGATGCAGCTACCCCTATAGAATAGTACATTACACATAACACTAGGATGAGCTGAAGAATTGTCGTCCATATCTGATGAAACCAAAAGGGGAATTCACCTATTTTATGAGCATCTACAGTCACATAGTTCATTATCTGGCCAGGGGAATGAGTTTTCTTGGCAGCATTTAAGACATGAAGTTGTTTGTGAAAGATAGCTGCAGTCAGTGAAGATTTTACTTGTAGTCCAATCAGTCTACTTCTGAAGAGCCATTGCCTCTCCGCTAAAGATTCCAAGCATTTCGCAAGGAAAAAGCCAGCTGATAGAGCATATCCCTCATACTTAAAGGATTCTCTTCCTTCAGCAACCTCGATGAACGTATGAAGAAACAACGGTCCTGTTGTCAGCGTTAAGATCTTAATTAGAGCAAACACTCCCGATATCAGGATGGATTTTTGGTGGCAGAGGAGTATTGCCATTAATATAGATGGTTTTCCTAAAGGGTCTTTTCTTTTTAGCATCTGCACTTTCTCATTGAACAGATCAAAACATGTTCCTGCCCCATCGGCTGATCTTAGATGAGGAACGTCATCGTCCTCAAGAGTCTTATTCTTACCTTTCTTCATTAATGGATTCAACCACCAAAATGACAATTTCCCAAGAAATCCAGCATTTGCAAATGGAGTAATTCCATCTTCAAATTCTTGTAACGGCTTATAAAATGTCTCATCATATTCACTTTCCTTAATAAATCCAATGCAGATCAAAAGTATTGCTCCAAGAAAAGATAGTGCATTTAACATCACTTTAGTACTATCTATTACACTACCATGATCAAATTCAAATTTCCACATAGATGTTATACAAAGAAACATTGCTAACAAGAATGCAATGATTGAATACATCTTCACTATTAGGAAAGTTTGTTGCTTGCATAGGCAAATGAATGAACTTACAAATAACCATGTAATGCCATGGATAAGAAGCAGAACAATTTCATATTCTTGATGTTGCTCTTTAAGCTTCCATACTCCAAATGCTATGTATCCTAAGCCCAAACATCCATTAAAAATAGCGGAAGAAATTGACAACTTAGAAATTTCATAAGATAATAACTTTCTCAATGATATCTTAAAAACCAGGATAACAAACAGGATGAACAACAGTAGGAGGTCCACAGATAACAGAAAAATATGATTGAGACATGAGTCTGAATTGAGTATTTCAAGAAAAGAACTAAAGGGTTCTCTACAATAGGTATCTGAGGAATCCATAGATTCAGTTTCTTGTTGAGAAGACTTAAGTTTGTATCTTTTGTAACTCTGTCAAGAATAAAATAGCATTTATATATGATGTAGCATTTAAGTTTGTATTCATAGATTTAGGGTGTGTTTGGGATGAAGGAAAATGTTTTACTAACTTGCTTTTCGGTGTTTGGCAGGGAAGCAAAAAATATTACTTTAAGAGTATTTATATATGATTTAAGCAGATATTATGAGTCGGGATAGCAATAATGAGGGGTTGGGGAGGAGACTATGAGGGTCGGGAGTCGAGGTGGGGGTTGGGGTGGGAGGAGACTATGGGGTGTGTGAGGGCGAGTGGGGGGATTTCGAGTGTCGAGATGGGGGTGGAGGATGGAGAGTGGAATGCCACTTATGAAATTAATTTTCGTTTTTTTAAGAAACTTGTTTTCCTTGAAAAAATATTTTAATCAATCAAATATGAAAAGATTAGAAAAACATTTCATCCATGCCAAGCACACACCCTACTCTTTCAAGAAGTGGTGATTCTGCAACACTTCCACTGTTTCAATTAATTTGTGCTACTTTTCTTTCTAGCCCGTTTAAAAAAAAAGTTTATCTTCTTTTTTTTTTGGCTACTCCTTAATTTGAACTTTTCACATAAATTAAATAATATTTTGGTACATTCTACATATTTTTAGTATACGATCACAAAATTCAAAAGTCTCCTTTATTTTCTTGAATTTTGTGTCAAGTCAAAACCAGACAAATAAATTAAAAGGAAAAAAATATATGTTTTGGTATATGAAATTTACATAGTTGAATGTTTTTGTTTGGACCCTATGAAAAAAATTATACGATATATAGGAGTTGAATAACATAGATGAACTGTTAAAAGTATAAAATGCTTAGTACATTACATTACACGATTGAAAAAAATAATAAAAACAAACTTTCACGTTACAAGCAGTAATGGTGAATCTTGAATGTCAAATGCCATATGAAGTAGATCCAATGGTAATCTTTTTTCTCACATGCTCAACAATATATATATATATATATATCATTTTTTAATTAAAATTGATATTTATATTTTATATAATTGATGGATATCCCTCGATTTTAATCGAGAGATCTTGTGGGCTTTTTCCTTTGAACTGGCCATCCATTTTAGTACGTAATATAGTGGAATAAAATTAACCCTATAACGATCTGATCTGTCGTTATTCAAAGGCACCTCCTCATGCGGAGTTACGAAATTTTTTGAAATAAGTTATTAGTTTAAAATTGGGGTGACACGATAAAAATCTCGAAAATTGAAATTTGATCCAAGCTGATGTCATCCCGCCATAGTGGGAATATTCCGGCTATGGCGGAGCCACTGTAGTGGTGTGCTAGCCGCTATAGTGAGGTAAATGGGGTAGAATCTCGAAAACGTATATTCTTTTAATGTCCTCTCCTCCTTCAGTGGGTAAAGACTAGGGCTACTCCAAAAATCTTCCTAAGCCATTTTAAGCTTGGGAACAATAGAGGGGAAGGATTTCAGCGCAAGGAGGGTCAAACCCATGAATTTTCGATCAACGTTTGTCAGGATTCGCCCTACGGAGCCAGAAACTCGTGTCTAGAGTTCTATAGCAATTGCTTGCATCCATGTAGGCTAGGCTTTTTCACTGAGTAGTTAGATATATATGTCTTTACTTATATAATATCTTCAAGATTGTCGGGAGGTTTCATGCATAGGCCTTCAGGTACAGAGTCTGGATAGTTGAATTTGTCATTAGCTATGGGTTAAGTTGATGATGAATTTGATTAGTTAATGTTGACCTTATGATGATTGCTGGGTGTTACCCTAGGAAATGTGATTGTGGGTAATTGGATTATGAGCAGGGAACATTCGGGAAAGAATCTTTCGAGTAGGAGGCGATGATTGTTAGTTTCCAAGTTATGTATGTATGCATGTTAACTGTCTCTACAATGAAATTTATACGATGCATGTTGAGGAAACATAAGAGTTGAATGTGAAAAGTTGACAATCTCATGCAATGAAAGTGTTTGTTAGTTGTATTACAAGTGTGATTTGTATTTTATTGTGATTATAATTGTGTTTGTGTGACTAACGATTGGCTCGGGTCCCAAGCATGTTATGGGATATCATATTGGTTGGCTCAGGTACCACGTCGGTACATGTTTACCAACGGTTGACTCGGGTACCATGCCTGGTACAGAATATCATATTGGTTGGCTCAGGTACCTCACCGGTACAGATTTACTAACGGTTGTCTAGGGTACCACACCTGGTATGAAATGTCATATTGATTGGCTCGGGTACCATGCCGGTACATGTTTACTAATGGTTGGCTCGGGTACCACGCCTGATATATGCTGACTATTCTCTTGTATGTGGTTCCATGAATGAACCAGGATTACTTTTCGTGATGTAACTGTTGCATGTTGGTCCGTGAGTGAATCAATTTTTTTATTGTGTTGTATTTATCACATGTTGGTCCCTAAGTGGCCGGGTTAGTGTATTTAAATGTTGGAATAGTTCTTGTGTGGATCGGGGTTGCATTTTAAACACGGCAAATGATGTCTTAGGAATTCTTGATGGTCCGAGTTACTTGAAATGTGTGATAAATCGTGTACGGGTGTCTGTCCTGATTTTTGGACATGTCTTGTGTGGATGTTAATCAGGTTGTTGGCTGAGGGTTTTGCTTATGCACTAGCTTGTGCGATTTTGTCAATCTGGTTGGTCTAGTATATATCTGATAAGGGGGATTTGAGTTAAGGTGCTTTAATAAGAGTCTTGCAGGTGGTTTACCAAATTGGTCAAGGGCCAGAATGTTGACAAAAGAGCTTGGGGAAGAGCAGTAGATCGTTTAACATAATTAGTAGTGGACTTGTACTCAAGAATAAACTCAGTAGGAAAAATTATGATGTTGATAGAATGGGTGGTCTCGAAAGTTTTTATGAAATAGAAAGATTAAATTATGATCTGATATGAGAGGAAAAAAGGCTTAGATGGTGGAGTTGACCGTAGAAGGAGGTGGGGTGTTTTTGAGATAGAGTGTAAGAAGTTTGAAGGTGGTATTATGTGGCAGTAAGGGTGGTGACTGAGTGGAGCGAGATTTTAATTTTATCTCCTAGTTTCATGTTTCGGTTTGGGGTAAGGATTCTCTTATCTAAGTGTTAGAGTAGGTGTCCGCATGACCCGGGGGAATGGATCGTGACTAGCACCTAAATATCACAAGTTTTTAGTTGAAATTAAAGTAAGAGCATGTTTGAATTACCTTATTGTAAATAACTGATAAGTTTAAAGTACTGAAAAATATTTTAAATGTTACAATCAATTTTATAAAAAAACAGTTATGTGTTTGAATAAAAATGTTAAAATTGTTCATAAGCAGTTTATATTTCGTAAAAAGTGCAGATGAACTATATTTTTTGTTAGAATGACTAATATCCTTAAATTTATTGACAAAAACAATCATATGGAATGAAGAGGAAGCTAACAGTTTTGTTTGAGAAAATATATTTTGAGAATTAAAAAATAGTAAAATATCTAATCAAATAAAAAATGCTTATAAGCCGAAAAAGTTATAAATTGATTATATCTTATAAACACTTTATTGTTATCAGCACATAAATAAGTTTAAAAAATACTTGTAAACAAATTTGGTTAGCTTATAGGCTTAGCCAAACACCCTCTAAATATATTATATCAAGTATATCAACTTTGCAAGTTTTCTTTAAAAGTACTTATTTCAACTTCTAGAAGATAGGTCAATGATATTTATTGAGTTTTCTACTCACTTCACTTATTTTTAATGCTAAATATCCATGAGTTGAGAAGCAGGATCTCAATTAAAACTCAATTTTTTTTTTTATGTGTCTTTGTCATGTTTGAATTGGTGCCAACATGGCCTACAATATATATTCTCCCACGTTTAATTTAGGGTGTTTATATTTTTTTTCTCTGAGATCTCTAATGAAGCATGAAGAGGTATTTTACCATATAATCAAGACACTGACGTGTGAAGAGAGGAAAATCTTAATATTTCAATTGGTTGATCGTATAAACTTTTATCTTATTGGTGAGGGCTCGATTTTTTCACCTTGTTGTCTCCTCCCTTATTTTTCTTTCCATAGTCAATCGATTAAGTTACTAGAATTGCTTTTGCTATTAATATTAAGGCAAATAAGAAAAAAAATTATTAAAAAAGACGCACGATGAGAGCGATAAATGCCTCTTCATGTCTCATACCAGAAAAAAAATAAATATTAACACCCTAAACGTGGATATATAATAATATATATTTTAGGCCATGGTAGGCACCAGACTAGCTAACCTATTCCCTTAACTCAAACATATCAAAGAAATATAAAATAATACTCAATTGAGATATAACATGGATCTTTTTTTTTTTTTTGGTCAAACAACGTGTTACGTGTAGATCTGTTAGCATTAAAAATAAATGGAGTGAGTATAAATCAATATCATCGACCTAAAGTTTAAACAATTACTTTTGGGAAAAGGCTTCAAACACACTCCAACTATGGGCGAAATTGCTGTTACACATATTAACTTTGCGGGGGTCCTTTGACCCCCAGATTTACTTTTATTGTATTTTTGTGGGTATTATTAGCTTAGTTGGACCATTGTATCACTCAAACTCAAACGATTACATACACGCGCCTTTAAAATAGTTAAAATAACTTAATCAACGTTTATTGTTTAGGAAAAGGGGAAAATAACCCTAGAAACTTTTCAACTTCTCCTTCACAAATTCAACCTTAATCAGACAAATCTTCCCATTTTGATGTGTATTTCGCTTTGGTGGGTGTGTATTGACGACTTCAACCTTTAGTCGATTGTATTGACGATTTCACTACAGCTCAGATTGCTAGCTTTCCTAAAATTACCAGGTAAATCTTGTTGTTTGTCACTTAGTTAGATTACATTATTATGAAAATGCTATGATTTGTCGTTATTAAGGTTTATTCGTAGTTGAATTTTGATGGATAATTTTGTCGCTACTATGATTTTTTCGTAGGTGACCGTCTTGAAGTTTCTTTTTCTCCAAAATATTTGATTTTCTACCATGTATGGATACGTATACTCATTTGTCGATATTTTTCATTATATTTCTGTTTGTTTATTACTGTTATTGTTGTATAGTTTCAGGGATGAGTGGGTTTGTAGAGGTAACATTGAGATGGTATCATGGTGGGGCTTTGAATGTTAGTAGTGGTAAACCAGTGTATGTAGGAGGTCAGATCACTGAATATTTGGATATTGATGTGGATAGAATGTCCTATTTTGAACTAATAGGCTACATAAAAGAACTAGGGTACACTACAAGCTGCACATTTTATATTAGGCCACCTAATAGTGACTGTCTTAGTAGATATCCAAACTGACATGGACATTTTTGAACTTTGTCAAAGTTTTTAAAATGGAGATATTATTGAAGTTTATGTTTGTCACATGGTTGATCAAACAGATGGTCACATTGCTTTGTTGGAATACACTGGTCCCAATAAGGAATCTTTTGATGCTTTTAATAAAGAAAGGGAAGGGGGTGTTGAAGAAGGGGATAGGGGTGTTGAAGAAGGGGTTGAGGGTGTTCATTTTAATGAACAACCAACCTCTGAAAAACCTGCATTTACTGAACAACCAACCACTGGAACTGCTTCATCTTCTCAACCAGCTACACAACCAACAAATACTGAAACTATTGGTGACTTTAATATATTGGATTCTGAATATTCAACTGAGAATAGTTCTGAATCAGAGCATGAAGATCTTTTCAATGAAGGTGAGGCTGAATATGAAAGTGATGTCCATGAAGAGTACATAAACTTGAGGGCTGAAAGAAGGACATACCAGAGAAGGAAAAGAAGACAAAGAATATCAAATGACCCTGAAGAAATTCCTGTTGGTGAAGTTGGTCCAGATTTGGGCTTTGATGAAACTGATGTTACTGATAAAAGTTTGAAAGGTAAAGTTGTTGGGGATGAGCCTGTATATTGTAGTTCTGATGCATTTAGTGTTGAATCAGATACAGATGATGAGATAGGACCAAGGAGGTCTAGTAGAAAGGTGATTTTTGATAAATCTGCTGAAAAAGTGGTATGGTAGTTGGGGATGGTTTTTGAGGATGTAAAAGAGTTTAGAGAGGCTGTTGCCAAATATTCACTTCAAAAGGGTGTTTAGTTGGAAAAGTATATCAATGAGCCTAAAAAGGTTAGGGTCAGGTGTAGAGAAGGTTGTCCATGGATGTTATATGCAAGTCTTGACAAGTCAATTAATGATTTTATGACTAAAACCTACATTCCTAAACACAAATGTGTCAAGACCACTAGAAATTACATGTGGAATGCTAGGTTCTTGTCTAGACATTACAAGGATAGAATTGCTGAACAACCAATATTAGGATATTCAAATTTCAGCAGTTGATCAGGAAAGAGTTGAAAATTCATGTTAGAAAGACCACTGCCAGGAGAGCTAGAGGGAAAATACTTCAAGGCATTATGGGTGATCATGTGTTAGAGTTTGGAAGAATACTTGATTATAGAGATGAGATGTTAAGGACCAACCCTGGGAGTACTTGTGTTGTGAAGGTAGATGATTCTGAAGGAAGTGGTAGGTTGGTATTCCAGAGTTTCTATATTTGTTTTGATGCTTTGAAGAAATCTTTTTTAGGTGGCTGTAGAAAATGTATTGGTTTAGATGGTTGCTTTTTAAAGGGAGTAACTAAAGGACAACTGTTGTGTGCTGTGGCTAAATATGGCAATAATCAGATGTTACCTATTGCTTGGTGTGTAGTAGAGTATGAGAATAAGAACACTTGGACATGGTTTTTAAAATTGTTCATACATGATTTGGAATTGGGAGATGGCAAAGATTACACAATTATATCAGACATGCAAAAGGTATGATCATTTACTTTACTTTTCTTCATTTTGACCTTTTGTATTCAATATTATATACCACTGTGACTTGTCATTTTTAGGGGCTTCACTCAGCATTGCAAAATCTTTTACTAGAGGTGGAACACAGGATGTGTGCAAGACACATCCTTGCCAATTGGGCAAAAACTTGGAGAGGTCTTCAAAGAAGGAATCAGTTCTGGAAATGTGCAAAAAGCACATTTGAAGGAGAATTAAAGGCAAATCTGGCAGTAATGGAGTTATTAGGTAACAAAGAAATTGTTGAAGATTTACTCTATTACAAGGTGCAAACTTGGTGTAAAATGTACTTTAGAACAGATATTAAGTGTGATAGTATAGACAATAATATGTCTGAGAGTTTTAATGCTTGGATCTTAGGACCAAGGCATAAAACCATCATCACCATGCTTGAAGAGATAAGAGTGAAAGTAATGACTAGAATAGGTCAATTCAGTCAATTTGCAGATACATAGTTAACCAATATATCTCCAATGGCATTGAGGGTACTAGAAAAAAACATAAAGAAGTCAATGAGATGTAATATTGAGTTCAATGGGGGAGAAAGGGTTTGAAATTAATGATGGACCATATCAACATACTGCTGATGTGAGAAGTAAAGCATGCACTTGTAGGGCCTGGATGCTCAAGGGAATACCCTGCCCACATGCCATAGCTGCCATATTTTATAAGAAATGGGAACCAATTAACTTTGTTGATAGCTACTATAGTAAGGAGACTTATCTGAGAACTTGTTGTCATTTCCTTCAATCAGTCACCAATATGAAAATGTGGCCTGATTCAACAAACCCTCATGTTCAACCACCAGTTGTTAAGTCAATGCCAGGCAGACCATGAAAATTCAGGAGAAGAGAGGCAGGGGAGACAAAAACTTGTGGCAAGTTGTCAAGAAAAAGAGTTTATATGACTTGTTCCAATTGTCTTGTTAAAAATCATAACAAGAGAGGCTGTCCTTTAAAGGTGTGTATTTATATAATTTTGTAACTGTTTTAATTTGTGATTGTTTGACCATAATAATCAAATGTGACTGCTTTTAAAATTTGTAGGATCATGCTGGCCCAAGCAATGTTGCTGGTCCAAGCAATGTTGCTGGCCCAAGGAAGGCCAAGAAAGGCAACAATTGTTGTTGAAACACCTGCTGTTAGTGAAGCACCTGCTGCTAGAACCAAGGGAAGGCCAAGAAAGAAAACAACTATTACTGAATCACCTCCTAGAGGCAGGGGAAGGCCAAGAAAAGAAACAACTGCTACTGAAGCACCTCCAAGAGCCAGGTAGGCAACATATACTTCTGAAGCACCTCCAAGAGCCAGGGAGGCAACATTTACTACTGAAGCACCTCCAAGAGCCAGGGAGGCAACATCTACTACTGAAGCACCTCCTAGAGCCAGTGGAAGGGGAAAAAAGGCAGCATCTACTACTGAACCACCTCCTAGAGCCAGTGGAAGGGGAAAAAAGGTAACATCTACTACTGAAGCACCTCCTAGAGCCAGTGGAAGGGGAGAAAAGGCAACATCTCTTGCTGAAGTTGTTCAAGAACCTTTAAGAGGCAGAGGAAGGCCAAGAAAGACACCTGTTAATGGTATGACAATCCCAATGCATAGAAAGACTTCATTTGCTGAGTGGTTTGAAAATCCAACTAGTTATGATGCACCTGTTGAAGCACCTGCTAAAAGGGCTAAGACAGTTGGGATGGGTGTGTTTGTTGCTGAAGATGGGTTTACAACATATAATGTAAGTGTTGAAAAATAGGGTAAAATTTTATGTTCTAAATGTAGTTTACTAACTATCTTTCTTTGTCTATAGCATGGCTTGGCAAGTAGTAAGATAATACACACTGGTTCAAGAGAGCCCATAAGGTCAGCTAATGTTACTGGAGACCTTGGTTACAAACCAAGAACTTGAGTAAGGTGGAAGGGTAAAGCAGCAGTCACAGCAGGTCAACTTGAAGAGATGAGGGTGAACAAAAGGAAAAACTTGTCTTCTTCCCGACCTAAGGAACCATGGAAATAGTGCTAAGATGTTGGTAGTTTTTGACAATATGTGAAGATGGTTGTTTTTTGGTACTGATAAGATGTTAATAGTTGGGTTGGCAAACAAGCTTATGTAGTTTAAGATGGTTGTTTTTGTGAAGTTATGAACTTATGAAATGAACTTATGTTGATGTTATAAACAAATGTTTCTTTTTATAAATTTGTGTTTGATTTCAATAACATGTTTGCCAATTCAAAAATTGAAACAACTTAGCCATAAACACAAGAAATGTCATTCAAGAAAACGAAATTCTTCGTCATAAAAGACTTCAACTTGAAACATACAACAACTACTATGTCAATTGATCATGACAAGTCTTTAAGTTTTCAACTTGCATTAACCAATTGATCCATATAGCAAAACACATTATCATAAACATTATGAAAATCCTAATGAAGCTAGAGTAGTTGGTCCCTTTCTTCTTCACTTCCATCGACTTCTCTGTTGCAATTTCTATCAACTCAACCTTTTCACAATCATGGAAATCAATATCTCCTTCCTTGTCCTTCTTTTTCTCCACACTGGAGGTAGATTCGCCTTCAAGGTCCATCATAGTTGAATTCTCCATCATCTTGACAATTTCACTATCATTGTAATGAGCCATTTCTTCCATCTTTTTCATTATTTTTACCTTCGACACTAATTGTTCGTCCATTTCCTTAATTTTCTTCACCAATTTTGGAATAATAAACTTAGATCTTTCATCAACCAAACCATCCCTCCATCGAAAAAAATTGCACTTTTTTGCACCATAGTATGGGCAAGACCAAAATCCTCTTCCGGGATTGTTGTCGGACCAAGAAGTTTTCAAAGGGAGCAAGAGACCATGACTGCATCGCACCTCTGAAATCAACATTGGATCTTTATTGTCTATACAAATCTTATTCAAATCCAATTTTACCTCTTCCATAACTAACCCTAATTTCTATACAGAAAAATTCGACAAGAAATTAGAAGCCCTAAACACGAATATAGACAAGAAATTAAAAAAAAAAAATAATCAAAGCTTACCTCTTCGATCCTCTTCAACGATTTTGAGCTTTCAAGGAGGTGTCTTCAATGGAGGTTTATAATGAAGGATAATAAACGGCTACATTGGAATATTAAATGAAAACAATAAAAAAGTCATATTTTGACTGCTACGTGGCGAATAAAGATAGGTTAGAGTAACTTTAAGTCCATCCTCACGCGCCTTATATACGTGTGTTTACTTGCCGGTCCAACTAAGCTAATAATACCCACAAAAATACACTAAAAGTAAGTCTGGGGGGGGGGTCATAGGAACCCCGCAAAGTTGATATGTGTTACAGCAATTTCGCCCATAGTTGGAGTATGTTTTGAAGCCTTTTCCCATTACTTTTAAAGAGAACTTGCATTAATGTTGATATAATATACATACTTTAGATGGTGTTTGAGTAAGTTTATAAATTCATCAAAATAGCTTATGTTGATTTGAAGAATCTCCTTCAAATACTTTTGATGATGACTGCACACGAACCAGGTTCACACAAACAGGGCTCACATAAAGCAGTATCAAGGGTGAAATGGTCTGGTGGACCCTTATACTTGACTCGGATTGTAAACTAGACCCTTCTACTCTACAAAGTTTCAACTAGACACTTAAACTCAAACAAAATAGAAATTTTAATCCCTTCCGTGAGAAGGTGTTCCTCACTCGATCTGACTTGGATGACACATCATATCCACGTCAAAAAAAAGGCCTCATCATATCCATCTCATTAATTTAATGGTCACAATGATATTTCTATATATTTATTATATTAAACAAATAAAAGATGATTTTCATCTTCTTCTCAAAAACCCTAATCCAAAAGAAAGTTCATTAACAAGCCCATTTGAGTTAACAATTTCATCAAAACTTATTGATCAATAGAAAAAAACACTCAAACCCTAATACTCTTGATACTAAACTTAACACCAGAAAGCTTGAAATTGAAAGAAAAAGAAGAAAAGATCAAGAAACAAGAAAATTTTCAAAATTGTATCTAAAATTTAAAAAGAGAGATGAAAAATTGTTCTTTATTTTTTTGAAAGTTAAGAAACAATTAGTAGCCGCAATAATCCTTCTTTAATAAACGAACCCATTTTGACCTGAGCCTTCTTCAATATACAAACCCATTTCGATTTGAGCTTTCAATTTGGAGAAGGTTTTTTTCCTTTGTTTCCAATTATTTTTGTTGTTGGGTTATTGATGAATGTGTAGTTTTCATTTGAAAAATGGGGGAAAGTGAGATTACAAGAAAATAATAATTGATAATGGTGGGAGATCTGCTATTTTCCAAAAAGGGTGGGTGGGTTTGAAGAAGAAAGGGGTTTTCTTCTTTTTTTGCCTTTTATTTAGCTTAATTTTCTTTACTTTTTATTTGATTTTAGTCACTTTAAAAATAAATTCACGCTCTTTTTTCGCGTGTGTAACACACATTTTTCCAACTCAGCTAAATTAATGCCACATAAGGCAGGTCAATGGTCAAAGGGGCTTAAAATTTCTATTTTGTTCAAGTTTAAGTGTCTCGTTGAAACTTTGTGGAGTAGAAGGGTCCAGTTTACAATCCAAGTCAAGTATAAGGGTTTACCAGACCGTTTCACCCAATAAGAGTCTCCTAACTCATGCAGAATTATGAGAACAAGAACGAGTCCATAAACCAAGCAGTAAATCACGATCGCACTAGGAAAAGAAGAGTAAATCAAATGAGTTGTTTTCCTAGGCAAACATGGAAAGAAGAATAAAATAAAGACTATTAAGTCTCCTAGGCAAACAAGGAAAACAAATCCTGTTTGGACAAAGAATTAAGTTTGAATTTGTTTTCTAGAGAAAATAAATAAAACTAATTTCTTTCCTTATAGGACTCTGCTAGGTTTTATCAAACTCTATAAAAGGGGCAATTCCGAGACAGAAGAAGGTGTCTTCGTCAATCTACAATCAAGAGAGTTTTTCTTAAGCAGAAGTCAGTTTGAGAGTTCGAGAAAGTTAAAGAAAAGAAGTTCTAGAGTTAGGATTTCTTTTGTGTTGAGTTACATTATATCATTGTGAATTAGTGTTTGTGAGTTTTGTAACAAGAAGTGGGTTTGGCTTCTTGGAGGGTTGTGAGAGTTAGTTCAAGAAGTGGGTTTGGCTTCTTGAAAGGTAGAGGTATCGGTTATAGTTAATCGATAGAGGTGTTAGAGTTAGTTCATTGATTATTGAGTCTTAATCTTGAATTGAGTAATAAAACAGAGGTTAAGTTTTTCCTTCCTTGAGAGAGGAAGGTTTTCACAATAAATTATGTGTTTTATTGTGTTGCAAGTTTAAGTAGGCAAGACGTTTAAGAACCAGGTTCTTGTATAACAGGGCAATGTTTCTTCAATTGGTATCAAAGCTGGCCTTTTCAGTAAAAACTTACATCTTGAAAAGGATAAATGGCTGCACCACCCACACCACAAGAAGGAGCGTCCCAAACACGTCCACCGTTGTTTAACGAAAAATACTATGGATGGTGGAAGAATCGCATGATGGATCTTCTGATAGGAGAAAATACGAATGTATGGGGAGTTATCTTGGATGGACCAACTATACCCATGAAGACTGCAGCTGATGGAATCACTAAGGTTCCTAAGGAGAGAAAAGAGTGGGATGCAGCAGATAAACTTGCCATTCAAAACAATGCTAAAGCCAAAAAGATTTTGATATGTGGAATAGGCCGTGATGAATATAATCGAATTTCCTCATGTCAAGATGCAAAGGCTATTTGGGAAACTCTGCAGACTGCTCATGAAGGAACAACTCAGGTAAAGAAGTCAAAAATTGACAATCTTAACAGACAATATGAGTTGTTTCGAATGACAGAAGGTGAAACAATTCAAGACATGCATACCAGGTTCACTGCAATCATCAATGAGATCTACTCTTTGGGAGAAGTAATTCCCAATGAAAGGCAGTTCGAAAACTCTTAAATGTTCTTCCGGAGTCATGAGAAAGCAGGGTAGAAGCCATCATTGAAGCACGATATCTAGACACCCTAGCTATGGATGAACTTATTGGAAACCTCATGACCTATGAACTCAAGAAAATTCAAGAAAAAGAAATCGGAGGAAAAAGGAAAGAGAAGAACCTTGTTCTAAAAGCCACAACACCTGAAGACTTTGAGGATGAAAACATTGCACTAATGACTAAAAGATTCTCTAGGATGCGGAAAAGAGGATAAACCTTTCAGAAAAGGAATTCTCAGAAAGTAGCAGACAACTTAACGGCCCAGGTTTGTCACAAGTGTGGTAGCCCTGATCACTTTATCAAGTCTTGTCCACTCTGGGCTTTAGAAAACAAGAGGAACGCACAAGAAAAGGGAAAGGAGTCCAAGAATGATAATTTCATTCCCACAAATAGACGAATGAGTAACCAAGAAGCTAATCTCCCAATGAAGAAAGCCTTTGCTGCTATGGGGGATGCATCAGATGGAGAATCTGATGATGGATACTTTGAAAATCAATCACTACTCGCAATTAAGCAAGATAAATATGATTTTCTTGCACTGGTCGCTCTAAGTGAATCTGATGAGGAAAGAAGTTCGTGCCAATCTAAAAAAACAATTCAAGCTCTAATGGCTGGAATTGATTTTGAAGAAGATGAAGAAGAAGACAAACATTGCAAGGTAAGTTTTCATCATATCAAAGAAAACCTTAACTCTTATTCTGAAAAGGAACTGCAATCCTTAATGTACACACTCACGAATGCATATCAGTCAATCTGTTCCAAGAATGAACAAATAATGGGAGATTATGCATCGTTAAGAGAGGAGAATGAGAACCTTGAAAAGCAAAATCACTGTCTTCAAGACAAACTTGAAGAGTTGACTGACAAATCACTCTCCTTAACTAAAAGGAATGAAGACCTCCAAAAGGAACTTCATACAACTAAAATAGAAGCAGAGCATAGAATGCGATGGACCAAGTCCTCCATTTTACTCGATAGCATACAGAAAGGTCAATCTTCTACTAGACATGGAATAGGATTCGATAAACAATCTTCACAAGTCAAAAATCCTAACATAGATTGTCTGTGTGTTCATTGTGGATTGACCGGTCATAAGAGTAACTCCTGCCCCAAGAAACTAAAGGCACATGAAAATAACTTAAAGTCTCTTAAAATTTCAGGTAAGAGGAAAATTATAAAGCAGGTGCTTAAGACAACTCGTCTCCCTAGATGGGCTAAGAAGAATCTAATTCATCCTTTCTCTAACAAACAGGGACCTAAGTGGATCTGAGTGCCTAGAACTAACCTTTGCATATTATTGCAGGAATCAGTGAGGGGAAAACGAAGCAATGGTACTAGGACAACGCTTGCTCCAGATATATGACTGGTGATAAAGACAACTTTCTCTCACTGAGCAATTTTGATGGCGGGATTGTAGCTTTTGGAAATGGAAAAACTGGAAAAATGCAAGGAATAGGAAAGGTCGGTCAACATCATACACAAGCAATAGACAATGTGTACTATGTGAATGGACTACATCATAATCTGCTTAGCGTGTCCCAAATGTGTGATAAAGGAAATAATGTAGTGTTCACGCCATATAAATGCAGAGTGGTAAACTCAGTATCCGGTAAACTGGTTCTTGTTGGAAAAAAGAATAAGAACGTTTACACAACTGATATCATAAGTCCCAAGGAGAACTCTCTAAAAAGCCTTAGTGCTGTCTCTGGCAACTCACTGCTTTGGCACAAAAGGCTGGGCCACATTAGCCTCTCAACTATAAACAAGCTCATCTCTAAAGATCTGGTCAAATGGCTGCCATCAAGCAAATTCAATTATGAACAGGTCTTTGGAGCATATGCCCAAGGGAAACATGTAAGATCGTCTTTTAAACCAAAGACAATGGTAAGCACTACTAAACCTCTGGAATTACTTCATATGGACCTAACTCATGCAGAATTATGAGAACATCAACGAGTCCTTACACCAAGTAGCTAATCACGATCGCACAAGGAAAAGAAGAGTAAATCAAACGAGTTGTTTTCCTAGCCAAACACAGAAAGAAGAATAAAATAAAGACTATTAAGTCTCCTAGGCAAACAAGGAAAACAAATCCCGTTTGGACAAGGAATTAAGTTTGAATTTGTTTTCTAGAGAAAATAAATAAAACTAATTTCTTTTCTTATAGGACTCTGCTAGGGTTTATCAAACTCTATAAAAGGGGCAATTCCGAGACAGAAGAAGGGTCTTCGTCAATCTACAATCAAGAGAGTTTTTCTTAAGCAGAGGCCAGTTTGAGAGTTCGAGAAAGTTGAAGAAAAGAAGTTCTAGAGTTAGGATTTCTTTTGTAACAGAGTTACATTGATTCATTGTGAATTAGTGTTTGTGAGATTTGTAACAAGAAGTGGGTTTGGCTTCTTGGAGAGTTGTGTGAGTTAGTTCAAGAAGTGGGTTTAGCTTCTTTAAGGGTAGAGGTATCGGTTATAGTTAATCGATAGAGGTGTTAGAGTTAGCTCATTGATTATTGAGTTGTAATCTTGAATTGAGTATTAAAATAGAGGTGAAGTTTTTCCCTCCTTGAGAGAGGAAGGTTTTCACAATAAATTATGTGTTTTATTGTGTTGCAAGTTTAAGTAGGCAAGACGTTCAAAAACTAGGTTCTTGTATAACAGGGCAAGGTTTCTTCAGCTTATAAGTATTTTTTAAAAAACTAATTTATGCATTTTGTTAACAACAAAGTATTTATAAGTCAAAAGTCATAAGTTGGTCGTTCCTTTTTTTTAGGGGAACTTACATAAATTTCACTAATTTAGGAGCTAATTACTTAGATACACTCTAGTTTGTAATAATACGTATCTTACCAGATTTTGCTGTGTCCAGATACGTCTAGATACATGTATATGGGAATACATGGAGTCAAAATTAGGTGTAATTTGTTCTAGATACATTTTATCCAAGTTGATTCACATGTATCTGGGATACATAACAAATCTTGCTCGCATCCCTCACCTCTCTCCTATCTTACTCGCATCCCTCACCTCTCTCCTATCTTGCTCGCCACTCTCCCATGTATCTAGTATCTCAAATACATGCGAACCACACCAGATACATACATATACATGTATCTAGTGTGTATCTAGTGTGATTCGCATGTATTTGGGATACATATGAATCTCACTACTCCCTCTCCATCTCACTCGTTGCTCTCCCTATTTTTGTGTATCTGGTAGCAAAAATACATGTAACTAAGTGTATTTTTCTCAATATATAGTAGAAAATTCTTAATTAATGGTAAAATACATAATATTTTGAAAGTGTAGGTAATAATAGTATATATGGTAGAGAAGGATGTCTAGTTATGTAGTTTTTTTTTTAATAATTAAAAGTTGGCTTGGAGCCCATTTATTAAAGAACTAAAATTTGTCCAAAGAAGAAATGAAAAAGGAAATGAAAAAATAACAAAACAAAGGCAAGTGAAAAGACAGAAAATGAAGGAGCATTCTTGAAGCATAACTAATACCATAATTATTAATGTTGACATTACTATTTTACCCTATTCAACACTACTCATACATCTTATCAAACGATCCCTAAGTATTTTTGAAAAATGTTAAGTTAAAAATAACTTTTTTGAGAAACACATTTAGAAGCACCTTTTAAAAGATTGATGGTTCGAATCTTCAATGTAAAACATAATTTAAAAGCATTTAGGTATTATAGGGTTCATTGATCATAGATTTTCTTTGTGCAACATAACCTTATGTAATCAGCCACTGAATTACTTGCCATACTTTTGTACTTAATTAGCCTCTGCAGCTGAGATCCTGGATACTATCTCTTATTTATTTGATTTCATGAAATAAATGACATTTGGTGTATCTTACTACTTTGAGAATTGCATCAAGATGAGACTTCTTGGGTTGATGAATAAGACTTAAATATTGTATAAAAAAGAGATATTTGGTCTTGTGACAGTAAGATATATTAAAATCTTCCCAATCATTCTTCTATACCTTCCTATAAATCATTTTTACCTTCAATAACATCATCATATTCTTTAGTGGTCAACTTCACATTAGGATTAATTAAGACGTGTTGAAACTGATTTGGCTACACTCAATATATTTATTAGTTTTGAGAAAAGGAAATACACATGGTATATAAGATATATGCCTGAGAAATACAAGGATATTTAATAGTAACATATTTGTCGTAAAGTAAAACATGCATATGTATATATCTAAAATATATGAAAGTTTATGATCTTATAAAAATATATTTTGTGATCTTATAAAAATATATTTTGTGATCTTGTTTAATGTAAAGAAAATTATGTATATGTGTGACTAAAGTATATGG
Organism: Solanum appendiculatum; assembly: GCA_018342035.1. Classification (NCBI taxonomy): domain Eukaryota; kingdom Viridiplantae; phylum Streptophyta; class Magnoliopsida; order Solanales; family Solanaceae; genus Solanum; species Solanum appendiculatum. Next base: position 149,115 of record JAGDQO010001508.1, on the reverse strand, counting down.
GAGCTTATGACTTTTATTTATATATAAAAATAAGATATAAAAAAGAAATAGGATAGTAGATGAGAGATGAACATGCATAGTAATACATATATATATATATATATATTTTGAATACACATATAATGAAAATATAATTTTAGCTTAAATTTGAAGAGTAACGTAAACTTATGGAATATGAGAATAATGGAGTAAAAGTATATCTTGTATATGACGATGTATATATGTGTATACCTTGTGCTTTGGTCCTGCTAAAAATCTAAAATCTTGAAGTGTATCTTGCAAAGCATTTGAGCTAAATAAAATACAAGAGCTTTAAATACAAGTGTTACAAGAGCTTTGAATACAAGTTGTTGGTAAAAATTACAAGATTACAAGATTAAAAGATTACAATTGAAAATAAAATGAAGAAATAAAATCTCTTCAGGCTGGCTGAGGCGCGGATATCTCGCTCTCTTTAAGGAGATTCAAGCCCACTGCAACAAATGTTTTTCACCGGTCCAGCAGTATTCCTCTTGACTTGTCCCCTCTAGGATACAACAGCTTAATCACAAAGTATAACTCAACAAACTCTGGACAAGAGTTGAGTCCAAAGCTCCACAAAAAGAACACCTCCCTTCAACTAATAAGAACTCTCTTTTTGACTAACTTTTATGCACTCTCTATTTTCTTGTGTACAAACCAAATGAAGACCACCACTATTTATAGTAGAAGAAGTCTTCCTAGCAATGAATAGGAATATAATGGGGCAGTAAATAGTGAGGATAAATGGCCTAGAGGTTACATATGATACCAGGTATAATGAGGAATAAAAAGTGAGATAATGGAGATTGAATAGAGGACAAATGATAGTCACCAGCGGCTAAGAAGATGCTGCCAATGCTAGCTGCCATATGCACTAACTCTAGGAGTAATGCACCAACATAAACGTTACAACGGCAAAAGAAAAGCCTCTCACCAACAATAGAGTGACATCAACATGGTAATGCAACATTTTGACCCCAAAACTAAGCAAATTAATATTATAAAATATTAATATTAAAATGCTAATAACCAACAATTCCCCACTCATTTTAATATTAGACAAGAGATTATATCAGTTGAAGGAAGATTACTATGCATAATGAAGGTGTGCTCTGCATTGAACCTCCACTTTGTAAAACAATAACTTTTACTTCAGAGTCGTAGTGGTCTCAGACTTGAACTATGACTGCTTAGGGGAAATAAAATATCACTGCATACACACAATAGTCAAGGTGTTGACATGAGTTTTAAAAGCCAGCACGTTACGGTCTTGTGCTATCCCGATTTCATGAGTGCTTTTGAGAATAAGCCAAATTCTCATAGGAAGCGACCTACTTCCACACTCACATAGGTGAAATCTATTGAGAGTGCTCCTGTAAGTTTAACACTCCACCCATACGGGCTACAGATTTTTCATTAAGAGTTGTTTAAACTCAACCTCCACAATTCACTACAAGAAACAATGCACTCACATAATAGGGAGGGAATAAAAAATAGTGCATTTTCACATCGATTTCACAATACTCATTATGAAGATATATTCATAGATCCAGATTTTCAATTAATGTTCTCGGAGCTTCAATCTCATCAACGAAATGAAGATTGGAAACTCAAAAAATGGCGAATCAGTTAAAATTCAAGAAAGTTAAATTTATAAAATGTAAGCATCAAGATTTTACTTATGATTTAGACACAAACTTTGTTGATAAAAGGTGTGAATTTTGAGGATGATTTAGACACAAACTTTGTTGATAAAAGGTGTGAATTTTGAGGCTATAGCTAAATACATCATTGTCATCATATGATTCGTTTTTCCCTTTGAACCTAGTTATAGGATCTCTAGTCCCCAGGTTGGGTTTCCTCATATATGACTCAAGGATTTATAGGCTTCAATCCCATCCCCCTCGATGTGCTCCATACTTTTTCTCTTGTTAAGGCCTCAGTAAGAGGATCTACAAGATTATCACAAGATTTGACATAATCAACATTAATGGTACCACTTGTCAAATATGATCTTACATTACTGTGTTTCCTCCTTATAGGTTTGGATTTACCGTTGTAATAACAGTTTGAACTCTACCAATTGCAGTAGTGCTATCACAATGAATTAAAATATGAGGAATTGGTTTTTCAAAATAAGGTATTTGAAATAATAAATCTCTCAACCAATTCACTTCCTCACTAGATGATGCTAAAGCAATTAGTTCAGCCTCCATGGTAGAGTTATCAATTATAGTTTGATTTTTTGATCTCCAACAAATAGCACCACCACCCAAAGTAAAGATATAACTAGTGGTAGAACATGAATCACATGATAAGGTGTTCCAATCTGCATCAAAAAAGCCTTCAAGTACAGCATGATATTTTTTATAGAACAAACCACAATTTTTGGTCCCAATCAAATATCTCATAACTCTTTTTATAGCAAGCCAATGTTCATTACCTGGCTTGCTTGTAAACTTGCTAAGTACTCCTACTGCATATGCAATATCAGGCCTAGTGCAATCAGTCACATATCTCAAACTTCCAATAAAGCTAGCATATTCCTTTTGATTTATTATATCATTTTCACTTTCAACAGGAAATAAGTGAACACTTGAATCAAAAGGAGTTACAACATGCTTGTAATCAAGAAAGTCATATTTTTTCAAAATTTTCTCAACATAATGTGACTGGTCAAGGAAAATTCCATCACATGTTCTTGTTATTTTTATTCCAAGAATAAAATTTGCCTCACCAAGATCTTTCATATCAAAATGGCTTCTAAGAATATTGTTAGCTTCATCAATAACATTCATGTTAGAGCCAAAGATCAATAAATCATCAACATATAGGCAAATAATCACATGTGAATTATTCCAAGACTTATGATATATGCACTTATCACACTCATTTGTTTTAAAATCATTTACAATCATGCAGGAATCGAACTTTTCATGCCATTGCTTTGGTGCCTGTTTCAAGCCATATAGGGATTTAGTAAGTTTACACACTTTGCTTTCTTGGTCTGCTTCAACAAAATACTCAGGTTGTTCCATATTAATTTCCTCATTTACGTCTCCATTTAAAAAAGCAGTTTTTACATCCATTTGATGAATTTTCAAATAAAAAATCGCAGCCATAGCAATTAAAAATCTAATGGATGTAATTCTAGTTACCGGAGAAAAAGTATCAAAAAATTCTAGACCTTCTAGTTGCTTAAAACCTTTTGCAACTAGTCTAGCCTTATATTTATCAATAGATCCATCTGGTTTTAACTTTTTTCATAAGACCCATTTACAACCAATTGTTTTACAACCCGGTGGTAAATCAACGAACTTCCAAGTTTTATTAGAAATTAGTGATTCCATTTCATCATTTACAACCTCCTTCCAAAAAATAGAATCATGTGAAGATAAAACTTCTTTCAAAGTGAGAGGGTCATCTCCAACATTAAACACATTAAAATCAGGACCAAATCTTTTTCTACTCTAGCTCTTTTACTTCTTCTTAACTCAAAATCTTCAATTTCTTTATTTTCAAAAATAGAAGTAGAAGAACTAGGTAGTGACAAAATATTTTGTTCAATCCTTTGACCCTCACTATTTTTAGAGTCAAAAGGGAATTTATTCTCATGAAAAATAGCATCTCCGATTCTATTATAATATTATCTTCAAGATTAAAAAATCTATAAGCTATACTATTTGAAGCATAACCAAGAAAAACACAAGTAGTAACTTTCTTACCCAATTTTGTAATCTTGGGATCCATTAGCCTCACAAAGGCTAGACAACCCCAAACTCTTAGATATCGCAAACATGACTTGTGACCTTTCCACAATTCAAAAGGTGTCAATTTAGACTTTTTATGAGGCACACGATTCAACACATAACAAGCAGTCAAAATAGCTTCACCCCACAAATTTAAAGGTGCATGTGACTCAATGAGCATGTCATTAGTTAACTCAACCAAAGTTCTATTTTTACTTTCCGCTACACCATTAGATAAAGGAGAATAAGGAGGAGTAGTTTCATGAATTATTCCTAATGATCTAACAAAAGAATTAAATTCATTTGATTCATATTCACGGTCTCTATCACTTCTAATTCTTTTTATTTTTCTTCCAAACTGATTTGCAACCTCTTGGAGATAAATTTTAAAATTTTTAAAAGCATCACTTTTATTTTTCATCAAGTAAACATATGTAAACTTAGAAAAATCATCAATGAAAGTGATAAAATATCTATTACCTCCACGAGTTAAAATTCCTCCAAGTTCACAAATATCAGTATGAACTAGTTCTAACAAATCAGTTTTTCTTTCAACTTGAAAATGAGGCCTTTTAGTGATTTTGGCTTTACTACAAGCCTCACACTTTTCAAAATTCTTTTTAACCATTGGAATTAATCCTAAACTACTCATGATTCTAACATAACGATCATTAATATGACACAAACGAGCATGCCAAAAATTAGTAGAAGAAAGCATATAAACAAAAGTAGAAACTTTATTCATTTCAACATTAAGTTTGAACATCCCATCACAAGCATACCCCTTTCCCACAAAAATACCCTTTTTCACAATTACATATTGATCAGATTCAACAATCTGTTTAAAGCCTGTTTTATTAAGAAGAAAACTAGTGATCTTAGGCATATTTATATGCCTTTTTACGAGTATTTGCCCATATATGTCTTGCATTTTGAGAATAATCTTGAAGCTATTTGTTTTGTCTTGTGTAACTTGTAATGAATGTGCACTAAGACACGTGATTAGCCTATGCAGGAGTTTTTCAAAGATAAGAGGAGTCTATGGAAGAAAGCGCAAAGAAGGGGAATGTGGACGCAACTCTATGTAGCACACGAGGGGTGAAAGGAAAGAAAAGAGAAAGATGATGGAAATCTGGGCAGTGGCGCAATGGTGGCGCACTACCCCAGCTCAGAATTGCCAAGAACAGGGCCTGGCGCACTGTTGGCGGCCCACGCCAGGCCAAAAACTACTGAAGACTGTTATTGGCGCGATACTGGCGCCCCACGCCAGCCCCTGCCCGACTTTTGTAGTGAAATTTGGTAAAATTAGGACTCCAAATTAGTTTAAACTTGGAAAACTATTTATGGAACTCTATATATAGGACCCTAGAGTTATTTTGAAAGGCTGGACTACTTTTTTGTGTGCAAGAGCAAAAGATTACGATTCTTATTAGGTTTCAATTCTCTACTTCTTCTTTAAGTTTGAACTTGATGAAAACTATTTTTATTGAGTTCATGAACATCATGAGTGGCTAAAAGACTTTGTTCTGGGGCTGTAGCTACGGGTTATTGTTGAACATCGAATTGCTTTTGAATTGATTCTTGGTTATCGCTTAAATTACTTTCATATTCTTGTTTTAGTAATTCATGATTGGCCACCATAGAGATAAATATCTTGTCTATTCTTGGACTCGAGAGACAAAGAGGTAGATAGACCAAAGAATACAAAGAGCTTGATCTAACTTGCATATCACTTGTTTAGATTCGTGTTTAGGAGTGACGCTCGGACGAACACCGAGCTTGGTTAAGAAACAAGATGAAATATAAATGCTTGCCAATTAAGACTGCCTATCCCCGCTCAACGATGTAGTTAGACAGCTAGTTGGAGTAGGCAATTAGAGGTCGAGAGACCATGATCATAAAATCAACCCTGTAAATAAGTAATTTGATAATTATAATTGATTCATTGCATGAGATATGATACATGAAACCCAAAGCATGCTGCAGCCCAGGGATTGTCTCTTACTTGTTTAAAACATTGAAAATTAAAGTTGTCCGCATTAGTTATTTTTACTTTTCAAATTATTGCAATAGTAGTATAAAAAATTTCAAGTTCCTGATTCACTTGTGTTACTTTATAGATTTGATAGAATTGAATACAAATTGATTGTAAGTCCCTTGGGTACGACAACTCGGTTAAAAAAGAGCCAGTTATTACTTCTGCGACCACGTACACTTGCGTGTGCAATTGGGAGCAACAACTAGACATCAAATTTTTTTTCATGGAAGGAGTATAATGTACATCTTTCAAAGTTAACACCCTTCCAGAGGTAAAACACAATTCGACATCTCCCATTTTAAGCACTTGAGTAGTGTGAGAATCAGCACGCATGATGGTTTTGGGCTCCTCAAAATGAGTATATTTATTAAGCCAATCTTTGTCATAACAGACATGACGGTTTGCACCAGAATCAGCCCACCATCCATCAACATTCTCAACCATGTTTATGTCGGTAATCACCGACACAAAAGGTTCTTCGGTAACGTTTGCCTGAGGGTTAGGACCACATTTTCGGAATTTGCAAAATCTAGCAATATGCCCACTCTTGCCACAAACAAAGCACAGTCCCTTCTCTTGAACTTGTTGATTTTGTGCTTGGTTATTTTCACTATTATTTTTCTTGGGAGGTCTACCATTACTTTTCTTGAATTTTTTCTTCTTAGGCTTCAAAGAAGTATTTTTGTGAGATTCAGGAGTAGCATTATTTGAAGTAATTAAATTTACCTTCGTTGTGATGTTGCTCTCTTCTAATTGTAAAAGTGCATCTTGGTCTCTTGCCTCCTTTTCCATAAGGATTTTCATTATCAACGTCTCAAGAGAGGTTTCCTTTTGTTTGTGGCGCATAGTTTTTTGAAATTCCTTCCAAGAAGGTGGAAGTTTATCTACTATGCCACAAACAATAAGATTATCTCCAATTTTAACCTCCTCAGACCTGAGCTCTCCAACGATCATTATAAAGTCTTGAGCTTGGTCCACCACTGATTTGTTGTCCATCATTTGGAAACGAAAAAATCTACTAGCCGCATATTTTTTCACTCCAGCCTCTTCGGTATCATACTTACTCTGCAATGCTTTCCAAATTTTCTTTGCACTAGAGTAAGTTCTATCATAATAATCATAAAAATTATCAGATAGACAATTAAGAATATAATACCGACACTTATAGGAATCACCATCATACTTTTTCACTTTCTCTAGATGAGAAATAATTTCATCATCATTCATAGAGGTGATGTCAACTTTATTAGGATTCTTCTCAGTTAGCACATAAGAGACATTGAGAAGACTTAAGTAGAAAAGTACTTTGCCCTTCCATCTCTTGAAATGATTACCATTGAATCGAAATGGCTTGTTAAAGTCTCCCATCTTGACATCCGCGATTTTTTCAATTGTAGCCATATTGAATCTCCTTAAAATTGTTGGTAAAAATTACAAGATTACAAGATTACAATTGAAAATAAAATGAAGAAATAAAATCTCTTCAGGCTAAGGAGCGGATATCTTGCTCTCTTTAAGGAGATTCAAGCCCACTGCAGCAAATGTTTTTCACCGGTCGAGTAGTAGTCCTCTTGACTTGTCCCCTCCAGGATACAATAGCCTAATCACAAAGTATAACTCAACAAACTCTGGACAAGAGTTGAGTCCAAAGCTCCACAAAAAGAACACTCCCCTTCAACTAATAAGAATTCTCTTTTTGACTAACTTTTATGCACTCTCTATTTTCTTGTGTACAAAACAAATGAAGACCACCACTATTTATAGTAGAAGAAGTCTTCCTTGCAATGAATAGGAAGATAATGAGATAGTAAATAGTGAGAATAAATGGCCTAGAGGTTACATATGTTACAAGGTATGATGAGGAATAAAGAGTCAGATAATGGAGACTGAATAGAGGACCAATGATAGTCACCAACGGCTAAGAAGATGCTGCCAATGCTGCCATATGCACTAACTCTAGGAGTAATGCACCAACATAAACGTTACAACGGCAAAAGAAAAGCCTCTCACCAACAGTGGAGTGACAGCAACATGGTAATGCAACATTTTGACCCCAAAACTAAGCAAATTAATATTATAAAATATTAATATTAAAATGCTAATAACCAACACTAGTGATACAAGAGTGAATGCATACAAGTGATACAAGAGCGAATGAATACACGTGATATAAAAGCAAATGAATACAAATGATACAAGAGTAAATGAATACAAGTGATACAAGAGCGAGAGAGGTGAAAATACATAATACAACTTAAATGCACATATTAATACAACAAATACAAGCATCTCATACCTCAAAAAATATAAAAATACAAAGAGAGATGTGGGAATGTAGAATATACATATTGAGAGAGGGGACAAGAGAGGGAGAGAAAGGATACCGTCTAAAAGCACGTATGAATACAACAAATACAATCACCTAACACATCAAGAAATATAAAAATACAAAGAGAGAGAGGGAGAGAGAGAGAGAGTAGTGAAAATACATAACACAGAGAGAGAAGGAAGGGGTGAGAGGGAGGGAGGGAGAGAGAGGAACAACCTAAATTCACATATGAATACAACAAATACAGTCGCCTGATACCTTGAAAAATATAGAAATACAGAGAAAGATGAGAAAATACATAATACAAAGAGGGAGAGCTAAGGAACAACCTAAATGCACATATGAATACAACAAATACAGTCGCCCGATACCTAAAAAATATAGAAATACATAGAGAGATGTGAAAATACAGAATACAAAGAGAGAGAGAGAGAGAGAGGGAGAGAGATAGAGAGAGAGGAACAATCTAAATGTACATATGAATACAATAAATACAGTTCCCTGATATCTCGACAAATATAGAAATACAGAGAGACGTAAAAATACAGAAATCAAAGAGGAACAAGAGAAAGACAAAGAGAGAGAGAGAGATGAAGAGAAAGAGAGACACAGGGAGAGTGACGAGAGTTCTTTTTTTTGCTTAGTATTTCAAACCATAGATATAAATTGTAAATACCCAAAGTATAGTTATAAACAATTATGCCCAAATGATAGTCATGTTTGAATTTTTCTCTAATTTTATGACTCATCACTAAGTATTTGAAGTATTTGAAATTGTGTAATGACACTCAAGGTCATTTCTGTGTTTTTGCATGCTTTTACTATTTTGTCCCTTCTCATACTTCCTTATAGCTTTTGTATGGTGTTGGGATGGGTGGGGTGCTTTATGAGGTAATTGGTTGAGTTTAGTGTGAGTTTTTCAGTTTTGGTGGCCTTAAGCTTGATGAGTTAACTTGAATCAACATCCGGAGATTTTGATGTCGGGTCAGAATTTCATCAGTTTTAGAAGGGTCATTTTGGTCTAGTGTGATGATCAGTTCGGGTTTTGAGGCTTTCGTTTGGAGTTGGTGTGATTAGGCGTTTTAGCTTTTAAGTTTTCCTTAAGGTTTGACTTCGATCAATTTTCTTGGTAAATATGCTCGAAATTGAATTCTGTCAGTGCGGTTAGCTCCGGAACGCCTAGTTTGGGCTAGAACAACCTCTGGATTGATTTTTGAGGCTATCGGAATGACTTTGTGGCTTTTAGCATTTGTTTGTTAATTCTTTGTAAGTGTTAAATTTGGTCAACATTTTGACGAGATGACCTTCGTAGGTTGTTTTTTCGATTCTATTGAGTCCGGAATGTTATTTCCAGTCTAGTAGTATATGCGATTTGCGTCGATGGAATTCTGAATAAGTTCCAGACCCCCAACGGAAGTTTTTATTGCCTTAGTGATTTTGTTGATGCAGTGCTGCTGGTGAAGCACTTAATTCTTCTTCACAATCACGGGCCCTTAGTCGCTTTCTTGGAGATCAACTTTCCCTGACCTCCGCACTTGTGTCGCATTCGCGGAGGGTCGCCTTCCTTTGCCTTCGCGATCGCGGGCCTCTGGCCGCGTTCGCGAATGGCTGATCTTCTCGGCCTCGCAACGCATTCGCGGAGAGGCCTCCACGTTCGCGAAGGGCAAATAAATACCTGGCAGTGTCTTTAATAAGACGTTGGTAGCCTTATTTCCCCATTTTAACTTTGGTTTTGGGGGGATTTTAAGAGCTTTCAGTGTCGATTTTGGGTGATTCTCGTTGGAGTGCGTCGAGAAAGTTCGTTGGCTCGTTCCGGGGTGGTTGAATCTTCCGTTTCTCTTGGTAATTTCCACAAATTTCTCTTTTATTCATTGATTTAAATTCTTTAAGCTAAATAAATGGTGGGGTTGATTTGACTTGAATGAAGCTCGGTTTGTGCCTATATTCGGGGCACAAGTTCCTTGTGTTGTTTGGGACCTCGTGACGGAGTCGATTTTGTGACTCCGTGTGTGGGTCCCACTTTTGCTTTTGAGGATTTTCTAGTTCTTTTTGCTTTCCTTTGTTAATTAGTGTGTTGTGGTGATTGTTTTTGTGTTCCCTTGGTGTTGTTGGTAGCTTGGCACCGCTCCGAGGCTCTACGGAAGGGCAAGGCACCCGAGTAATTGTTTGTGTGCGGTTTTCGGCCTTGAGGTAGGCTATGGTTCCTTTTTCCTAGACTTGGCTCATGTAGGTTGATTATATTTTAAGTAGTATCGTATGATTTGGTTGAAATTTTAGGATTAGCTTAGGTTTTGATCTCTAGTCGATTTATGGCTATTGTTGGGTTCTTTAGGTAGTTTTAGCCGGAAGCGTTAGTTTAGATTTGTCCTTATGCTTGTTGACTAGTATCCTTAGAAATGCTCGTAGGTGGCGTGAAACTTAGGTTGTTGTGTGTTATGGTTGTGTGCCTCGTGAATTCTTAATTTATGATTTTGCTTGATTATTGAATTATTGGGCCTGAGGCCGTGAGCTTGAAGTAGGAGTTCCAGGTTAGTATCTCTGGGTGGCGTGACGGGTTCTCTGCCCAGTTGTGTGTATGGTTTGAGTTGACTTTTGGTGATGATTGGCTTGTTTGGGCGTGAAAGCATATTTATGGCATATTTACATCGAAATTTGGAAATAAAAGAGATTTTGGAGATGATTTTGAGTGTACTACTCTTGTGATGATATTTAGTTCCTTGGGAGCGGAATTTCTGGTTTTAAAATGCTTTTATTGATGAAAATTAGTTTTGGAGGAAAAATGTCCCATTTTCGCCCTTGAGGCAGATTTCGATAAGCTCTGGCAGCCCATAGACTCCACTTCAGATTTTACATTATTTACTGTTGATAAGCTCCGGTGGCCCGCAGATTGAATTTCGAATTTTACTTACTGTTGATAAGCTCTGGCAGGGTTCTATAGTTTACCTCGGGGGTACACGAGACAACTCCGAAACCTTTTCCATCCATTTTGCATTGGCCACATATGCATTGCACTTGTCTGTTCTGGTTAGCTGCCTGTATGATTATTTGGTGTAATTGTTTATTTGTCGCCCTTTTGTTGGTAATTTAGTTACTTTTAGTCATTATCTATCTCCTGTTTAGTTTCATCGTGCTATTTATTTATATATATGATCTTTCTGAGCTCGGTCGACCTATGATACCTACTGGGTACCCCGTGTTTGGTATTGATACTGCACTTCTGCATCCTTTTCTGATGCGGCTCCCAGTACGAGTCACCCTCGGTGAGCGTTGGATCTTCCTCGGCCGTCACAGACTTGGATCGTGGTGAGCTCCTAGCGTTCAGAGACTTGCTACTTTTCCTCTTTTGCACTAACTTATATTTTGTCAACTTGGATTAGTCAGCTCTTTTGTATTTATGACTTTTGCACTTAGCAACTCCTGTATAGGTGATACTAGGTCCGGGGATTGGTTCTTGTGTTGGTCTGTCTTCTCAGTCTCTTTTTGGGCCTATTGTGTATAATTTGTATCGCATTACAGATTTTACGATATGGTCCATTCTTTTATTTTACTTCTCTTTTCGCTTACTAATTATGGTTATTATTATTTTGTTGTCTTTCATAAGTCTTAATTTAGGTTTAGGCTTGTCCACATGGAGGGTTATAGTGAACGTCATCATGGCTTGATTTTTGGATCGTGACAAATTGTTTTTCATTAATCAAGTTTTCTTATTTAGTGAAAAGGACCACATGAAAAGAGGACCACATGAAAAAGAAAAAAAAGTTATCTTCTCTTTTCTGGTTGCTGAGCATGTGAAAAAAAAATCAATCATTGACTCTACTTTCATATATACTTATATTCAAGATTCATCATTTAATGCTCATTTAATGTACTAAACATTTCAGATTGAAGCTCTACTTACTGATTGTGATGTGAAAACAATTTAGTGTACCATGAAGTCAATACCTATGTTATTTAACTCTTAATTATCTTAGTATATAATTTTATTCATATGGTCCAAACAAAAACAACCAACTATCTAAATTTCATCTACCAAAACATAGATATTATATAATATACATTTACGTGAGTTTTCCTATATTATTTTTAGGGATAAACTATTAGCATAGTGCTATTAAATTATTGGAGTTGAAATATTTGAAAAGCTAAAAAAGTGTGCAGCCACTGCCAAACAAAAGGGCAAATTCTCTATTTATATAAAAAAAGTGAATAATTATCACTATTGTTAATCAAAAAAGCTAAAAACTCAAAAAGACTGTGTTGTACTATACGCATTAATAGATGTACCATAAAATAACAGCTAAAAGTTGATGAGGGCACTAATGACGTCTAAAATTCAATAGATATAAAAAGTATATATTATACCAGGGAACCTTAATTAAAACTTTATAACGCATGCTTAAATGATTACGTTAGAAAAAATTATAACCAATATGACTTTTGTTAATGTTGATTGGTGAATTTGTAATTTTTTATAATTTTGTTATAATTTAAATTAAGTCAAGTCTATTGAGATTTTAAGAAGTGAACAGAAAATAAGAGAAGACATTTTTTAGATTGCATAAAAAAAGACATATTTTGAATTGCATCTATTCATCTCACCCGTTTATTGTTTATAAAAGACATATCTTGTCTCATATTTCAGGTTAAAAAATATTGAAAATTTGAAATTCTTATTGCATTTTCGCATAATTCTTTTAAACAAAACAAAAAAAAAGCAAGCATTTAGTGTGTGATTGACTCAGTTATTTGAGTGTGTTTGGAATTCTCTAATTTGCATTGCTATTTTATATTGTTATTAGGAGAAAGTGATTTAAATAACTTAACAACAATAAGGGGGTAAAATTCCTTAAAAACACACGATATATTCAATGAACATAGATTATGACTGTGTTTGATATGAAAAAGAAAAATACTCTCTAGAAAATATTTTTAAATTTTTTCATCTTCGATTGGTCAAAACTTTTGATAAATATTTTATCTAAAAAAATAAATTTTTTAATGAAGAAAATGACTTCCCTAATTGAAGTAGTAAAAACATATTCTACAATTGACATAATGATATTCCATATTGATCGTCTCCTATCACTCTTTAATACATCTTATTTTTATCCACCCACATCTTATTTTTACCTCCATGGCTTATAATATTTTTTGGAAGATTTTCTTTTTTTTTTCAATTTTCTCATACTAGATTAATCAAAGCTTTGAAAACAAGCTGAGTTTTATAAATGATATTTTACATTAATTAATTGTGTCATTTCCATCTTCCAACACACCTCTCAACAAGAAACTGAATCTCTGAATCTATGGATTTCTCACAGACCTATTGTGGAGAACCCTTTAGTTCTTTTCTTGAAATGCTCACATTAGATACATGTCTCAATCATATTTTTCTGTTATCTGTGGACTTCATACTATTGCTCATCTTGTTAGTTGTACTAGCTTGTAAGATATCATTAAGGAAGTTATTATCTCACTCAAAATCTTATGGAATTCCTAAGTTGTCAATTTCTTCAGCCATTTTTAATGGATGTTTGGGCTTAGGATACATAGCATTTGGAGTATGGAAGCTTAAAGAGCAACACCAAGAATATGAAATTGTTGTGCTTCTTGTCCATGGCATTACATGGTTATTTGTAAGTTCATTCATTAGCCTATGCAAGCAACAAACTTTCCTTATAGTGAAGATTTATTCAATCATTGCATTCTTGTTAGCAATGTTTCTTTGCATAACATCAGTGTGGAAATTTAAATATGATCATGGCAATGTAATAGATAGTATTAAAGTGATGTTAAATGCACTATCTTTTCTTGGAGCAATACTTTTGCTTTGCATTGGATTTATTAAGCAAAGTGAATATGATGAGACATTTTATAAGCCTTTACAAGAATTTGAAGATGGAATTACTCCATTTGCATATGCTGGATTTCTTGGAAAATTGTCATTTTGGTGGTTGAATCCATTAATGAAGAAAGGTAAGAATAAGATTCTTGAGGACGATGACGTTCCTCATCTAAGATCAGCTGATGGAGCAGGAACATGTTTTGATTTGTTCAATGAGCAAGTGGATATGCTTAAAAGAAAAGACCCTTTAGGAAAACCTTCTATATTAATGGCAATACTCCTCTGCCACAAAAAATCCATCCTGATATCGGGGGTGTTTGCTCTAATTAAGATCTTAACGCTGACAACAGGACCGTTATTTCTTCATACCTTCATCGAGGTTGCTCAAGGAAGAGAATCCTTTAAGTATGAGGGATATGCTCTATCAGCCGGTTTTTTCCTTGCGAAATGCTTGGAATCTCTAGCAGAGAGGCAATGGCACTTCAGAACTAGACTGATTGGACTACAAATAAGATCTTCACTGACTGCAGCTATCTTTCACAAACAACTTCATGTCTTAAATGCTGCCAAGAAAACTCATTCCCCTGGCCAGATAATGAACTATGTGACTGTAGATGCTCATAAAATAGGTGAGTTCCCCTTTTGGTTTCATCAGATATGGACGACAATTCTTCAGCTCGTCCTAGTGTTATGTGTAATGTACTATTCTATAGGGATAGCTGCATCAGCAGCATTAGTGATTGTAATATTAACTGTACTAGTAAATTCCCCATTAGCCAAGTTGCAGCTTAAGTATCAGACTAACCTCATGATAGCACAAGATAAAAGGTTAAAGGCCATCACAGAAGCACTTGCGCATATGAAGGTTCTCAAGTTATATTCTTGGGAAAAACATTTCATGGACGCGATAAGCAAGTTGAGAACAGAAGAAACCAAGTGGCTATCATTTGTTCAAACACAAAAAGGATACTACCTCCTCCTGTTTTGGTCATCTCCTATTTTGGTCTCATCTTCCACTTTTGTAGCTTGTTACTTGTTTGGAGTTCCTCTTCATGTCAGCAATGTTTTCACATTTCTAGCCTCTATAAATCTTGTTCAAGAGCCCATTAGAAAGCTCCCTGATGTTGTCGGGGCATTTATTGAAGCAAAGGTTTCGCTGTCGAGGATTGTGAAATTTCTTGAGGAACCTGACATGCCTACAAGGGATATGAAGAAGCAAAGGCAAGATGATGTGAATATTTGTATAAACTGCATTGATGTTTCATGGGAGATGAATTCTTTAAAGCCCACATTGAAGGACATAAATCTCGATATTAAACATGGTGAAAAAGTGGCTGTATGTGGTGAAGTTGGCTCAGGGAAATCCACCCTCATGTCTCTGATTCTTGGAGAAGTTCCATACATCAATGGCACAGTAAGTCTTAGTAATTGTTTAGTTTACTGTATCGGCATAATCAGAAGATTTTACTGTTTCTTCTTTTTGTTTTTTTGGCAGGTTGATGTTTATGGAAAGATAGCTTATGTTTCTCAGACAGCATGGATTCAGGCAGGGACCATACAAGAAAACATCCTATTTGGATCTAATATGGAAGCACAAAGGTATCGGCAAGCTATAGAAAGGAGTTCACTGGTGAAAGACTTGGACATGCTTCCATTTGGTGATCTTACTGAGATAGGAGAAAGAGGTAACAATTTGAGTGGAGGGCAAAAGCAAAGGGTTCAACTAGCTCGTGCCCTCTATCAGGATGCAGATATTTACCTCTTGGATGATCCATTTAGTGCTGTAGACGCACATACCTCGACTAGTCTATTTAATGTACTTTATATCAAGTTTTCTCCATTTGTCCTCCTTGAAAACCATATCCAGTATTGAAAATTATTCTCAACTTCCCGCGTTTTGATTTGGCAGGATTATGTCATGGGAGCTCTATCAGGAAAAACTGTGCTGCTGGTAACACATCAAGTTGAATTTCTTCCAGCATTTGATTCTATTTTGGTTAGTTACCTCCATGAAGAACTCCGTTAATTCTAGTTGTATGAGAAAAGTTTAGTGTGATGTTTGAAGGTGTATTATAATCTATCCCTCATTTTAACAGCTAATATCTAGTGGGAAGATCATGGAATCCGGTACATTTGATGAGTTGCTGACAAAGAGTGAAGAATTTCAGGACCTTGTTAATGCACAAAAAACTACTTCTGGTCCTAAATGTCAAGAAGTTTATGCTACTAAAAGGTCTAAGGCAGCTGAGATAGAGTTTGATCATAATGTTTCCTCCGAGGAACGTGATGTAGTTTCTTTAAAAGGAGATCAATTAATCAAAGCAGAAGAACGAGAAGTAGGAGACGCTGGATTGAAGCCATACATACAATATCTAAAGCATAACAAAGGATTCTTGTATTTCTCCTTGGCAGTCATTGTTCACTCAATGTTTGTAGTTGGGCAGTATATACAGAGCTACAAGTTGGCTATTGGCCTTCAAGATTCCAGTGTTAGCAGATTAAAGTTAATCAGGGTCTACACAGTCACTGGTTTTAGTTTAATACTCTTTCTGATTTTAAGGTCCCTATTAGCGGTAAAGCTGGGGCTTGGTGCATCAGAATCAGTTTACTCTACACTTTCAAGCTCTCTTTTCTTTGCATCAATGTCTTTTTTTGACTCGACGCCTTTTGGAAGAATGCTTAGTCGGGTAAGAATGGCTGAAAAAACTATCTACCTATGTCTGATCTTAGTTTTACTTGGTTGATCTATTTGTTTTATGCAGGTATCCTCAGATTTGAGCATTGTTGACATTGAGTTGCCTTTCTTACTGAACTACACTGTTGGATCAATCATTATTTCATACTCTACCTATGTCATCCTGTGTTTTTTCGCTCCAGAGGTCCTGCTGGTTATTGTGCTTATGATTTACGTAACTATATTAGTTCAGGTAAGAGACATTTTTATAACTTTTAAGTTCTTATAACACCTTATAGCATTCAAATGTTAGTAGTTATTTTTAAGTTGAATAATCTTAGCATGATAACTCTTACATTACTAATACTTCTGGATATGGTTCTTATAACACATTTTCTCATGCAGAGATACTACAATGCTTCTGCTAAAGAACTAATGAGATTAAATGGAACGACAAAGTCTTTAGTCGCCAATCATTTAGCTGAAAGCATTTCTGGGATAATGACAATTCGAGCTTTTGCACAGGAAGGACGTTTCTTTTTCAAGAACTTGGAGTTTATTGATAAAAATGCTAGGCCAATTTTCCATACATTTTCAGCAACTGAATGGTTAATTCTACGTTTGGAGATAATATGCTCGATTATCATGTCCTCATGGATGCTTGGCATGACATCGCTTCATAGAGGGAACTCTGGTTTGTTCCATTTATGCTTTGATACATGACATTATCTAAGGCCTACTTGCGCGTATCAGAAAATCACAGATTGAACTTTGTTGCTGAACAGGACTTACTGGAATGGCATTCGCATATGGCCTATCACTAAATGCAACTCTGGTTTGGTGTGTTCAATGTCAATGCACTATAGCCAATTCTATAATCTCTATAGAAAGACTAGAACAATACATGAGAATACCTAGTGAAGAATCTGAAATAGTGCAAATAAACAGCCCTCTACTTGGTTGGCCTATGCGTGGCAAAGTGGAAATTCGCGACTTAAAGGTATGTTTTTTATAAGTAGCAAGAACCGTCAATTTGTTCACGGACCCTGCTAATCTCTTGTAAGTTTGTTTTGAAGCAGGTGAGGTACAGGCCAAATGCTCCATTAGTTCTTCAAGGTATTAGTTGTACATTTGAAGGGGGACAAAAGATTGGAGTTGTAGGCAGAACAGGCAGTGGGAAAACAACTCTTATCAGTGCATTGTTTCGCCTAGTTGAGCCTACAGATGGCAAGATCATCATCGATGAATGTGATATTTCAACAATTAGGCTTCATGACCTTAGGTCGCGTATTGGAATTATTCCACAAGATCCTACACTCTTTACAGGTTCTGTAAGATACAATTTAGACCCCTTATCAAAATATAGTGATGACCAAATATGGAAAGTAAGTTTTATATACATATATATGTTATCTCATTTCTAATGATTCTAAGTTACTAACAGAATTTTGTTGTTTAAAGGTTCTTGATAAGTGTCAGCTTAGAGAGGCTGTCCAAGAAAAAGAAGGGGGCCTAGATTCCTCAGGTAAACATCAAAAGTTCAAGATCACATAGCAATTTTACTGTTGTTTATATTAGAAGATAACAATAGCATTGTATGAGCAAATTTCAGTTCTACAAGATGGATCAAACTGGAGCATGGGACAAAGACAATTGTTCTGTCTGGGACGCGCATTGTTAAAAAGAAGTCGAATTCTAGTGTTAGATGAAGCCACTGCATCCATTGACAATGCCACAGATGCAATTCTCCAGAAAACAATCAGGCTTGAATTTGCAGACTGCACAGTTATAACAGTTGCTCACAGAATTCCAACTGTTATGGATTACACTAAAGTTTTAGCAATAAGTGATGGTGAGTTACTTATAATGTTACACTTCCTTTGTACCAATTATGTCACACTCCAAAATAATAATTTGGACAAAGGAAGTATCTTCTATTTCCGAATTCATGGTCAATATTTAAAAGTTTGAATCTCGGAATTCCAATCGTGCCACATAAAGTTGGACAAAGAGAGTAATAATTAGGGATGATATCATTTTATTTATTGTTTCTCAAGGATGTGTCAAGTCAAATATGGATAAGTAAACATGGTCGGAGGGAATGGTTTCACGCCTAGTCATTTAATGTTCCATTATGATAGGTTGTCTATATCACACTCCTTAGGGTATTGTCCTTTTTCAAATATTGCCTAAATGCATAACACTTTATGCACCGAGCTATTTTTTTTTTCCGTGTATGCCCCTAGGGGAAAGTGTTCCACAATGAAATTTTTGCCAATAGTAGGTCTCAAATCCTAAGACATCTGGTTAAAGATGAAAGGATCTTATCTATTTCGCCATAACCCTTGATGGTACAAAGAAAGTATCTATTTCATATATAATATGTTAAACCTTACATTTTGCATCATTTTTTATTTTCCAGGGAAATTAGTTGAGTTTGATGAGCCAAAGAAGCTGATAAACAAAGAGGGTTCATTATTTGGAATGCTTGTTAAAGAGTATTGGGCTCGTACAGAAAAGTGAAAGGACTAGAGAATTATGATATTGAGGCATAATTATTGTACTAGATACAAGACCCCGTGTCAACACGGGGTCCAATATATGTCAATTTTTTATCTCAATTTGTGTAATATCATAGAACTTGAGAAGTTATCAAAATTTTTATATGATTTTAAAAATATTTTAAGTGGATTTCAAAAATTAACCATTTTTATGTCTTTTAAATATATTAAGTTGTTAATCATTGTAATTTATAGTACCTTTTTAACGTAATTTTCAAATAATATATGTTACTTCTCATGTCCCAATTTATGTGGCATTGATAGATTTTTTGGAGTCAAGTGTTTTTTATATGTATTTTAATTTTGGAAAAATCACCCCACATATATTTAAGGGTTAATATTACAACCTTTATATGTACTTTGTTTTAATTACTACTTATAAAGTTTTTAATTACAAGTATTAATAGATCAGTTTTAATTTATAAATTAATTAATTTATATAATATTAATAGGTGAGAAAAAGAGAAAATTATGATAGAGAATAAGTTCATAATTATCAATTATACCTTTCAAGGGTTTTTTTTACCTTATCACAGGCCACACTCCATCCCCACTCCCACATATCCACGTTCTCTTTCCATCCACGCCGATTTTTCTTTCTCTTCCAACTTCTCCATTCAAACGAAAATTGCCGCATATATTGACAAGCCTCAAGCTGATCCTCTCAAAGTTGAATTTATCAATGATGTATCTCAACAAGATCTAAGATCAAAGTATGTATTCCTATATTATTATAATTTGTTCATAATAACTAATTCACTTTCTTTCTCAAAATGATTTTTCTTCAATGTTTTTCAGTGATTGTCACTTGTACACAGGCCTATTTGCTGAATATATTAGCAATGGAGTTTTTGATATGGGTGTAATACTTTTAAAATTTATTAAATATAAATTTATAAAATGATTCGGATTATATTAAATTCATAAATATATTAGTCCAAATAAATATCATGGATTAATATAATTGGACTAATTATTTAAGTCCAATAAATATGAATTTAATTAAAGTCCAAATTAATTGATTTGGGCTACAATAGATTGGCCCAATTCGCTAAGCCCATCCTAGAGGCCCATTTTGGT
Organism: Solanum appendiculatum; assembly: GCA_018342035.1. Classification (NCBI taxonomy): domain Eukaryota; kingdom Viridiplantae; phylum Streptophyta; class Magnoliopsida; order Solanales; family Solanaceae; genus Solanum; species Solanum appendiculatum. The sequence goes on along the minus strand of JAGDQO010001508.1, from coordinate 128,818 downwards.
GCCATGTGGCAAATGACGTGGCATGCCAAGTCAAACAAAAGAGCCAATAGGATCATGACATGTGTCAAAATGACAAGTCTGCTCCATAAAGTCCATATGTCATGTCACTTAAATCTGATTGGCCGAAGGAAATCCTGTTCCAATCATAACTCTTCTATTCTAAGACTATAAATAGGGGTCCTCATAATTCAGAAAGACCAAGAATTCTAACGAGAAGCTAGAGAGAGAGCTTGTGGATCAAACGCGCAGATTTCTCTACAAGTTCAAGAATTCAAGCATTCAAGCATTCAAGATCAAGATAAGGTTCAAGTTCAAGAACGATCAAGATCAAGACCACCGGATTCAAGAACAAGCTCGAAGCCCTTGAATTCAAGTAGAAGTCAAGATCAAGATAAGGTTCAAGTTCAAGAACGATCAAGATGAAGACAGCGGATTCAAGAACAAGCTTGAAGCCCTTGAATTCAAGTAGAAGTCAAGATCAAGATAAGGTTCAAGTTCAAGAACGATCAAGATCAAGACTAGCGGATTCAAGAACAAGCTCGAAGCCCTTGAATTCAAGTAGAAGTCAAGATCAAGATAAGGTTCAAGTTCAAGAACGATCAAGATCAAGACCACCGGATTCAAGAACAAGCTCGAAGCCCTTGAATTCTAATAGAAGTCAAGATCAAGATAAGGTTCAAGTTCAAGAACGATCAAGATCAAGACCAGCGGATTCAAGAACAAGCTCGAAGCCCTTGAATTCAAGTAGAAGTGAAGATCAAGATAATGTTCAAGTTCAAGAACGATCAAGATCAAGACCACCGGATTCAAGAACAAGCTCGAAGCCCTTGAATTCAAATAGAAGTCAAGATCAAGATAAAATTCAAGTTCAAGAATGATCAAGATCAAGATCATCGAAGATTCAAGAACAAGCCCCAAAGCCCTTGAATCCAAGATCAAGTTCAAGTCAAATTCAAGATCAAGCTCAAGAGCCCTTGAATTATATTTGAAAAGACGAATCAGAGGAATCATAGAGATTGTAACACTCGCACTTTGAAATCAATAAAATGATTGTTGCATTATTTTTCAAGTCTTGATTATTATTTTCTCGATGCGAATTTTACTGTCTACAAATTCTGACAATCTCTACCTCTCATCTCAACTTTTCAAGTATAAAAAAATATCAAAATGGCTTCCACTATAGAAGAACAACTAGCAAGCTTGACAAAAGCGATTGAAGGCTTGACAAAGTGCACACACGAACAAGATGCTAAACTTTCCAAACTAACAAATAAGATGGATAACATGATTGAGAGAAGATCTAGTCAAGCACATCTGAAGCTTCCTAAAATGCAAGACGAAGGAGAGTCCAGCATAAAGAAAACAAAGATCAAAGAGATTCATCTCTCCACAGAAGGTTTGATTCCTATTGATCAATTGAAGGACTTTATCATAGAGGCTATCGAAGACAAATCTGAGTCTTCATCCAAATTTTATCCTACGTATGTAAAGCCATATACACAAAGGATTGATAACTTGAAAATGCCTGAGGGCTATCAACCTCTTAAGCTTTAACAATTTGATGGCAAAGGAAATCCCAAACAACATATAGCGCACTTTACTGAAACTTGCAATGATGCTGGGACGTATGGTGATTATCTCATTAAAGAATTCGTTCGATCTCTCAAAGAAAATGCTTTTGATTGGTACACAGATCTCGAACCTAATTCTATAGATTGTTGGGAGCTGTTAAAGCAAAAGTTCCTCAATCGTTTATATAGCAGAAGACGTGTCGTTAGTATGATTGAACTTATAAAGACTCGTCAAGGTGAAGATGAGCTAGTGTTGACTTTATCAATCGCTGGAGAAGTTCGAGCCTCAACTGCAAAGATCGCCTTAGTGAAACTGCTAGCATTGAAATGTGCATCCAGGGCATGAATTGGAGTCTTCACTACATCTTGCAAGGATTAAAGCCCAATACATTCGAAGAGTTGGCAACTCGTGCACATGACATGGAATTAAGCTTGACTTTAAGAGAAGATCAACGATCTCATATCTATGGACCTCATGAAGATGAAGATATAGAAGAACTCCAAAGTGGGGGCAAGTCTGCATCCGGAGATGACTTTGAAGAGTCAATGTATATCTAGATGCTCCTTAAGGTACGAGCCTAAACTGCATGTCACTCCTGGCCCGCAAGAGTATAAACTGTGTACGGCACACCAAAAAAAAAAAACTCTCCGAGAACTACGTTGTGACTTGATCCTATTCACTGAGGTACGTAGGCGCTTAGAATCATATTCTAAGTTCAGTTGCATGAGTGTAAAAAACACATGTTCCCACTTGATCTGTTACATGAAAGTTAAAGCTATGAGTAATCTTTCATCAAACTTCAGACTTGCACCAAATGGTGGTGACTCGATGGGGGAAAACCCCTATGAATATGAGTTATTTCAAAAGTTGAAGTTTTCAAAAAATTTCCAAATCTGTAAGTTGAAGTCTTCAAAATACTCCAAGTCGGAAAGTTGAGGTCTTCAAAATCTCCAAGTATAGTAGTTGAGGTCTTCAAATCAATCAAGTTTGCAAGTTGAAGTCTTCAAAAATCTCTAAATCTGCAAGTTGAAGTCTTTAAAAATCTCTAAATCTGCAAGTTGAAGTCTTCAAATAATTCAAGTCTTTCAGTTGAAGTCTTCAAATCCTCCAAGTCTGCAAGATGAAGTCTCGAATCAGTCGAGTATGCAAGTTGAAGTCTTCAAATTATTCAAGTCTGAAGTTGAAGTCTTCAAGTCTTGGACCCTCCAGATTACCTTCCTTAAGGTGGGGATGCGTATCCATCCTCTTTACACCTCAACGATACCATAAAGTTACCTTTCTTAAGGCGGGTATGCGTATCCATCCTCTTTACACCATAAGATTACCTTCCTTAAGGTGGTGATGCGTATCCATCCTCTTTACACCTCAAGGATACCATAAAGTTACCTTTCTTAAGGCGGGGATGCGTATTCATCCTCTTTACGCCATAAGATTACTACTAAGGTGGGGACGCATATCCATCCATTCACACCTCAAGGCCAAATTTTGTGTTGTGAGATAAAGCTCTCCATTGTGTAGCCTCCGCAAAATACAAATATTGCTTCTGTTAATCTACAAAAAGAAACCACAAAAGAAAAAAAAGGAACAAAGCAAAAAAAAAACACGTACCTTGATGCTGCTCGTGAAAGTCGCAAAGAAGACTGCTCGTGGAAGTTCCAAGAATCTGCAAAAGCTAGTTAGAAAAGGAAAAATAAAAGAAGTGGATATAATCCTTTCTAGAGCATGACCTTTTTCAACGGCAACCAACATGTAGGACCACCACTCCGACCATCGGATCCACCGGACCCTCAAGACACCATCAACCCCATGGCTGTGGATACTCAAATGCCACAATCCTTCAAGGAAATATTGCTAGACAGGAAGAACAACCTGAACCAAACCTATGGAACGCTCAGTGAGCAGAATACCCAAAAAGAAGGGGAACTCCAGCAAAAGCAAGATGCAATTCCCCTAACGGAAGAGGACAAGCAAAGATTGTACCAACCATGGTGCCTATCTGTCATCATCAAGGTCTTTGGAAAGAGGCTTTCACATAACTATCTAAAAAACAAGTTGATAGACATGTGGAAACCAACTGAACCTCTAACCTTGATAGATCTAGGCTGTGACTACCACATAGCAAAATTCAACCAACAACAAAACATGCACAAGGCATTGCACGAAGGGCCATGGTTCGTAGCAGGGAACTTCCTCTGAGTTAATAGATGGGAGCCCAACTTTGTCCCACAACTAGCTGAAATGACTCACACAACGATATGGGCAAGGCTGCCACAACTTCCCACAGAGTTCTATGACAAGGAAATCTTAGAGAAGATCGGGAAAAAACTTGGCACACTACTGAGGATAGATACATGTACATCAGCCACGCTAAGAGGGCAATATGCAAGAATATGCGTCCAAGTCCCCATTGAAGTACTTGTCAAAAATGAAATAATCATCGGCTGCCATAAACAGAAGGTGATTTACGAGGGAGAGGGTATAATGTGTCTAGGTTGCGGGAGAATCAGCCATGTCCAAATGAGTTGTTCGCAAAATAACCCCACAAACACACCGAACCAATAAGTGAAGGCTAAGGAAGAAGCAAATAACACTCAAAGCTCGGACGACTGGTAGATAGTCTTCTTCGCGAGGAAGAAGAAACCCCACACCCAAAACGCAACAACCATAGATGCAAACAAGCACCAGAGAGATAGGATCATACCACAGGTAAGAACAACAGAGTAAAGACCAGGTAAGTCTCCTATCAACGCCACCCCTAACCAACCACTTGGGGATGGTGGAAAAAATAAAACAAATGCAAAAATAAATTTGGGTAATGGGACCGAAATTAAAGCCCCTAGGGGCCACTTTCCAACTGTTACTGCTTTTAATAATGCCAACAACATTCCTCATAAATTAAATAAAACCAACAACCAACAAATCCAAATAAGATCCTCTAACACCAAAGATCAGCAAGGAATTAATATCAAAGAAGAGAGTGGGCCCCAAACCCCAGAGAGTCATAACTCCCCCTTCAAATCTCCGATAGACTCTGCCGCCATCCCCTCACATAGCAACAGCTCAGCCTGCACCAAAAAAGGAAATCATCACCAATGCTCAGTTGAAATGACCATAGAGGTTGCATCAACAAGCAACCCCAAAACTTACTCTCCAATGGAGAATGAAAGGCCTTTTAAGGCCACAAAAAGAGACACTCAACCTCAAACACCTCTTAACAATGGCAACCAACCCCCCGCCGCATCAATCACCCCAGAACAATCCACTCATTCTTATAATTGCGCCTCTCCCCCCACACCACATCCAAAGCTCTTGGCTGGAATTAGCCCTATAGGACAGGCAACTCACCTTCCAGGCGAGCATAGCAGGGAAGGAAACAATGCTAGTTCTCCAGGACCCAGCCTACTTAGCCCAGATCATTAAGGAAGGAATGGACCAGTCAATAGTGAACCTGGGAACACATATATGGCAACAGACACTCAGACAATCCCAGCTGATAGGAACCATCAATATGATGTCAATGGAGGATCTAAGCACACTAATGGGACAGACATTTCAGAGCCTACCATTCTTTCCTACCCACCCATACCTGAACAGCTCACAGAGGCTGACCTTCATACCCAGAGTGCCACAGGAAGTCCTGAATGCAATCTACAACCAGGCACCACAAAGAGAAAATAGAAATCGAGATAGAGAAAGGCCATAAGAGAGAGATGAGCCCTCAATCCTAGAACTGATAAAAAGAAACAATCATGATGGAGGATATCTTGGTAAATCTTGGAGGTCAAAATAAGGAGATATACACTTTGGAGAAACTGATCCTCAAGGAATTCGAGGACCCACTCAGCACAATGCTAATTGCACACTGCCCACAGAATGTTATTGTGTACACTCTGAATCTGAGAAACGAAAGGGACACAATACCAACAACTGTAGCAATCAACCCGATAGGGGTCTCGAGCAAGAACTCAACTCTGGAGAAAGGGAAAGGCCTGCAGGAGCAGCCGTAAAATCAGCAAACCATGATGAAGTTCATCTATGGAACACGAGAGGAGCCAATAGCGCGAGTTTTAGGCGCTAGTGTGAAGCAATGATCAAAATGCACAAACCTTCTATGCTGGTACTTCTTGAAACCAAAATGGAGGAACACATGCACCTCACCGAGGAGCTTCGTTTTGACGCCCAAATTCAGTCATGTGCAAATGGAGCTTCAGGGGGAATAGTCATTATGTGGAAGGAAGACATTCTGAAGCTGGACAACCTCTCAGTAACGCTTCAAGGGATCCACGTCACTATTAAGGTGAATGGCTAATTGGTGGTGACTTCAATGAAGTCTTAGTTGCCAATGAAAAATTAGGAGGAAAAAGTATTTGTAATACTAGAACTAGCCTCCTTTGGGACTGCCTGAATCATTGTAGAATGGTCGACTTAGGTTATAGAGGGTGTAAATACATTTGGACCAACAAAAGATACAGAAATAGGAGGGCCCTTATCCTAGAGAGATTGGACAAGTGTGTTGCTAATGACTCTTGGATAAAGCTCTTCCCTAACTACTCCGCCACGCATCTCCCCAAAACTAAGTCTGACCATTGTCCCCTGCTTATTAGTCTGCACACAAATCAGAACAATGGAAATAAAAAGCCCTTTAGAATGGATCCCATGTGGTATGGGCACCCATCCTTTAAAGGACTTGCCGAGCACTGCTTCAGTAACCAAAACAGACTCACTGATGCAATTGATAATTTCCAAAAAGAAGCCACTGCCTAGAACCAAACCACCTTTGGAAATATTTTCAAAAATATAAGGAGAATCCTTGCAAGGCTAGATGGAATTCAAAAATCCCAAAGCTACCACCATAGCTCCTTTTTGCAAGACCTTGAGACCTCTCTTTTAGCTGACTATGACAGCCTCCTCAAAGCGGAAAAAGAGTTCTGGAAAACAAAATCCAGAATCAATTTCTTCCAAAGTTCCACCATCAATAGGAGGAGGAACAAAATCACATCTATCAAGGATGACGAAGGGAACCAGATTGAGGATCAGGACAACATCAAGGAACACATTACCAAGTTTTTTAAAGAGTTGTATACAACCAATCACTCTTACTCCAAGAGAGATACAACTCCAAGAATAAGCCACCAACAAACCTTGTCTGATGAAGTGGCCCATAACCTTGATACCCCCCTCAGAGACACTGAAATCATTAAGGCTCTCAACTCTTTCAAGCCTCTTAAGGCACCGGGGCCTGACGGCATCCACCACATGTTCTACCAAAAATTTTAGAACATCGTAAAGGAGAAAACCACCAATTTCTGCAGAGAAGTCTTTGAGAGATCCTCCATGCCTGAAAAGAGCAACTGTACCCTACTTTGCCTAATTCCCAAATGTCCCAACCCCCCACTCTAAAAAGTTATAGACCAAGTGGTCTGTGCAACACTAGCTACAAGCTAGTAACAAAAATCATTGTGAACCGCATCAAACCACTCCTTCCCAGCATCATAGGCCTTAGGCAAGCTAGCTTCCTTTCAAATAGAAGAGCCTCCGACAATGCCATCATTGTACAGGAGTATATCTCACACTTTGGAAAAATGAAAGGGAAGAACCCCAACATGATTCTCAAGATTGATCTTGAGAAGGCCTTTGATAGACTGGAATGGTCTTACGTAAGGGATACCCTCAACTTCTTCAACTTTCCTCCCAAGCTTTCCCAACTCATCATCTCCTGTGTAAGTACCAGCTCCATTGCAATCCTCATCAATGGAAGGAAAATTGAGTTTTTCCATCCATCGAGAGGGATTAGGCAATGAGATCCCATGTCCCCGTACCTGTTCATAATGTGTATGGAGAGACTCTCTAGAGATATTGACATGACAATAAATGAGAGACAATGGACACCCATCAACATCACAACTAGTGGCCTCAAAATCTCCCACCTATTATTTGCGGATGACCTTTGCCTCTTTGCAAAAGCAAACGTCATGAACTGCAACATCATTACTAGCACCCTCCAGAATTTCAGTAACCACTCCGGCCAAAAAGTGAACCACCAAAAATCCAGAGTCATCTTCTCCAGGAACTGTAGTGCTAGCATGGAAAATACTTGTTCCAACATACTTAATATCACAGCCCAGGACACTTTTGGGAAATACTTAGGCTTCCCAATTTTCAACCACAGACCTACCAATGCTGACTTTCAATACATCATTAACAATATGAGGAAAAAGTTAGCGGGTTGGAAAGCCCAGTTCCTCAACCTTACTGGTAGAACTGTCCTAACCAAATCCACCCTCAGCCACATGCCCTCTCATGTAATGCAATATGTCAAGCTCCCTGCAAAAGTAACCGAGACAATAAACAAAATTCAAAGAGACTTTGTCTGGGGATCGACAGCTGAAAAGAGGAAACTCCACTTGCTCAACTGGGATACCATCAGCAATAGCAAAGACAGGAAATGATTAGGCATTCATAAGAGCGAAATCAGGAACAAGGCTATCTTGGCAAACCTAGCTTGGAGGGCCTTCCAAAATCCCAACAAGCTTTGGAGCAAGGTACTGCTCAGCAAATACAACAAGCCCAACAGAAGCCAAAGACCCAGAAAAGTGGTGTCTAGAACCTGGCACAACATAAAAGAAGGATGGGCTGATTGTATGGATGCCACTAGATGGATAGTGTACAAAGGGGACAAGGTGCGTTTTTTCTCCGATAATTGGCTTCCCCACTGCAACAAAATTCGCAGCTACATTTAAGGACCCATCCCAAAAGAGGAAGAACAACTGAAAGTCAAGGACATCTTCCAAAATGGCCAATGGGAGTTTGGAAAGATCTTTTTCGCACTACCTGAGAACCTCCAAAGCATCATAAAAAGCTACACCCTCCCCATTGGAACAACAAAGAGTGATGCACTCATCTGGGGACTTAACAACAATGGACTCTTCTCAACTGGATCTGCATACGACCACATCCACAGAGGCACCAAGGAGAATATGTTGAAGCCAAATGAAAAGTTTAAATGGATATGGTCAGCAAATGCCCCAAACAAGATAAAAAAATTCCTGTGGATCTTATACCATGGCAGACTCCCAACCAACCATTCCCTCCACAGCAAAGGCCTCAACATCGAACCAAAATGCTAAGTCTGTGATCACCCTGTTGAAGACATCAACCACATATTCTTCCAATGCACCAATTCCATAACCTTTTGGAATTCCATCACCAACACCAGCAGGGATAAAATTAGCATGGATACAAGCGCAGTTAACAAAGACAACTGGATAGACATTTGGTTCGGAGCCAAAAAAGAGAACTACAATGCATGGCTCAGTTGGGGAACCCTTATTCCTTTTTGCCTAGGGAACATCTGGCTATGCAGAAATAACAATACTTTCAACAACAAAAAGGAACCAGTCAGCATCCGCAACACGATTGAACAAGCCACAGAGTACCAGCAGCTAATCTCCAAAAAAGGAAACAATAAGAACCCCAAAACAACCATCCATGTTAAGTGGGAACCCCCAGCGACAAATTGCTTCAAGCTCAACACGGATGGATCCGTAAAAGATAATCCGGGCCCGGGGGATTAGGGGGAGTCATAAGAAATCACCTGGGACAATGGGTGGTTGGATACTATGAACACACTCCCCTTACAAACCCAGTAGGAGCTGAGCTACAAGCACTAAGGAGAGGTCTCCTCCTGGCTGAAGAAAGGAACCTTACCTCTCTTAAAATTAACACTGACTCCATTGAAGTTATACATATGATAAATAGTAACAACCTACTTTATGATAATTTGCTTATTGAGTGCAGGTACTTGATGGAGAAGTTGAAGGTCACCAAGATGACACGTATTCAGGGAACAAAATAAAGTGGCAGATGCACTAGCAAAGCAAGAATATGAAGGAAGGAGTTTTTGATACACCCAAGTTTTAAATAAATCCTCCACTATTTGTGCAAAAAGAATTAGACGCAGACATTTCAGAAACTAGTTACACTAGAAAAACAATCATTTCTACTAATATTCTCCAGGGTCGGGATGTGACCCAAATTAATACTAATGATCATCCAAACACCAGGGATGGAACATCGCCATGTATAGGCTAACGCCTTAACTTATTTATATATATTATGTATGTCCTTTTCCACCAAAAAAAAAAGAATCTGCAAAAGCTTTGCGATTGCCAATGTGGAAATAAAAAAATAAAAGGACATCGCATCTATTTATAGATGATGATGGGTCCTTCTCCTAAATTAAGTATAACTCCTTTTAGCAGAATCTTATCACGTACAGGATGATGTAAAAATAATCCCTATCCTTTCTGTGTTCAAATTGGTCAATAGGTGGTGGTAATCCCTATCCTTTCTGTGTTCAAATTGGTTTTCCTAAATTCAATTGGTCAACATGTAGTGGGAAGGTGACAAATTTGTCACGTGAGATTGAATCTCACTTCCCACTCAAATTATATTACTCCAATTGGAGTGGTATATAAAAATTAGACATTCCAAGGTGCACGGTAAATAATTAATATTTATTTAATACTTCAAGTCTAGTCTTTAAAAGATAAAATATCTCGACAAGACTTGAAGCAGGGGGCATTTCTAATCATTTAAAATTTATTAAATATAAATTTATAAAATGATTCGGATTATATTAAATTCATAACTATATTAGTCCAAATAAATATCATGGATTAATATAATTGGACTAATTATTTAAGTCAAATAAATATGAATTTAATTAAAGTCCAAATTAATTGATTTGGGCTACAATAGATTGGCCCAATTTGCTAAGCCCATCCTTAAGGCCCATTTTGGTGCCACGTGGCAAATGGCGTGGCATGCCAAGTCAAACAAAGAAGCCAATAGGATCATGAAATGTGTCAAAATGACAAGCTTGCTCCATAAAGCCCATATGTCATGTCACTTAAATCTGATTGGCCGAAGGAAATCCTGTTCCAATCACAACTCTTCTATTCTAAAACTATAAATAGGGGTCCTCATTATTCAGAAAGGAGACCAAGAATTCTAACGAGAAGCTAGAGAGAGAGCTCGTGGATCAAACGCGCAGATTTCTCTACAAGTTCAAGAATTCAAGCATTCAAGATCAAGATAAGGTTCAAGTTCAAGAACGATCAAGACCAAGGCCACCGGATTCAAGAACAAGCTCGAAGCCCTTGAATTCAAGTAGAAGTCAAGATCAAGATAAGGTTCAAGTTCAAGAACGATCAAGATCAAGACCACCGGATTCAAGAACAAGCTCGAAGCCCTTGAATTCAAATAGAAGTCAAGATCAAGATAAAATTCAAGTTCAAGAATGATCAAGATCAAGATCATCGAAGATTCAAGAACAAGCCCCAAAGCCCTTGAATCCAAGATCAAGTTCAAGTCAAATTCAAGATCAAGCTCAAGAGCCCTTGAATTATATTTGAAAAGACGAATCATAGGAATCATAGAGATTGTAACACTCGCACTTTGAAATCAATAAAACGATTGTTGCATTATTTTTCAAGTCTTGATTATTATTTTCTCGACGCGAATTTTACTGTCTACAATAGGTCACATTGATATTGATGGTGACAATTTCAAGTCCTTCAAATAGAAAATTTCAACTCCTTCACATTGAAAGGGACAAAAAAGGAAAGGGAAAATAGTGAAACCTTCGTCCTCTGAGTATTCATAATCCGACTCAGATTTTGTATGTAAAAAAAATAAAAAAAATCAAAGAATATGGACAGGGGTCAGTCTTCAAAACCATCAAAAGAAGAGCAATATTGAAAGATGATTCGAAAATCTTCAAGTCTAACAAGGGCAAAACTGTTGTGAAAAATTCAGTTTTTATTTCATTTAATTTATATATATTGAGTATGAATTTTCTCACAGTTGTATTAAATTGGCATGAAGTTGGTATAAACTCATGTTTTGATTTATTTTGTTTTTTAAGCTAGTGAATTATAATTTCAGAACATTGATTATGTGTACTACTTAATCATTTATATATTCATTGTTTTTTAAATATATAGTGAAAAACTGATTAAGTAATGATGGTATGCAATTGGTATCGACTGGAAAAATTAAGTCAAATTTAAATATGAAAACGATATCAATTTGGTATGCAACTGAAGTTCCATTGATTTAAAAAACATGTAATTGATATTTGAATTTGGTATGCAACTGAAGTCCCACTGAAAAAAATAGAAAAAAACAAGATGTAATTGAGATTTCAACAAAATTAGCCAACCTAAAACTAGTTAATGTTATATCCAATTGATATCCATTTGGAAAACTTAAGTGTAACAATGTGAACAATTGTTGTATACTATGTTTATGAGGTATATTTGTTTTTACTATATTTTTTTGACAACAATATATAATATGCAATGTTTTATATTATCAGATTTGTTCTTCCCAGATTTATACCAGATGGATAATAACTTCATACATTTTTTATTTTTAGTCTTTGTCTTAAATTTTCAAGTTGGATACCAAGTGTATACAAATTGGATACCAATTTAGTGCCTGTCTTAACTTTCAATTTTCGAGATCAATTGGATACAAAGTAAGCCAATCTAAAACTATTTAATGTAATTTTCAATTGGTGTCAATTTGGTTTTCAACTGATATCCCATTGGAAAAATAGAAACATCAAGATGCAATTGATATTTGCACCAAATTAGCCAATTTAAAACTAGTTTTTGTTGTATCCAAATGGTATGCATTTGGTATCCAACTAAAAAAATAGAAAAATCAACATGTATTTGAGATTTCAACAAAATTAGCCAACCTAAAACTAGTTAGTGTTGTATCCAATTGATATTCATTTGGAAAACTTAAGTGTAACAATGTATACAATTGTTGTATACTATGTTTATGAGGTGTTTTTCAAAACTAAAAATACAATATAAATCTGGCTAATGCAGATATCCAATTTGTATACACTTGGTATCCAACTTGAAAATTTAAGACAAAGATTAGAAATAAAAATGAATGAAGTTGGTATTCAACTGGTATAAATCTGGGAAGAATAAATATGACAATGTAAAACAGTGCATATTATATTGTTGTCAAAAACTGTAGCAAAAATAAATATACATCATCCAAAAATTTAAAAACATGTAATAATTAAAAGTCTAAGTTGCAATCAACTATTTCAAATTTGATTTTCGTGGTTTTGGTGTAGTATAATTGGTAGTATCCGGAGCATGTTCTTTTGCTATGCAGGGTCCACCAAATTTGCTAGCAACAGTTCCAGTTACTTCACTCTCACTAATTGCGCCATCATCATATATAATTTCCTCAATCTAAAAGTTAACATATTTGCCTGTTTCATCATAAATCATTGTGTCGGTATTACAGGATACAAAAATACAAACACATATGTTATATCAGTATGCAAATTTATACCATTTTTATGCACACTTTCTATACCTATTTCATGCCAAAAGTCATTACTGATTCATACCAGATTCATGCCAAAAGAATATCAAAATTATATCATTTCTAACTAGTAATTGTCATTTATTAAATAAACAGTATAACAAACTCATTCCATTATTATGCCCAAATCCATACCAATATAATGCCAAAAAAAAAGTTCAATCATATCAGAATCGTACCAAAAAATTATCAATTTCCATACATGTCTGATATAATTAGTATACCAATTTCAAACAAATTTTATGTAATTTTTTAAACCAGAAACATACCAAAAAATGAAAAATGGTTCATACCAAGAATGAACAAATTTAATGTTCATACCAAAAACTAACAGTATACATAAAAAAATGCCATAATTAAAACTATTATACAAAATCTATATATACTCAGTATATATATAAAAATATGAAATTATATTTTTTTTTCCAATATCACTGTTTCATATCAATCTTTTTACATTTTGTTGGTATACAATTAGAAAATATTCATTCACAAATTTATTGCATTTTCGGTGAATAGAAAACATTTACACATTATTATTTATATAGCCAATACAAAAAATTTTTGAAAAAAACACTAACCTGAAGGATCCCATCTACCACCATGTTTTATTAATACTGATAATAAATCATCCATTACAAGAAAATGACGATTATTGAATAAAAAATTCAAATTAGACGAGAGTGACGACTAACCAGAGAGAATATTGAGAAGAGAGAGAAATTGATGAAATTTCTTTGAAAAGAAATCTGTTTGAACGAAAATTAATAAGTGAGAGAAAATGCCAATAACTTTCTTGAGTTAAATATGGAAAACAAATATTCTTTTTGTTATGTCTCTCCTATTTTTATGCTTTCTATTAATTATCATTAATATTTTCAAATTATTTGTTATTTAAAATTTCATTTTTAATTTATTTATTTTTCAAACTAATTGGTTTTTACTTTTTTAAAATCTTTTTTTAATTTAGTAAAATGTTATAATCTGTAATTGTTTATTGTTATAACTTGAAAGATAAGGAATAATGTCATAACTTATAATTATTAGTCCTATAGATGTCAATTATAAAATTTTCACTTTAATTTTTTTTATATTATTAATTATTGTGATTTATAGTACTTTTTACGTTAATTTCAAACAATATATGTTTATCATCTAACCCATTTTATGTGGTACCAATAGAATGTCAAGATTCAATCAAATTTTTAATATAACTTTTAAATAATTAAATTGTTAATTAATGTGATTTATAGTATTATTTATATAATTTTTATATCTATAACCAATAAAAAGAATAAGAGAAATAAATTTAATACAAAGAAAATACTAAATAGTAATGAAAAATATTACTATTACAACTCTACTACATATACAAATGTTTAAATGAAAAAAAGGAATAAGGAGCCGACATAGTAAAGTGAGCCCAAGTATTACAAGATCAATGAATCAATTTCTAAAGTTGCATTTTATGTTTCATATTTGCGAGTAGGCTATCAGATGCCAACTTGAATTATTACAAGACTACTAATATGTGCTGGAGCGCGAGATGGGGATTGAGATAGTCATGTATCCCAGATACATGTGAATCACATTAGAGACACATTAAATACATATATTTGTATGTATCTGGAATACCAGATACGTAGGAGAGTGGCGAGCGGGATGGGAGGGAGGGGAGCGAGAGTTATCTATGTATCACAGATACATAAGAATCTACTTGGATACAGTTTATCTAAAATAAATTATACCTAATTTTGACCTCATTATTCCGAGATACATGTATCTAGACGCACCAAAAATCTGGTAAAATTCGTAATATTACAAACTAAAATGTATCTAAGTAATTAGCTCCTAAACTAATACGATTTCCATAAATTTCCTTATAAATATTGGTCATTCGGCCCAATATTGACATATATAAATATTCTTGCCAATACTGCTAGTTCTATTTCCGAACTTTCTCCATTAATGTTACCTACCCAATCTTATTTTGTGGGTTTCGTTAAGTGAAGCATAATGTGGAGAGAAAAATAAGACAGAGAAGCAGAAAAGCAGCCATGGAAGAAGAAGAAAGAAAAATGGAATAATACACTATATATTGAAGAACTTTGTAACTCAAAATTTTAAAATTCGATCTGCTACAAAAGTGAAATGTTTTGAGAGAATAATATATCAAAAGACTTGAAACATTGAAAGGAGTTCATATCTAAAATTTGGGATTGTTTAGAGGAGATTTAAGTTGGTCGAGATTGAAAAAACAAGGGGGACTTACCTAAATCCCATTAGTTTAGGAGCTCATTATTTAGATACACTCTAGTTTGTAATATTACCTATCTTACCAGATTTTGGTACCTCCATATACGTCCAAATACATGTATATAGGATACATGGGGTCAAATTTAGGTGTAATTTGTTCTAGATACATTGTATCCAAGTGGATTCGCATGTATCTGGATACCTAGCAAATCTCGCTAGCCTTCCTCGTCTCTCTCCCCTCTCGCTCACCACTCTCTCATGTATCTGGTATCCCAAACACATGCGAATCATTCCAGACACATACAGATACATGTATCTAGTGTGTATCTAATGTGATTCACATGTATCAGGGATACATATGAATCTCGCTCGCCTCCCTCCCCAATCTCACTCGTCTCTCTTCCTATTTTTGTGTATCTGATAGCAAAAATACATGTATCTAGGTGTAAGATACGTAGAAAACTCTTAATTAGTGATAAGATACGTAATATTTTAAAAGTATAGGTAATAATAGTGTATATGGTAGTGAAGTATGTCTAATTATATAATTTTTTGAAAAAAAAATCAGCTCGTTAAGAAAGATGAAATATTGCAATATATAAATATTGTATAAAAATGTATATAAATTATATAAATATATATATATATATATATATATACACACACATCTCTGATACATAATTATACATTATATATACACTATTACATATTATTTATATATACACTATTACATATTATTTATAGGATATGAATATATTATATATACATGTGGCTATGTAGTTGAAAATTGTTTTTTGCTAGCTGTACATTTTCGTAAGAAACCCTAGGTTATTTATGTGGTATATTCATGTTATTATCCCTTCAAAGAATGAAAAATTACATAAATACACAATTTAAGATATCATAATCTCTAAAATATCTTATCATTTAAAAAAAAATTACAAAAATTCCCTCTCGGATACATCCCTATCCCCTCTCGGATACATTCCTCTCCTCTCAGATATATCTCTATTCCCTCTCAGATATATCTCTATTCCCTCTCGGATACATCCCTCCCATTAAGTAATGTATCATTTGAAATGCAATGGACAACCAAGGAATGTTTTCGAGAATAATTAAAAATCTGAAATTTTTATTATTGAAATTTTTTTTGAGATAGAATGTAATTAGCCCCTAAATGTATGAGATTTCTGTAAGTTTCCTTTTAAAGGATGGGGAGAAGCCCCAACTATTGGGCCCATTCCGATAGCTCGGTAAAATCATATAAGCCCAATATAAGTGTTGTCAAGCTCATGAAAGTACATTCTCTCTAACCATAAAAAGGAGTACAATGCAAAAGAATGAGTTTCAATCTTTTTAAATTTTATTGTGTAGCAAGTAGGGGTGGGCATGGTAGTTATCAAAATCTATCGAAATCGAAACTTTCTTATACCATGACTTAGATTTTATGGTATTTGATATGATATTTTTGTGATCATTTAAAATTTATTTGATATAAATTTATAAAAATAATTTGAATTATATTAAAATTAAGATATATAAGTTTAAATAAATATTATGGATTAATATAATTGGACTAGTTATTTAAGTCCAATAAATATTAATTTAATTAAAGTCAAATTTTATTGGAGTAGTCCATTGATTTGAGCTACAAATGATGAGCCACTTTGCGAAATACAATGTCATCTCATTCTAGAGGTCTCGTTTGGTGTTCTGTGTCAAATGGCGTGACATGCCAAGTCAAACGAAGAAGTCAATAGGATCATGTCATGTGTCAAAATGACATAGCATGTCTATCTCAATCAAAGGCCAATAAAAATGTGACACGTCTGTACAAGTGTCATATTACAATCAATCAAATATCATCCTGTCACGTAAATCTAATTGGCCGAAGAAAACTTGTCTGTATCATTACTCCTCTGTCATATCACGAAAATCTGATTGACCAAAGGGAAGTTTGTTCTCATCATAACTTCTCCATCCTACATCTATAAATAGGGTGCTCATAATTCAAAAATCACATCAGAATTCTAACAAGAAGCCAGAGAGAGTTCGTGGATCAAACGCCACAAATTTCTCTACAACCTGCAAGTTCAAGAACAACTCAAGATCAAAACCACCAGATTCAAGAACAAGCTCAAGAGCTTTTAAATTCAAGTATAAGTCAAGATCAAGTTCGTCAAGATTCAAGATCAAGCTCGAAGGTCCTTGAATCCGAGTACATGTATAAGAAGTAAATATGATATGATTGAGATATTTTTTTGAAAAGTCAAAATCTTATTTTTCTATTATATGAGTATATATAATTTAAAATCGATCAAAACATACTGTACCGTAAAACATCAATATCAAACTTTAAAATATAGAACCATATTGAATTAATTCAATACAGGAATAGTATAATATAAAAACAAAAACCAAAATTATTGAACTAAAATTATCATTACCGCATCCTATCGTACCATGTCCATCCATCCCTATAGTAGCAAGTTATAATCAACTCTGGACAAAATTTTCCTTGTATGCATTTATTTCAATTTTTTAACACAAAAGAATATAACTTATGTCTGGTTCGATTGAATGGGTCTGTCCCATCATCTTTTATTAAAAGAAAAAGGGAAAAAAATAACGGTTGAGAATCAACTTGTTGTGTTAAATGCTTTTAGCGCAAAATATTGACAGGTCAAGTTGAACACATTATACAAAGATATAACCAACCCCTTGGATTGACAAGTATATTCACAAGTAAATTCACCAAATAGATATTTTCTATTCATGCATATTTACATAAATTATATGCATTTGACAGCTTTAAAAAACTCTATGGAAATTATGTAATTTAACTAATTTAGTAGGTTGCTTACCTTATTTCAAGTACTAATTCACACTTTTTGTAGATAGTTAATCTTTCTTCTAATCAATCATGCTCTTTTTCCGTCTCAAAATATTTGTCACATTTTTTTTATTTATATGTTGTTTTAGAAATTATTAAATAAAGTAGTATTTGATTATTTTATACTTATTTATTAGCTTTCGATTCTGAACTAGAAAATTGAGAGAAATAGAAACAAAAAGACTTTATATGATCAGACGAGGATTAAATGGAGTGGCTTGACCCCTGTTCTATCTCTGAAAATAGTAAAGAAGTTGATGGCGATGAGTGCTTCAAAAATTTGTGGGGATGCGAACAACATGTGAGATAGGACAGCTAGTTACATTAGGGAAGTAGCAATAGAAGTTCTTGAGGTTCGAGGAATAACGTTGGTGGTCATCGAGGGGATTGGTGGTGGAATGGAGAAGTCCAAAGCAAAGTGAAAGCAATGAAAGTTGCCTATGCAAAGTTGGTGAGTGCAAGGGCAAGGAGCAGAAGCGAACAAATAAAGAAACGTAAAAGAAGACGAAGAAGAATGCTAAGTTAGTTGTTACAACAGAAAGATAGCAGCTTTTGAACACATGTATGTTGAACTAAGGTGTAAAGGTGGAGATGAAAAGTTGTATAGGCTCATTAAGGTAAGAAAAAAGAAGGCCCAAGACCTGAATCAAGTGAATTTCATCAAAATCGAGGAAGGCATGGTGTTGGTTGGAACATACACTAATTAGACGATAAAGACATTATAATGGGTACTTTGGAACATTCTTAAGCAATGTTGGAATTTTGGATACTGTAGGTGTATTAATTTTGAGGAGGTTACAGGTGCTATTAGTCGGATTTGTAGGGAAAGAGTGATGGAACCTTATGAGATTTCGATGGAGTTTTGGAAGAGCATATACATGACAGGTATGGAGTGGATGATTGAGTTGTTTGATGTTATTATGATGATGAGGGGTGTGTCGATTTCCAAGAATCAGTGCAGATTCATGTCGGGGCAATCAACTACAAAAACTATACACCTTGTAAGAAGATTGGTGGAGATATATAGAAAAATGAATAGGGATTTGCATATGATGCTTATTGACCTTGAAAAGACCTATACGACAAAGTCTCGAGGAAAGTCCTATAGAGATCCCTGGAGGTGAGAGGTATATCAATGTCTGTATTAGGGCGATGAGGGACAGAAGGATATGAAGGGACTCAGAGCACTTCTCAACCAAAATATCAGGGATCGACGCTTATCCTATTTCTATTTGCATTGATAATGAATTAATTGACATGGTATATATGTTCAAGATGAAGTTTCATGATGTATGTTATTTGTAGACAATATAGTAATAATTGATGAGATATGAAACAAAGTGAATGTTAGGCTGGAGGTGTGGAGATTATTTTTGAAGTCTAAAGGGTTTAGATTGAGTAGGACCAAAATCTAAATATTTGGAGTGCAAATTTAGTTATTCAATGCCTGATGCAGATGTGGAATGAAGGTAACACCTAAACTTAAAGATAGGTTCTACAAAGTGATGATTAAACCAATTATGTTGTATGGAATGAAGTATTGGCCAGTTAAGAACTCTGATGGTCAGAAGATGAAAATTATAGAAATGAAGATATTGAGATAGATGTGTGGATATACTGGGATTATAAGTTTAGGAATGAGGATATCTGAGACAGGCGGTAAGAGTTGCCTTAGTGGTGGACAAGAGAGGAAAGTGAGACTGGATGGTTTGGGCATGTGAAGAGAAAATGCGTAAATGCCTCAGTAAAAAGGTGTGAGAGGTTGGATAGTGGGTACACAAGTATTGTGGAGAAGTAATGTCACGATTCAAAACCGGGTGTGATGGCACTTATCCTATCCCACAAGGACAAGTCAGCCTAAAACCCAACAAGCGGAAGAAAGTAACAGAAATAGCGAAAGAAATAACTGAAAGGCAGAAAACTTCATCTATTAAACCAAACCCAAGAATGGTTGTAACATGTACAAGCCTCTATTACAGAATTTGAAACAAAACTTCAAGTCTCAATGTCTGTGTCTCAAATAGAACAAACATAAATAAAAGACCGAGAGAGGGATTGCCGGCATTAATAGCTACCTCTAAAGTATTCTCAACGAGCCACAGAGAAAGGGAAATAAGCTAGATCAAAGTCCTGGCTCGGGTCCTACACAAGTGTAGAAGCAAGGGTGAGTACCAAACAACACGGTACTCAACAAATCAACAAATAAAACGAAACAAAGCTAAAAGAATCGCGAAACCCCGACTTCCAACCGAACCTCCAATAACTACAACCTGCACATAAATTCAGCCCAACCTAACAGATTCTCAAGTCATAGATCAACTGGTACAAATCAACAATAGATCCTCAACAAATCAATTATTTACCCAAAAACGGTCAACAACAGTTCAATAACAGTACACTAACAAATCAACAAGAAAGTTCAACTCAAATATCAACAAGTCATCTCAAAATCAAAAGGCACTACATAGCACCACAATAGCAAGGATCAGACAATACAATTCAATACAATGCCATGTCATGAATGCATGTCTGTCCTGTGATACACATCCGCTGAATCTCAGACAGGAACCCATGGGGACCACACGTGAACCATGTATCCATCGAAAAAGACCTCGGCACCTCATATCGCCGACAGAAACCTCGGCATCACATATTGCCGGCAGAAACCTCGGCATCCCTTATCGCTGGCAGAAACCTCGGCATCTCATATCGCCGGCAGAAACCTCGGCATAACACACCGCCGGTAGAAACCTCGGCATAATCATCACTGGCCTCACATGGACCATATATCATCAAGAGTCTCATCATAGTGTCTCAAAACCAATGCACACAAGCATGTTCACACAAATAATGAGAGAAGGATAGTGTTCACAATCACAACGCAATTTATATCAAGATAAATCACGTCACACTATCATCAACATATCAACAGCAACAATCAATATCTCAATATCCTCAATATATATATATATATATCAATGATGTCAACTGCCTAGTCTCCATTTCTCTACCCTTTTCATCGCAAGAAGGGTCAATCGTTTAGCCAAAGTCCCAAGTGTAGTCCCATAATCAACAATGAGCAAAAGACAGGTTCAACACAATCATAATCACATCAAGACTATCATGGCAACACATCAATCTTTCAACAATATCAAGTCTATGGCCCAATCACACATTGGCCTTTCACATAGCACACAAGCCATTTTATTAACCTCGCTGGTTATTATTAGATTGATTCATGCAAGAACTTACCCAATACATCAATCCTATTACTCCCCAACGCAATCAAGTAAGGAAATTGCGATTCTAAGAGATTTACAAGGTTTTAAGAGTTCACTTGCCTTAAACGAATCGAAATCAACCAACAATCGAAGCTTTTCCCTTCCGTGAGCAATCCAAATCAACACAATCTATTCACAAACGAAAATGCATTCACAATCTGGGCCTATCAAGACCAAGAACAGGATATTTGGAAGAAGAGGATGGAACAACCCTAAACTCCGATTTCAAAGATGGAACTAGAATCCGAAATTTCTTTCATAAAATTCATCCTTAATATCATAGGAACTCAATGGTGAAAACCATTTGGAAAACGGAGCTCAAATCTGCTCACAATCATCAATTTTCTCAAATTTTTGGAGTTCCATCAAAACCCCCAAAAACACACTTAAAATCCCAAATTCCAATTCAAAATCATGATATAAACATTGGGTAATCAAAGTCAAGGGTTAAAAACACTTACACACATTGATTCCCAAGAATTTCTCCTTAAAAAATCACCCAAGAAGCTCCAAAATGATGAAAATTGGACATTTCCCAATTTTTACACTGCCAGGCACAATCCAACTCTCCGCGAATGCGGCTAACTTAGCTCGCGAATGCGGAGACCAAGGTCCCACTACTCCGCGAACGCGAAGAACAACACGCTGGATCCTCCGCGAACGCGGTGGTCACAAGCCTAACCCTCCGCGAACGCGGGCAACAACCCTCCGCGAGCGCGGAGGTCAAATCAGTTGTCATCAAGTACAGAAAAATAGCAATTTCACAAGTCTTCGAATGGGCCCTCGGGATTCGTTCGGAACCCCGTGAACACAAACCAGATACTCAACCCCACTAAACTCGACGGTCCGAACTCAATGGAACTATCGGATTTTAGATTCGAGGTCTCCTTGACTCGAAAACCGATGAAGCACATCAAAACTATTTCATGCCTCAACAACTCAAAACAAGCTCGGGAACCTCTAAATATCAACCAAGGCCACCCCTAGGCCTAAAATCATCCCCCAAATCCAACGGAGTTGTCGGAATTGACCTCCTTGCATCGGATATCCGAATGTTGACCAAAGTCAACCATATGATCAAATTTCCATAATTTTCCAACTTAGGATCTCAAATTCTCAAAACAACCCCAAAACTGACCCCGTGAACTCTCCTAGGCCAAAATCAACATTCCGAAACTGATTGAATCGACAGAATTCACATTCGAGTCCCGAAACTCTGAATGACCTCTAAAACCACAAATTGGCAACTTAAGCCTTCAAAATTCAAAACTTTTCAAAAACTTCATTTTTTACTCAAACTGTCACACAACCAAATTCGAAAACATTTCAAACATGACCCGGGGTAACTCTCTGGAGAGGAAAAATAGTCATTTTACAAAAATTACCAAAATTGACCTTCAGGGTTATTACATTATCCACCACTAAAAACCATATTCGTACTCGAACATAAAGTTAAAGAAAGTACCTGAAGCCTCGAAAAGCTGAGGATATCTGGCACGCATGTCAGACTCGGTCTCCCAGGTAGCCTCTCCAGCTAAACGGTGACCCCACTGCACCTTCACTGAAGCAATCTCCTTGGTCCTAAGCTTACGAACCTGTTATCCAGAATAGTTGTAGGCTCCTCCTCAAAAGTCAAATCAGGACTCCGCTCTACAGAATCAAGGGCAATCACATGCGACTCATCCGGGATGAACTTCCGTAGCATAGAGACATGGAGCACGGGATGCACCGCTGACAAGCTAGGTGGTATGGCCAACCTATAGGCCATCTCACCCACCCTGTTTAAGATCTCAAAAGGGCCAACGAACCTAGGGCTAAGCTTGCCCTTCTTCCCGAATCGCATAACACCCTTCATGGGTGATACTCGGAGCCAAACATGGTCTCCCTCCATGAACACAAGATCACGAAGTCTTCGGTCGGCATAACTCTTCTGCCGACTCTGAGCGATCAACAACCTACTCTGAATCACACGAACCTGATCCATGGCATCTCTAAGCAAGTCGGTATCTAAGGAATCCATCTCCATCGAATCAAACCACCCAATCGGTGATCTACACCGTCTTCCATACAAAGCCTCAAATGGAGCCATCTGAATGCTAG
The DNA here is from genome assembly GCA_018342035.1 of Solanum appendiculatum. NCBI lineage: Eukaryota > Viridiplantae > Streptophyta > Magnoliopsida > Solanales > Solanaceae > Solanum > Solanum appendiculatum. The sequence goes on along the minus strand of JAGDQO010001508.1, from coordinate 105,295 downwards.
AATGATAACTGTTGTTATAGGAAAACTCCGCTAGGGGCAAATATTGATCCCACCTAGCACCAAAGTCAATCACAAAAGCACGGAGCATGTCCTCAAGCACCTGAATAGTCCGCTCGGACTGACCATCAGTCTGAGGGGGAAAGGTTGTTCTCATGTCTAGCCCAGTACCCAAACCATGCTGTACAGCTCTCTAGAAATGTGAGGTGAACAAGGAACCCCGATCCGAGACTATAGGTACGGCACTCCATGAAGTCTAACAATCTGACTGATATAGAGCTGGGCTAACTTCTCCGCTGTATACTTCACCCGAACTTGAATGAAATGAGCAGATTTAGTCAGCCCATCAACAACCACCCAAATAGAATCATAACCACCCACGGTGGTAGGCAAACCCACAATAAGGTCCATAGTGATCCGCTCCCACTTCCAAGTAGGAATGGGCATCCTCTGGGACACACCTCTTGGCCGCTGGTGCTCACACTTGACCTGTTGACAGGTCAAACATCTAGACACAAAGTCTGTAATATCTCTCTTCATACCACACCACCAGCAGTGCTGACTCAGATCATGATACATCTTCGCTGTCCCCGGATAGATAGAATATCTAGAGTAATGAGCCTCCTCTAGAATCAATCTAATAAACTCGCCCACCTTGGGCACACAAATCAGACCTCCGATCCTCAAAACTCCATCGAAATCAAGTGTAGCCTCCTTGGCTTCACCTCTCCTTACCTTATCTCGAATGAGACACAACTTCTCATTCTCAAACTGGTGCTCACGAATCTGCTCAACTAAGAAAGAACGGGACTCAATGAATGCAATCACACCATCGTTCTCCTAAAAAACCTGCAATCTGACAAAATTGTTGGCTAACCTCTGAACATCTCTAGCCAAGGGCCTCATATCAACACTAATCGCGGCGAGACTCCCCATACTAGGAGCCTTCCTACTCAAAGCATCGGCCATCACATTGGCCTTCCCAGGATGGTACAGAATAGTCATGTCATAGTCTTTCAGTAACTCAAGCCACCTGTGCTGCCTCAAGTTCAGATCCCTCTAACTGAAAAATGTACTGAAGACTCCAATGATCGGTGAAGACCGCACAATGAACCCCATACAAGTAATGCCGCCACGGCTTAAGCACAACCACCACCGCGGCAAGCTCTAAACCATGAGTAGGGTAGTTCTTCTCGTGAGCCTTCAACTGTCTAGAAGCATAGGCAATAACTTTCCCCTTTTGCATCAACACACCTTCTAAACCAACTCCGGAGGCATCACAATATACAGTAAAACCCACACCCTCCTCAGGCAAGGTCAATACAGGAGCAGAAGTCAACAAAGCCTTGAGCTTTTGAAAGCTCGCCTCACACTTAGCGGACCAATGAAAATCCACAATCTTCTGAGTCAATCTAGTCAATGGCACTGCAATGGTGGAGAAACCCTGCACAAACCGTCGATAGTAGCCTGCTAGCCCCACGAAACTCCGAATCTAAGAAGGAGTAGTAGGCCTCATCCAACCCTTCACTGCCTCGATCTTGGCTGGATCAACCCGAATACCCTCCTTGGACACCTCATGTCCCAAGAAAGCCACAGACTCGAGCCAAAACTCGCACTTGGAGAACTTGGCGTACAACTTGTGCTCCGTCAAGGTCTGACGTGCCGATCTCAAATGAAGGACGTGATCCTTCTCGATCCGAGAATATATCAGGATACCATCAATGAACACAATTATGAAGGAGTCCAAATACAGACGGAACACTTGGTTCATCAACTCCATAAACGCCTCAGGAGCGTTAGTCAACCTGAACGACATCACCAAGAACTCATAGTGGCCATAACGAGTCTGGAAAGCCGTTTTAGGAATATCAGATGGCCTAATCTTCTACTGGTCATAGCCGGACCTCAAATGAATCTTAGAGAACAACGCCGCACCCTGAAGCTGATCAAATAAATCATCAATGCGAGAAAGAGGATACTTGTTCTTGACAGTTACCTTGTTCAACTGTCTATAATCAATGCACATCCTCATAGAACCATCTTTCTTCTGAACAAATAGAACCGGTGCACCCCAAGGCGACACACTAGGGCAAATAAACCCCTTACTTAACAAATCCTGCAACTGATCTTTCAACTCCTTCAACTCGGCCGGAGCCATATGATACGAGGCAATAGAGATGGGCTGAGTGCCCGGCTTCAAGTCAATAGCTAAATCGATGTCCCTATCCAGAGGAACACCACGAAGATTAGTAGGGAACACATCAGTAAACTCCTGAACCACAGGAATGGACTCCATGGGAGGTGACTCAACACTAGTATCCCAAATAAAGGCCAAATAGGACAAACACCCTCTGTTAATCAATCTCTGGGCTCGGATGTAGGAAATCACCTTACTGGGGTAAGAACCACTAGTACCCTTACACTCAACCCTCGGAACACCAGGCATCGCTAGGGTGACTGTCTTAGCATGACAATCCAGAATCGTATGATAAGGAGAAAGCCAATCCATCCCTAAAATCACATAAAAATCTACAATCTCCAGAATAATCAAATCTACCCAAGTGTCGTACCCAGCCAAAGAAACAGGACAAGATCGATACACTCGATCCACCACTAAGGGCTCACCCACGGGTGTAGAAACATGCACATGCACAAGCATATGATCACATACCAAATCAAACTCAGATGCAAAGTAGGCAGACACATAGGAGAAAGTAGACCCTAGATCAAATAACACAAAAGCAAGTCGTTGGCAAACTGGAACAATACCTGTGATGACTGCATCAGAAGACTCAGCCTCAGGTCTACCCGGAAAGGCATAACACTGAGCCCCTCTACCACCACCAGTCTGAGCTAAACCTCTGCCGCCACGCTGAGTCACAGCTCCACCACCTGAAGCTCTACCACCCCCGTCAGCTGACTGACCCCTGCCCCGACCTCTAGTCAGAGGCACTGAATCTCTCTCTGGGCTGCAGAATAAGTACGCTGGGGCCCTGAATGAGTCTGGAGAGGACACTGCCGCATCAGATGACCCGGATCCCCACAAGTAAAACAAGACCTCGAAACAGTGATTTACTGAGATGATCCCGATGAAGTAACACGGCCACTCTGGCTAGAACCACGGGACACCTGTCCCCCTCGGCCGTTGGCACAGAAGCATGAATCGACCTCTGACGCTGAAAGGAAGTACCAACTTTCTGAGAACCCTTGCCTCCAAACGAGGCACCAGAAAACTGACCACTAACACGAGCCCTCTTGGAGTCTCCAAACTCCTCTCGAACCATCAACTTTGCCTCCCTGTCAATACTCACGATGAACTGGAAGGAGGCACCCTCACGGGATAATCTGAACACATACGATCTGACGGAGAAGTTCAAACCCCTCACAAACCTGCAGACCCTCTCCTCCTCATCAGGGATCGCAGATGCGGCATGACGAGACAACTAACAAAAATGCGCCTCATACTCAGCAACTGACATGCTGTCTTGAGTCAAGCTCTTAAATCTCAGCCTGCTCTCCTCACGCACGCTCCAAGGTATGGAACGATCACGAAAAGCACTGGCGAAAGCATCCCACTTAACCGGAGGAGACCCTATCGGCAAGGACTTTGCCTAAGACCTCCACCAGTCCCTGGCTGGCCCACGGAATTGAAGAGCAACAAAACAGACACCCCTAGCATCTACCATCCTCACTGCCCCAAGCATCTCGCAGCACAAAGTCAGAAACTCATGAGCATCATCACTCTTACCACCCTAAAATAGGGGTGGCTGCATCTTCTAAAACTTCTCATAACACTTCTGGTCCTCTACCGTCAAAACCATATCTGAATCTTTCTGTGCACCAACAACCGGCACTAGAACCAAAGGTGGCTGACCCACCGAATCCTGAACAACGAGAACCTACTGCTGTTCTGGGGTCTGTGCCCTTGCTCTGGTCTGTGAACCCTGAGGCGTGCCTGCAACACCCGGAGTAAAACTCTCCATCACTCCCAACATCCTCAATAAGGTCTCCTGAAAGAACGGATCTGAGAAACCTGGAGGGGCCTGATCCTGACTAACCTCAACCTGAGGCTCTGGGGAAGCCTCTTGACCATGACCTTTAGTAGGTGCCGCTCCTCGGGCACGACCTCTACCACGTGCTGCTCCACGAGCACGACCCCCAACTCGAGCTCTACCCCTCTGACTGGGGCCTCAACTGCTGCCTCGGGAATTGCCTCCCCACCATCGCTCGAAACTGAAGCTCTGGTCCTCGGCATCTTCCAAAAATAGCACGCGACACTCAGTACAAGTTATAGAACCATGCACGATAAGAGAGAATGAAATGAAAGAAGTTTTCCTAACAGTCTTCATAGCCTCTCGAAGATAAGTACAGACGTCTCCATACGGATCCTCGACGCTCTACTTAGACTTGACTTGTACACGTGAGACCTATGAAAATCTGGGCTCTGATACCATTTGTCACGACCCAAAACCGGGTGTGATGTCACTTATCCTATCCCACCAGGACAAGTCAGCCTAAAACCCAACAAGCGGAAGAAAGTAAAAAAAATAGCGAAAGAAATAACTGAAAGGCGGAAGATTTTATCTATTAAACCAAACCCAAGACTGGTTGTCACATGTACAAGCCTCTATTACAGAATTTGAAACAAAACTTCAAGTCTCAATGTCTGTGTCTAAAATAGAACAAACATAAATAAAAGACCGAGAGAGGGATTGCCGGCATTAATAGCTACCTCTAAAGTATTCTCAACGAGCCACAGAGAAAGGGAAATAAGCTAGATCAAAGTCCTGGCTCGGGTCCTACACAGGTGTAGAAGCAAGGGTGAGTACCAAACAACACGGTACTCAACAAATCAACAAATAAAATGAAGCAAAGCTAAAAGAATCGCGAAACCCCGACTTCCAATCGAACCTCCAATAACTACAACCTGCACAGAAATTCAGCCTAACCTAACAGATTCTCAAGTCATAGATCAACTGATACAAATAAACAATAGACCCTCAACAAATCAATGATATACCTAAAAACGGTCCACAACAGTTCAATAACAGTCCACTAACAAATCAACAAGGAAGTTCAACTCAAATATCAACAAGTCATCTCAAAATCAAGAGGCACTACATAGCACCACAATAGCAAGGATCAGACAATACAATTCAATACAATGCCATGTCATGAATGCATGAATGCCCTATGATACACATCCGTTGAATCTCAGACCGAAACCCATGGGGGCCACACGTGGACCCTGTATCCGTCGAAAAAGACCTCAGCACCTCATATCGCTGGCAGAAACCTCGGCATCACATATCGCCGACAGAAACCTCGACATCTCTTATCACCGGCAGAAACCTCGGCTTCTCATATCGCCGACAGAAACCTCGGCATAACACACCGCCGGCAGAAACCTCGGCATAATCATCACTGGCCTCACATGGACCATATATCATCAAGAGTCTCATCATAGTGTCTCAGAACCAATGCATACAAGCATATTCACACAAATAATGAGAAAAGGATAGTGTTCACAATCAAAACGCAATTCATATCAAGATAAATCACGTCACACTATCATCAACATATCAACAACAACAATCAATATCTCAATATCCTCAATATATATATATATATCAATGATGTCATGATGTCAACTGCCTAGTCTCCATTTCTCTACCTTTTTCATCGCAAGAAGGGTCAATTGTTTAGCCAAAGTCCCAAGTCTAGTCCCATAATCAACAATGAGCAAAAGACAGGTTCAACACAATCATAATCACATCGAGACTATCATGGCAACACATCAATCTTTCAACAATATCAAGTCTATGGCCCAATCACACATTGGCCTTTCACATAGCACACAAGCTATTTATTAACCCCGCCGGTTATTATTAGATTGATTCATGCAAGAACTCACCCAACACATCAATCCCATTACTCCCCAACGCAATAGGGTAAGGAAATTGAGATTCTAAGAGATTTACAAGGTTTTAAGAGTTCACTTGCCTTAAACAAATCGAAATCAACCAACAATCAGAGCTTTTCCCTTCCGTGAGCAATCCAAATCAACACAATCTATTCACAAACAAAAACCCAATCACAATCTGGGCCTATCAAGACCAAGAACATGAAATTCAGAAAAAAAGGATGGAACTACCCCAAACTCCGATTTCGAAGACGAAACTAGAATCCAAAATTTCTTTCATAAAACTCATCCTCAATATCATAAGAACTCAATGGTGAAAACCATTTGGAAAACGGAGCTCAAATCTACTCACAATCATCAATTTTCTCAAATTTTTGGAGTTCCATCAAAACCCCCTAAAGCACACTTAAAATCCAAAATTCCAATTCAAAATCATGATATAAACATTGGGTAATCAAAGCCAAGGGTTAAAAACACTTACCCACACTGATTCCCAAGAATTTCTCCTTCAAAAATCGCCCAAGAAGCTCCAAAATGATGAAAATGGGACATTTCCCAATTTTTACACTGCCAGGCATAATCTAACCCTCCGCGAACACAGCTAACTTAGCCCTCGAACGCGGATACCAAGGTCCCACTACTCCGCGAACACGAAGAACAACACGCTGGAACCTTCGCGAACGCGGAGGTCACAAGCCTAACCCTCCGCGAACGCGCGCAACAACCCTCCGCGAACGCGGAGGTCAAATCAGCTAGCACCAGGTACAGAAAAACAGCAATTTTACTAGTCTCCGAATGGGCCCTCGGTATTCGTTTGGAACCCCGTGCACACAAACAAAATACGTAACCCCACTAAACTCGACGCTTCGGACTCAATGGAACCATCGAATTTTGGATTCGAGGTCTCTTTGACCCGAAACACGATGAAGCACCTCAAAACTAACTCATGCCTCAATAACTCAAAACAAGCTCGGGACCCTCTAAAATTCAACCAAGGCCACCCCTAGGCCTAAAATCATCTCCCGAATCCAACGGAGTTGTCGAAATCGACCTCCGAGCATCGGATCTCCGAATGTTGACCAAAGTCAACCATATGATCAAATTTCCACAATTTTCCAACTTAGGACCTCAAATCCTCAAAACAGCCCCAAAACAAACCCCGTCAACTTCATAGGCTAAAATCCACATTCCGGAACTGATGGAATCGACAGAATTCACATTCGAGTCTCGAAACTCCGAATGACCTCTAAAACCACAAATTGGCAACTTAAGCCTTCAAAATTTAAAACTTTTCAAAAACTTCATTTTTAACTCAAACTTTCACACAACCAAATTCGAAAACATTTCAAACATGACCCGGGGAAACTCTCGGGAGAGGCAAAACAGTTATTTTATAAAAATTACCAAAATTGACCTTTAGGGTCATTTCAAGTAATTAGATAGGATATGGCGTAACTTATGCTTACCGAGGATATAACCTTATATAGGAGGGTTTGGAGGTCACAAATTAGGATGGAAGGTTAGTTTTCTTTTTCTTTTCGACGGATTTAGGCTTGGTGGTGTTTGTTGTAGTATTAACCTTATTCTTGTAATTTCTTTCTTCTGATTTTTTTAATCATCTGTTGATTATTGTCTTTCAATTATTGTAATATTGTGCTGTTATTACAGATTCCTTATTAGTTGTTATGTTTTCTTAATTGCATTTTTTCTGTACCTACTTTAATTTGTTGTGTTTGAACTGAGGGTTCTTCGAAAACAACCTCTCTACCTCCACGAAGTAAGAGTAATGTATGCATACACTCTACTTTTTCTGGAACCTACTTGTGAAATTTCACTAGGCATGTTGTTGTTGTTGTTGTTGTTATTGTTGTTGTACTCTTATTTAAATTTTAAAATGTAATCTCTATTCATTGAATATTTAATCTATTTATGCGGCATAATTGAGATATTTATAGTCTTGAAGAACAATTACGACCGTATAAAATGAGATTCTTTTTTTTAATGTCTTAAATACTAAATATTTTTAATAAGAATAATAAATATTTTTAGACGAGGGGAGTAATTATTAAATTGTGATAGTATAAGAATACAAACAAGACATTTTCTTTTCATTCAAAAGACTTATTATAATACACTTGTCCTTTAGATGGTAAAGCTCTTTAATTTGTGTTTTCTAAAAATGAAAATTATTCTTTTAATGCATGTACTTTTTAGATCTCCATATCCCCCAACCCAAAGGTGTATACTATTTTCTTTTTGATACACTTTTAGTCTTATGTTTAGTTCAGTGGAAAAGAGAAATATGCTCTTTTTTTCCTCATCAAAAAGCTAAATTTATTTCGTTCTGTGTAAATAGGATTGATGGAGAGAAAGTAAGAGTAGCAATTTTATCATAATAATAATAATATAATAGTGTAAAAGAACAAAGTTTCATAATTAGAATCTATGTATTAAATTTTTAGTTTTTCAAGGATTTATAAATAATTTCCAAGAAGTCTAATAAAATCTTAATATGCAAAATACATGAGATAAATAAGCAACAACAACATATTCAATGTAGTCCCACAAGTAAGATTTGAGGAGGGTAAGATATACGTACGTATATCTTATTTCTATCTTTGCAGAGTCAAAAAAATATTTTTGATAGACCCTCAACTCAATGGAGAAAATACTCGAAGTAGGGGGCAGGAAAAATATAACAACAAAATTTCAAGATATTACAAAGCAAATGAAACGAAAATTTTTACCATGGGTGAGGCACAACCAACAAAAGGTGTGTGAGGCTCATCGATGTTTGACAAGTGGTGTTATGGTCCCACAAATATTTTTTACTTTTCAAACTTTTTACCTCTTTCATCATTTCTAATTTATTACTAGTACTGCTTCTATTCTTTTTCACATTTCTCTCTTTCATATTTATTTATTTTTAAAAAAAGTGTTAAACTCCTCTCAAAATCAACATGGTATTAAGATGATTTTAAAATCATAAAAAGTTGAATTGACTTTTATTTTTCGTGATAATTTAAATAACACAAAAAATAATATTTTATAAAAAAAATAGAGCAAAAATTATGAAATACGTAATCAAATTAAATATATGATTTTAAAAAATTGTATACAGAGGAAATATCAAAATAATGAAGAAATATTTTTTCCTTGGAACTATTTTTTTAATCTCTTTATAATAGTTTTTCTTTTATCTCATTATAAATTACTTCTTTATATCTTCTTAATTATTTAAATTTTTATATATTTATTAATTTTTTAATAATCACATAGCAGTCTGTTTGTTATATTTTATTCGAGGCTTTGGTTTAGTAAATTTTGTAAGTTTCAACTCGAAATTTGAACATAAAAAAGCTCTTATTTTGCTTAAAAAAATAATTTCGGAGGTGAACTCTAAAAAAATGTCTAGCCATTAAGTTTTGAAATTCTTAAAAAGGTATATAAAAGTAATTTACAATGACCATATTGAAATAACGATGAATATGTAATTATTAAAAAATTAATAAATATTTAAATAATAAAGAAGGTATAGAGAAATAATTTACAATGACCATGTTAATATAAAAATGACTATAGTTATTATGGGTAAAAAAACTATTTTAAAGAGATGGAAAAAATGGTTTTAGAGAAAAAACATTTCTTCAATATTTTGAAATTTTAATTCCTTCGTAAACAAACTTTTAAAACAATATATAAAAGTTCATTACTAATTTTATTAAAAAGAAAATTCTATTTTTTATAACGTTAATTTTTGTGATGTTTAAACTATCATGAAAAATAAAGTTAATTAAATTTTTTATGATTTTTAAATTATCTTAGTACTAATAAATTAAAAATAATAAAAAAGACAAAAAAATTGGAAAGCAAAATAACTATGGGACCATAATATACCACTTGTCAAGCTTGGATGAGCCTCACACACCGTTTGTTGGTTGTGTCTCACCCGTGTTAATTTTTTTCAAATGAAACAATAGATAGTAAAATAAACATTGAAATACAATTAGGTTAATTTCCCTTATAATTTAAAGAATAAATTCATCAAAGCATCTATATATGAAAATGTTGTTGTCTCAATGGTTTGACCTAAAAGCTAAAGAAATTAAACAGTTGAAGCTTTTGTGAAAGATGAGGCAACCTCGGATTCTAGAAAAGTGCCTGGTTGGCCATAGTGAAAAAAAAATACTTCTTTTTCTCTCTTTTATTTTATATAAAAATAAAAATATATAACTACAATCAGATTTAAAGTAAATAATCTAAAGATACTAATGTTTTAAAAAAATAGTCTGGTGGCACGAAATTTGGAAAAGAGTTGAACTACACAGGTCTGTTACGATGTTATCCTGTATTTCTACAAGAGAGTACATACTATTTGCATAGCTCGAACTCAAAACATCTTAGTCATATGACAACAATTTTACCAGTTAAATCAAGACTTTTTTTCAAATATATATTAATGTTAGATGATCATGTAAAAATTATTCACATAATTAGGTCAAGGAAATTCTTATGATAAATATTAATCACTTCAATTGATAATTTGATATGAAAAAATCATTAATTTATTTATTATTACAAGTTAAATAATATTGATGATGTAATTAGTTGTTATAGTAAAAATGTACTATCTAATAATGAATCGAGGCTGAGATGGTTCAGGCATATGTAGAGAAGATGTATGGATGTTTTAGTGTGGTAGAGTGAGAGGTTAGTTATGGATGGTTTCAAGAGAAGTAGAGGTAGGCCGAAGAAGTACTAGGCAAAGGTTATTAGACATGGATGGCAATATACTGAGTACATGACCTTAGTAGAAGTTTATGGAGGATACATATTAGGGTAGGAGGTTAGTTAGTTAGTTGGACAATATGATATTACTTTCGTAGTTTCTTTGTCCTTTGAGTTTGATTATTATTTGTTATATTTTTCATTTTTATTATCGAGATATCTTGTTACGACTATTATTAGGATGATTTATCAATTGTTCAATATTTTGCCAAATTGTCTTTGTTTTCATTATTTTTTTTTCTATATTACTTTGGATTTTTTTTCTTGAGCTGGGAATTTGTCGGAAATAATCTCTTTATTTCTAAGATAGTGATAAGGTTTTTATACATTTTATCTCCTTCATACCTACTTTATGAAATTACGCTAAATATATTATTGTCGTTATGTATCTAGTTTAAAAAAAATTAATGTATATTACTTATTTTGACATCATTGGAATTGAAAAACTTTAGGAAAAAGACATCAATCCATATGCAGGTTTCTTTATAGACAAAAGAAACCAATCCTCATTCCAAGAATTTCCCACTTCCCAACTGAAACAAATAGACCATTCATATAATTTCACATATACCCTTTTGTTTTTCATTGTAGTATCATTTTCTGTATATATTGTATTGTAAAATTCATTATAATAATGAAATTATAAAAACTCTTATTTTATGTTACGATTGATTTGATGTGTCCTCATCTTTTATCTTATTTTTTCTCAGTTTGACTTTGTTTATTATGTAATTATGATTATTTTTTTATAATAACTCTAACTAGTATTTTGCTTTTCTTTAAATACTAAATTTATTTTTCAAATTATTACTGTATGATATAATCTATCTTAATATTATTTATATTTATTGCATGTAAGAAGACACGTAATAAAGGGCACACACACTGACTAGATAATTGGTAAGTACTTATTTATATTTTGTATTCTGTTTTGTATATTTGTTTGGGATTCTTACATGATTGTTTAAGGATAAAAAAAAAGTCAATAAAATGATTGTATGTATATGTAACGTGATGATATTGTATAATTAATTATGTCATGTATTGATATTGTATAAATAGTACAGAATCATGTATATATATAATGTATAATTATATATCGATGATGTCTATATAATATTTATGCATTGTAGCAGTTCATTTTTCTCAATGAATTGATTTGTTTTTCAATTCTGATCAACTCAAATCTCCTTTAAATAGTCCTAAAATTTAGATATGAACTCATCTAAATTGAATGAATGTCAAAAAGTTATCATGATTTAGGATTATGAGCAAAAGAAAAAATTGAATGAATTTGATTTTGTAAATAAAAAAGGATTTCCTACACCCATGTACCGTGGTTTAAAATTGAAATAATATTTGTGATTTTTTTTTTCGAAAAAAAAAACTTTGAAGTGGGTATCAATCAATTCATGATTGACAAATAAAATAATTAATAGTCAAATAATCTTTATTGATTCAGAGAATATTTTATCTATAGAGAAAATTGTGCATTATAGCAAACTATTAATTAAAAATAAATGTTATAGCTATAGTTAAAGTTTGTTTTAAAAATTATTTTCAATTTTCAAAATTTTAGTTTTTTACCTCACCCACCCCTACCCCAAACCCCACCCATCAACCCCCCCTCCCCCCTCCCAATTTTTTTTTAAAAGTTTGTTTTTAAAAAATATTTCCAATTTCAAAATTTTATTTTTTCTCCATGTTTTATTTTTAATTTGTTTGTTGAGATTTCCTTTTCAAAATAAGATTTTATAGAATAGTGAATGGAGAGAGTAATTAATCAATGTATGAAGTATTCCAATGAATATTAATTACTTATTAGTTTTCCTAGGTTGGTCAAATTATATATTTTCAATACTAATTAACTACTCTATCAAGGGTATAATTGGAAGAATATGATAATTTATGCATTGATTTTATGAAATAACGAGTATTATGGACCAACTATTTATAGAAAAAAATGACATATAAAAAGGAACGGAGAGAATATTATCAACAATCACAATATTATCACTATTGTCAGTCACCATTACTATTAATTAAGTACCATTATAGTTCGAACTCCATCATTTTAGTTAAATAAAATTTTTATCTAAAACAATTAAGTATCAACAGTGTAGTTTCTCTTTAAAATAATTAAGTATCAATATTCAATAGTCACAATATTATACACTATTGTCAGTTACAATCACAAAATATATTTTTTATTTTTTTTAAAAAATCACATGAACCAAAATTCATGTTTCAGATATGTGTATTTCACTCTGTTAGAATGAATTTGTGCAGAATAAAAACTGAATATTAAATAACAAAGTTTAAAAAATAATTAAGACTAGTCATAATTTTAATATGCAATTAAATTTTTTTGCCAAATTTAAGGGAGTCTTTAGATATTTTATCATTTCTTAACCTATATAATTTTTTTAAAAAAAAAATTCATACCGTCAATGGTTTTGTTAAACAAACAAGTTATAAAAACACAATATTTATTTGTTACTATAAGGTTTGGTGGGGGTGGGTGAGTTTGTTTACCTTGGGAAATTCGAAAGTAAATAAAACATTTTATTATTAATAATTGAATTATGCAATCAAATACAGTAATCAAGTTGCTTCTCATCATTCAAACTTTTTTTCAATCAATTATTAAACTTCATGTAATCAAGAATTTTAACAATCATATTTAACGCGTTTATTTTTTTGACTCAATTTTTGTTTGTTGCTTTTACTTTTTGTTTTGTCCTTGTTGATAGTTTTGTATTTATTTATTTTATAATTATTTCTCTTTTTGGTAGAACTAATCCGTTAAAGAAAAAAGTGTGAATTTATCCATTTTCTCTTTGCTACTTCCTCCTCCCAATTTACATTAGGTATTTTGACTGGATATGATATTTAAGAAAATAAGATTTTTAAAATTTATGATTCTAAATTAGTCATAATTTTTTTGTATTAATTATAAAATAGAAATTTAATTTGAAGTTAAAATTATTACTAAATATAAAAGACGTGATTAATTTTAGAATTGATTAAAAAATATTATATAAATTAAGACAAAGGGAGTACATCATTTGGTTAATATTTCCTAATAGTAGAATGCCATTTTTTATAAAGCACAAAAAGAAAATATTGGCTTGTGGAAGTACAAACAATAACAATAACTTATCTAGTTAAATTTTACAAGTGGTATATGGAGAGAATAATGTGTAGCAACCTTACCCTATCTGATGAGGGTATAGAGAATTGTTTTAGATAGACCCTCCACTCCAATAATGCATAGCAAAACAAGAGGGGAAAACTACAATAGAAAATACCAATAGCACCAACAAATAATATGATAGCTGAAGCAAAAGAAACAATAGGTAATAAATAAGAAGTATAAGAAAGAAAGAGGCGGGGAAAATACTAATACACTAATAAGAAAAACTAAACAAAATGATTACCTATTAACCTCATACCTTAATCAGCGACCTCCATATCCTTCTATCTAGGGTCTTGTCTTCAGTAAGACGCATGAGTTTCAAATCATGTCTAATCACCTCTTTCCAATACTTTTTCGCCTGCCTCTACCTCTACTCAGACTCTCTATAGAACTCAACCTTTAACATTTCACTGAAGTATCAGGACATATCCTCTTCATATGTCTGAACCGTCCCAACTTTGCTTCTCTTACCTTATCTATCACAAGGTCACTCCCACATTGTCCCTAATATCTTCGTTCTTAATTCTATCTCACCTAATATGCTCACACATTCATCTCAATATTCTTATTTTTACTATTTTCATTTTCTAATACATGATTTCTTGATTAGCCAACATTCTGATTAATATTCTAGAGGAAGAAATAATTTTAAACGAACAAATGAACATAAATGAATAGATATTGAGCAGCTTGTGGGAAATTTTAATTTATAATATTGTTGTTCTAGTAGTTTATAAATACAATAATAAAAATAGTCAATTTATTGCAATGTTATAAGTTTTGTATCATTTGCTTCAAACTTTTGTTATTCATCTTGAAATGTACAATCACGATCTCAATTTAAGTGATGATATTTAATTGATATAAAATTAAAAATAGAAAAGAAGATTTTTGATATTTGTAACTTATATTAAGTCATATTTGTATAATTATAAATTATCTTATTTAAGCATAAAATTATTTCAAAATTAAATTATTATTAAATATATATTCTTTTTAATAATTAACTAAAAAAAGAGTTTCACATTAATTAGACAAAGGAATCATATGATCAGATGATAACACTGAACTTGTACTTCAATATTATTCTTTCTTGCATTTAACTGATATTCTTAATCAAACTTCAATTATATTCTATCTTTATTGAACTCAATAATAGACCTCAACCCCCCCCCCCCCAACCAATTAGAGGGGGAACACAAGCTAGTAATGGATATGTCCAACAAATTTTAGGGTCCACAACAATGTGGAAAGAAAAAAGATAAGGGAGGGATGTACAACAATTAAGAAGAAAGATGTAATTATTAAGTACAATCCCCTCATGACATATTCTGTCTGCAATCATAAATTCTAAAAAAGCCTTTTTTATGTATATTTACATGCCCAAAGTTAAAGCTTTGGCTAGTCCACTTGTGGTATGTTTCATTGTTTTTTTTTCCTTTTTATCATCTCATCTTTTATTTTGTGGGACAATGATTATCATCTTATATCAGTCATGCACAAAGGAACAACTTTTGCCATTTTAACTCATGATCAATGGCAAACTAACTTTGATCCTTTGTCATGATTCTAGTTGTTGATGAGTTTGAATGTTGTAATTGTAATTGATTGGTAAACTGATAAGAAAGAATTAAAGCCTGAGATGATGGTCCATGAGTCATGCACTCCAATTATCCATGTGTCTTGGAATAAAAAAACTAACACATTAAGATAAAAGAAGAAACCAACTATCATCAAGTAAGTAAGTGAAAGTAAGTAAGTGGTATGGGGTTAGATCTTGAGAATGGAGAAATTCTTGGTCGGAAATGCTTATCGATTTATCTGAAAAATTTCCTTACATATGTGTAAGATTTCACTTGTTTTTATTAAGATTAAGATATTTGTATTTATACACATATAAATATTAAGATATAAAATTTAGATGTTTGAAATATTAAAATGTTGTATTATGATCTGAATGCTAAATAATTAAGATTATTTTTTTTTTTCAACATCTAATATGTTTGGTACGAAGGAAAATATTTTCTAGTAAATGTTTTTCAATTTTCTCATGTTTGGTTAGCTTAAATGTTTTCCACAACTTATATTCCTCAAATTTAAGGAAAATGACTTACCTCCAAAAGATAAGGAAAATATTTTTCAAAACTCTCCTCCAACCTCAAATTTCAAATTTTTTTTGACCTCACCCCGTACCCTAACCCTCCTCCCAAAAAAATTTAAAAAATTTAAATTTTTTTAAAAAATTACTTCAAATTTTAAAAAGTTCAATTTTTTTACCCCACTCCTACGCCGACTCCCTATCCCCCCCCCCCAATATGTATTTTTTTAAAAATATTATTTTTTAAAATAATTTTAAATTTCGATACAAAAGTCAGGTCTCGAGTCGAGTGTGTTGGAGTCCCGATTTAGAAGTTGTGGTTGGGTCTCAATTTAGAAGTCAAATCTTGGGTCAAAAGTCGAGTCAAGTCCTGGTTCAAAAGTTGGGTCCCACATCGAGTGTCGATGTCGGGGTTGAGTCCTGATTTGAAACTTGGGTCCCGATATGAGTGTCAAGGTCAGATCTCAAATTGGTCGATTGTGTCAAGATTCAGGTTTCGGGGTGAGGTCCTGGGTCGGATCTCAGGATTGGATTTTAGATCGATTATCAGTGTTGTGTTTTGATTTGAGTGTCGCGAGGTCGAAATCGGATCTCCGTTCGAATGTCGGGTCTCGAATAGAGAATCAGGGTCATGTCCCAAGTCAGTTGTCGGTGTAGGGGTGGGGTCCTAGTTGAATGTCAAGTCTCCGACGGGAGCCAAGGTCAAGTCCTAGGTTAGGTTTCGGGGTCGGATCTCGGATCAATTGTCGGGGTATTGTCCTGATTCAAGTGCCGAGTCGGGAGTCAGAGTCAGGTCCCATATCGGATATCGGGGGTCGAGGTTGGGGTCGGGTCCTGGGCCATGAGTCGAGGTCAGCTCCTAGGTCGAGGATTGGGGTTGGATCCCGGATCAATCATCGGGAGCGTATCTCGGATCAGTCTTCAAGGTTAGATCACAGATCGGTCATTGATATTAGGTCCCACATTGAGTGTCAGGATCGAATCCTGATTTAAAAGTCGGGTCCCGATATGAATGTCAGGGTCAGATCTCAAATTGGTCGATCGTGTCCAGATTCAGGTGTCGGGGTGAGGTCCTAGGTTGGATCTCGGGGTTGAATTTTGGATCGATTATCAGGGTCATGTTCCGATTTGAGTGTCGCAAGGTCGGAGTTGGGTCCTAGTTCAAATGTCGGGTCTCAAATAGAGAGTCATGGTCAGGTCCCAAGTCAGATATCGGTGTAAGGTTGGGGTCCTAGTTTGAATGTTAAGTCTTCGACATGAGTCAGGGTCAAGTCCTAGGTTAGGTTTTGGGGTCGGATCCTGGATTAATCGACGGGGTATTGTCCCGAAACAAGTGTCATGAGTCAGGAGTCGGGGTTGGGTCCCGTATCGAATATCGGGGGTCGAGGTTGGGTCGAGTCCTAGGTCACGAGTCAGGGTCAGCTCCCATGTCGGGGATTGGGGTTGGATCCTAGATCGGTCATCAGAAACGGATCTCGAGTCGGTCTTCAGGGTTAGATCACAGGTCGGTCGTTGGTACCAGGTCCCAAATCGGTTATTGAGGTTGATTTTCGTATCAGAAACTATATTTTTAAAAGGTATTTTCTACTCTCTAGCCAAAATTAAAAGATATTTTCTAGAAATATTTTTCACTCACCAATCAAATAATAGAAAATATTTTTCAAAAAATATTTTTTTATTTACCAACCAAATATGAGATAATAAGTTAGAAACAACTTGTTTTTCAAGAAAATATTTTCTAGAAAAACATTTTCCTTCATACCAAACACATTGTATAAGACTTATCATTATTTAAAAATTAAAAATTAAAAATTTAATAAAATACTAAATTAATCTAATACAAAATCAACAATATATTTTTTAAAAACTTATATGGTATAGTTGGTGGAGATGATGGCTCGGTGAGGTTGTAGTTGTCAATTGGGAATGATATTGTTGATGGTAGTATTTGTAGCTAGTGTGATGGTAGCTGACAGTAGTCATTGATTGTGTTAATTGGTGGTGGAGGTTGATAGTTGTAGTAGATAATAGTTATATTTAATGTAAGTGGTAAATAACGATGATGATTCGCGATATATAATGATGATTGTCGGTGATGATTGGTTGTTGTGTTAATAATGGTGATTGGTGCTAATGATTGTAAATGGTGGCTAATAATGATGACAACTTTTTATAGTGATTGACAATGATAGTAGTTGTAACTGACAGGTTGAGGATGCAGGTGATTGTGGGTGGTGATAGTTGTTAATAGTGGACAAAGGTGGTGGCGATAGTTGATAATGATCGATGATAGTTGTCACGATCCAATTTCTCAAGTCATGATGGCGCCTACCATCCCACCAGTAGGCAAGCCAAACTCCATCCCGTAACTTAACAGTAATGGGATTAAGAGTGGAAACTAATTCTAAACCAAGTGGAAGCATACCATAAGAACACATAAACGAAGGCTGAAACGAAACAAAACTAAATATATACGAGACACCTCCCAAAACCTGGAAGTCACATGTACAAAACCACTAACAAGAGTACAAGTCCCAAAAGTGGACGACAAAAACAACTGTATCAAAAATAAAAGAAAAGCCAAAAGATAAATACAGAAGGAGACAAGTAATCCTAGAACGCCATGTGCTCACCCTAGTCTCTTGAACTGACAGCTGCAGGCCCGATCTCAACACTGATAACTAGTGCTCGGACCTACATAATGAAAACAGATGTAGAGTATAGCATGAGTACCAAAACAACAGGTACCAGTAGGCATCATAGGCCGACTAAGCAAGAAAGGTAAAAACATGCAGACAATTTAGAATCAACAACAACAGAGGTCAACAGAACAGAAACAGAAAAGAGGAAAGTAAACTGAGTATAGCTAAGCTAAACCCAGCTAGGCCCCCCATAAGACCCGCTGGGCACACTCGTGCGCAAGTTAAAATAAAACCCGAATGGACTCTCATAAGCCCGACAGGTACACAGAGGAGCTAAAACTACGGGATCAAGGAAACCAGAACACCGACCCACTCGATCACCCAACACTGAGCCAATCACAAGTCCGACTCCCCAAACCAATTCGCCAATCCTGTTAGCTACCTCAGGGCATGAACCCAGCCAGTCGAGTGCTAAGAAGGGGGTATGCCGCCCCTTCCAAATAACCTGATATCCAACTGCCCAATAGGCTATCACTCCGGGGGCCCAGCCCATGCCAGACGAGTGAGCCTTCTAACATTCCGGGAGCCCTGTCCCAGCCAGATGAGCGCGTGGGCTACATCTACTCCAAAGAGGACCCCGAAAATCATATATCCAGCTGCCCTGCCAACTAATCACTCCAGGGGCCCTGCCCATGCCAGCCAAGTGAGTTAGCTATCACCCTCAAGAGCCCTGCCCAGCCAGACAGAGTGTGCCGGTCATATCAACTCCGAAGATGATCTCATCTAACTCAGGTTCGTGTGTTGCCGCCCACTCCTAATCACATCATAACGCACGAATCAGTTCAAAGCCACTATGGATCGACATCCACTCCTAACAATCCACAACATCGAATCAGATAAAGCTAACACAAACACCACAACGCCAGGCTAAACATCACGGGCCGCCGCCCCCACAAGGATATCAACGAAGGCTCCCAGCCTAGCTCAACCCAATCGCCAATCGGTGCAAACGCAACATCTTCCGGCATCATCCCACAACCGCAGAGATAGAGGGGAAAGAATCGAAAGATCCAAAAGCCATGAAAATGCCTAAACTAAGGGTCATACTATCAGACCCAAGTCTGCTATACCAGCCTCCAAGGATCTAATCCATCCGAATCGACGTCGGATACATACTCAAGTCGACAAGTGCATAGGACTAAGGAAATGCTACCGTAACCTATTCTAAGCCCGAAATCACAATAATCAACCCAACACGGAAGAAAATGTAATACCCCAGGCTTTCAAAGAATTTTAAATGAAGAACTCACCTGAATACAGTGACCTACGGAGGCCACCTACGGGCCGTAGATGGATTGACGGGCCGTAGGTGGGGACCGTCAATGGCACAATGAACTTTCAGGATTTTCAAGTTTCTGAATCTTGACCTACGGAATAGCAAGACGGTTCGTAGTTCAGTTGACAGGCCGTAGATGGGTTCCGTAGATGCCTTCCAGACTTAGCCAAATTTTCAGCCCAAAATGAACTTTCTAAATCAATTGACGGAAGAACAGGACGGTCCGTCAATTGATGTACGCACCGTAGATCATGTCCGTCGATTGGCCCCGACAGTTTTTAATTAAGGGCTTTTTGGTCTTTTCCCTAATTGTTTACCTATTAAGCTAAGTCGGTTATACCCTTAATCTAAGACCTATAAATACTTTCTAAGCCTAATTTCTTTCATTCTAGCTCATTCCTAAACTCTCCTCTCAAATATTTCTCTCTAAAAGAAACTCTCTCAAGCTTCAAGGAAGAAGAAGAAAGCTTGAATCCTCCATTTAAGACCTTCAATCTTCTCCAATTTCTTGTGGATTTCTTTGAGGTATGATAGTGTTCACCATTAGGAGTCCTTTCTTCCAATGGGCCCTTTCTCTTCTTCATGATTTTCAAAGGTTTACTCTAACCCAATTAAATTAGGGTTTTGATCAATCATTGTGGGTTCTTCAATTATGATTTCAATTATTGATTTTATGATTCCTAGTGCACGATCTAGCGTGATAAAGTAACTTAGTGCACGAATTAGCGTGAATTACATGATTTGATGTAAATATTGCATGAACCCCCATGATCCCAAGCTAATTCTCCCCAATTTCATAATCTATGCTTTGATTGTTGGGTTGAGCTATGATTTGATGTGGTTTATGAATTCTCTATGAAATCAAGCATGAATTATGAATGAATTGAGGATAATCTTATGAATTTAGCATGATCAAGTCAAAAGCATGATTTTCCTCTATTATGTGAGTTCCTTCAAGTATGGGTAAATTGTCCTAATTATAACTTTCTAAGCATGGGCTTGCATTGAATTGCATGATATGAGTTGAACTTGCATGAACCCATATGAACTCTATGAACTATGAAATATGAGCATGATGAATTAAGGGCGCTTTGAGAGTAAAGTACCAAAGTTATGATATGATGATGCTATGGTTGAGTAGTGAAAGGTTTTCTCACGTAATTCTCCCACTATGATAAAAGAAGAACAAAGAGGTGATTACCCAAGTTCTTAAGGAGATATTCTAATGACGTAAGCTTGGACAAAGTCCATGGAAGATGAAACGTCTATAAGCATGATTTTAGCTTGAATTGGTAACCCTAGTAGTACATTTTCATGTTTAATGATATAATATGTTAATGACAAATCCATGGAAATTATGCTTAGCACCGAGTGGATATTGAGATGGAAGCCCTCCCGTTAGTAGAGGCCGGGTCTTATAGTGAAAGCTCTCCCGTTAGTAGAGGTCGAGTTTTCTAGATGGAGCTCTCCCGTTAGTTGAGGCCGAGTCTCCTAAAGCAATCTCTATCCCATAAACTATGTTGCCACCATAGGATGTTGTCTTTAAATAGACATTAGCTAGTGGATCCACATAAGCTAAGAAGTTCATGGTCTTACCTTTGCAAGTAGGACACCTCTTTTCGATGTGGGGTAGACACCGGATTCCATGTAGATAGCTCACATGGTCTTACATGTCGGTTAAGGCTATTCCCTACAAGTTAATGAACAAGTGTTCTCATGATGAACTAAAGAAAAGAAAGAAAGATGATTTAGGTTGCTTTGGCCTTGATATATGCTTTATGTTTCATGTTTCTCATGTTTATCATGTTTTTAGCTTGGCCATTGCATGTCAGGATTATGTCTCTCTCTCTCTAGCATGATTTATGTGTTTATGTGCATTGCTATCATACTTAGTACTTAATTGTGCTAACGTATACTTTTGCCTACATTAACTTCTTTGGTGTAGGACATAGCGATTCACCTTCCACTCGTGGCTAGAGCTTGATTAGAGAGCTGATAGAAGACTTGGTGAGTTCTCATCCATCTGAGAACATAGCCTAGCTCTTATTTCTTTTTTTCATGTATTTCCTTTTAGTTTTGAATTGTATTGGGTTACGTCCCAAACCTTGTTCTTTATATTAGATTGGCTTTGAGACATGAGATGTAGACTTCCGCTATTTCTTTTAAAAGCCTTGATATGAAATTCTCTTTCAAACTTTTATTTTCTATTATCTCGTATGTAATGTATGCTAAGGGATTGTATGAGACCTCTCGGGGTCTTGTATGCCATGTCACATCTTGGGGGTACCTTGGGTCGTGACAAACTTGGTATTCAGAGCACAAGTTTATAGAAAGATCCTAGGATGTCTCATAAGCCGCGTCAAGTAGAGTCTTGTTCATGAGTATGAAGCGCGCCACACTTATGAATGAGAGGCTATAAGACATTTAAGAAATTCCACTTCTTTCATTACTCTTAAGTCGTGCCATATAGTTTAACTCGATATATCTCTCTCCTAATCCCTATCCTACGCGTTTCAGGATATGGCGACCCGAAGAGCTTACGCTAGAAGAAACATGGGAGAGAATGTGGAACAAGAAGCTTCTCCTTAAGCTCCTCAAGTTCTGGCCAACCCTTTGGCGGAACAAGTGACTAATGCGGAGAGTTTAGGGCTGCTTTCCAAGTGTTGGTTCAAGTCGTGACGGCTCAAGCCAATAGAAAGATAGTGGCTCCCATGAACCCAAATGTGGGTATGGCGGCATCAAGAGTGAGGGACTTTACGAGGATGAATCCACCAGAATTCCATGGCTTTAAGGTTAAGGAAGATCCTCAAGAATTCATTGATGAAGTATACAAGGTGTTGATGATCATGGGTGTGGCACCGGAAGAAAAGGCGGAGTTGGCCGCTTATCAACTCAAGGGTGTTTCCCAAATTTGGTTCAATCAATGGAAGAGTGAGAGGGCGGTTAATGAGGGTCCTCTTGATTGGGAGAAATTCAAGGTTGCTTTCCTTGTTAGGTTCTTTCCCCTTGAAATGAGGGAGGCAAATATACTTGAGTTCATCAATCTTCGACAAGGAAATATGAGTGTGAAAGAGTATGCTTTGAAGTTCACACAATTGTCCCGATATGCTCCTTCCATCGTTGCCGATCCAAGGGCAAGAATGAGTAAGTTTGTTTCGGGGGTGTCCGAAATGTTGGTTAAAGAATGTCGCACTGCTATGCTTGTTAATAATATGGACATTTCTCATCTCATGGTGTATGCTCAACAAATTGAGGAAGAAAAGCTTAAGGAAAGGTCTAGAGAGACCAAGAGAGCTAGGACCGGATATGGTAACTTTTCGCATGCAAGGTCCGATGGACATGGTCGTCCTAGATTTCGACAAAGGTTCTCCGGCCAAGGCTCATCAAATGCTCCTCCGAAGTTCAACAATGATAGGGTGTCTAACCCCAATTCTTAAGGAGGGAATAATGGTGGTTCTTTATTGGCTCCTTGTGCCAAGTGTGGGAAAAAGCTTGAGGGTAGATGTTTAGCCGGTACGGATGGTTGTTATAATTGTGGAAAGAGTGGTCACAAGATGAGGGATTGTCCATCTTTCGCGGCCAAGGGAAGGGAGAATAAGCAAGCTCCACCTAGAGGATCGGGTTCGAATGCTCAGAAGCAAAATCGATTTTATGCACTTCAGGCTCATCATGAGCAAGAGAACTCTCCCAACGTGGTTACTGGTATGTTAAGAGTTTTCCATTTTGATGTTTATGCTTTGCTTGATCCCGGTGCTACCTTGTCTTTTGTGACGCCATATGTTGCTATAAGGTTTGATGTTGTTCCGGATGTGTTGCTAGATCCTTCTCGTGTCTCTACTCCGATTGGAGAATCTATCATGGCTAAGAGAGTTTATAGAGATTGTCCCGTCTCCTTATCCCATAGAATCACTCATGTTGATCTTGTAGAGCTTAATATGCTAGATTTTGATGTTATTCTTGGGATGGATTGGTTGCATGCTTTTTATGCCTCGATTGATTGTAGGACCCGAATGGTCAAATTTCAATTCCCAAATGAGCCTATCCTAGAGTGGAAGGGGGGAAATTCTGTGTTTAAAGGTCAATTTGTTTCTTATCTAAAAGCTAGAAAGATGATCTCAAAGGGGTGCATTTACCATCTTGTTAGGGTGAGGGATACAGATTTCGAGAACCCTACTCTTGAGTCGATCCCCGTTGTTAATGAGTTTCCGAAAGTTTTTCCCAATAACTTGCCCGGTATTCCTCCCGAAAGGAAAATAGACTTTGGTATTGATTTTCTCCCAGATACGCAACCTATTTTTATTCCTCCGTATAGAATGGCTCCGGTGGAACTTAAGGAACTAAAGGAGCAGTTGAAAGACTTGTTGGATAAAGGTTTCATCCGGCCAAATATTTCTCCATGGGGTCCGATCTTGTTTGTAAGGAAGAAGGATGGTTCACTCCGCAAGTGCATTGACTATCGCCAATTGAACAAGGTTACCATTAAGAATAAGTACCATCTACCAAGGATAGATTACTTGTTTAATCAACTTCAAGGGGCTAGTTATTTCTCTAAGATTGACCTTCGTTCGGGCTATCACCAATTAAGGGTGAAAGAAGATGATATTCTGAAAACGGCCTTCCAGACTAGGTATGATCACTAAGAGTTCTTGATAATGTCGTTTGGGTTGATAAATGCTCCGGCCGTATTTATGGACCTGGTGAATAGAGTGTTTAAGCAATACCTTGACATGTTTGTGACTGTGTTTATTGACGACATTTCGATCTACTCAAAGAATGAGGGAGAACATGTTAATCATTTGAGGATTGTGTTGCAAGTCCTCAAGGACCAACAACTCTTTGCGAAGTTTAGTAAATGTGTGTTTTGGTTTAGGTCTGTGGCTTTTCTTGGTCACATTGTTTCCGGTAAGGGCATTGAGGTAGATCCTAAGAAGACGGAAGCGGTTAAGAGTTGGCCTAGACATTTATCACCTTCGGATATCCGTAGTTTCTTGGGCTTAGCCGGTTATTATAGGAGGTTTGTTGAAGGGTTTTCATCTATTGCTTCTCCATTGACGGCTTTGACTCAAAAGAAGGTTAAATTCGTATGGTCCAAGGCATGTGAGAAGAGTTTCCAAGAGCTGAAGGATCGACTTACTTCGGCTCCGATATTGACTCTACCGGAAGGATCCGATGGTTTTGTGGTTAATTGTGATGCTTCAAGAATTGGGCTAGGATGTGTTCTTATGCAAAATGGGAAAGTCATTGCTTATGCTTCAAGGCAACTTAAGATGCACGAAAAGAATTATCCTACTCATGACTTGGAATTAGCGGCAGTTGTGTTTGTTTTGAAAATATGGTGACATTATTTGTATGGGTTACATGTAGATGTCTTCACCGACCATAAGAGTTTGCAATATGTGTTTAAACATAAAGATTTGAATCTCCGCCAAAGAAGGTGGCTCGAGTTGTTAAAAGACTATGATATGAGTCTTCTCTATCACCCCGATAAGGTTAACGTGGTGGCGGATGCTCTTAGTCGATTATCTATGGGTAGTGTTGCTCATGTTGAGGATGGTAAGAAAGAGTTGGTTCGCGATGTCCATAGATTGGCTCTATTGGGTGTTAGATTGGTTGATTCTACTAAAGGTGGTGTTACGGTTCACAAGGGTTCCGAATCCTCTTTTGTGCATGATGTGAAAGCTAAGCAAGGTCTTGATCCTAACTTGGTTGAACTAAAGGAAGCGGTACTCAAGAAATACATAGAGGTTTTCTCCCAAAGGGGAGATGGTGTGCTTCTATACTAAGGTCATTTGTGTGTTCCCAATGTAGAGGGTTTAAGAGAGCAAATTTTATCGAAAGCCCATAGTTCTCGATATTCCATCCACCTAGGAGCTACCAAAATGTACCGTGATTTGCGGGAAATTTATTGGTGGAACGGAATGAAGAAAGATATTGCAGAGTTTGTGGCTAAGTGCCCTAATTGCCAACAAGTGAAAGTTGAGCATCAAAGGCCGGGAGGTTTGACCCAAGATATTAGTATTCCTACTTGGAAGTGGGAAGATGTGAATATGAATTTTATTGTGGGTTTGCCTCGCACGAGGCGACAATATGATTCGATTTGGGTTGTTGTTGATAGAATGACGAAGTCAGCCCATTTCATTCCCGTCAAGACTTCTTATTCGGCGGAGGATTATGCTAAGTTGTATTTGAGGGAGATGGTTAGGCTGCATGGAGTGCCTTTATCCATCATCTCCAATCGTGGTGCACAATTTACTTCTCAATTTTGGAAGTCGCTCCAACAAGGTCTTGGTACTCGTGTTAAGCTTAGTACGGCCTTTCATCCCCAAATCGATGGGCAAGCGGAGCATACTATTCAAACTTTGGAAGATATGTTGAGAGCTTGTGCAATTGATTTCAAGGGTACTTGGGATGATCACTTGCCTTTGATTGAATTTGCTTATAATAATAGCTACCATTCTAGTATTGGTATGGCTCCATTTGAGGCTCTCTATGGTAGGAGGTGTAGATCTCCTATAGGTTGGTTTGAAGTTGGTGAAGTTGCTTTGATAGGCCCAGAGTTGGTGCATGAGGCTATGGAGAAATTTTGACTTATTAGGGAAAGGTTGAAAACTGCCCAAAGTCGACAAAAGTCATATGCCGATGTTAGAAGAAGAGAATTAGAATTCGATGTTGATGATTGGGTTTACTTAAAAATCTCACCCATGAAGGGTGTAATGAGATTTGAGAAGAAAGGAAAGCTTAGTCCCCGTTAAGTAGGCCCATATCAGATTTTGAGACGTGTTAGTAAGGTTGCTTATGAGCTTGACTTGCCTAATGATTTGGCATCAGTGCATCCGGTTTTCCATGTCTCCTTGTTGAAGAAGTGTGTTGGTGATCCGACCTCTATAGTGCCATTAGAGAATCTTGGCATAAAAGATAGTCTTTCCTATGAAGAAGTTCCGGTTGAGATTTTAGATCGTCAAGTCCGGAAGTTAAGAAATAAAGAAGTTGCTTCCGTGAAAGTTCTATGGAGGAATCAATTAGTTGAGGGTGCTACTTGGGAGGCCGAGGCCTATATGATGTCCCGATATCCTAATCTCTTTCCTT
The DNA here is from genome assembly GCA_018342035.1 of Solanum appendiculatum. NCBI lineage: Eukaryota > Viridiplantae > Streptophyta > Magnoliopsida > Solanales > Solanaceae > Solanum > Solanum appendiculatum. Next base: position 78,226 of record JAGDQO010001508.1, on the reverse strand, counting down.
CCAATCCTACTTTAGTTTGAGGTATCTTGATCCTCATGGTTCATTCTTTTGGTCTCACGTGTCATAGTTGATTTCCATGATTCCTTGATTATGCATATTCATGAAAGAATGTTATATGATTATGTACATTTGAGTATGAGTTGCATAAAGTCTTCATGATATGATGTGTTGATCATGCTTTAGCTTGGAGTTGATGTTTCCTCCTTGGATATGTGCACTTATGTGATTGCATGTTAGGATGGGTTGTTAGTCTGTGTCTATTTCCCTTCTCATGATGTCTAGATTCTCATTCGAGGACAAATGTCTCCAAGGGGGAGATATAGTAATACCCTAGGCTTTCAAAGAATTTTAAATGAAGAACTCACCTGACTACAGTGACCTACGGAGGCCACCTACGGGCCGTAGATGGATTGACGGGCCGTAGGTGGGGACCGTCAATGGCACTATGAACTTTCAGGATTTCCAAGTTTCTGAATCTTGACCTACGGAATAGCAGGACGGTTCGTAGTTCAGTTGACGGGCCATAGATGGGTTCCGTAGATGCCTTCCAGACTTAGCCAAATTTTCAGCCCAAAATGAACTTTCTAAATCAATTGACGAAAGAACAGGATGGTCCGTCAATTGATGTACGGACCGTAAATCCTGTCCGTCGATTGGCCCCGACAGTTTTTAATTAAGGGCTTTTTGGTCTTTTCCCTAATTGTTTACCTATTAAGCTAAGTCGGTTATACCCTTAATCTAAGACCTATAAATACTTTCTAAGCCTAATTTCTTTCATTCTAGCTCATTCCTAAACTCTCCTCTCAAATATTTCTCTCTCTAAAAGAAACTCTCTCAAGCTTCAAGGAAGAAGAAGAAAGCTTGAATCCTCCATTTAAGACCTTCAATCTTCTCCAATTTCTTGTGGACTTCTTTGAGGTATGATAATGTTCACCATTAGGAGTCCTTTCCTCCAATGGGCCCTTTCTCTTCTTCATGATTTTCAAAGGTTTACTCTAACCCAATTGAATTAGGGTTTTGATCAATCATTGTGGGTTCTTCAATTATGATTTCAATTGTTGATTTTATGATTCCTAGTGCATGATCTAGGGTGATAAAGTAACTTAGTGCACGAATTAGCGTGAATTGCATAATTTGATGTAAAGATTGCGTGAACCCCCATGATCCCAAGCTAATTCTCCCCAATTCGATAATCTATGCTTTGATTGTTGGGTTGAGCTATGATTTGATGTGGTTTATGAATTCTCTATGAAATCAAGCATGAATTATGAATGAATTGAGGATAATCTTATGAATTTAGCATGATCAAGTCAAAAGCATGATTTTCCTCTATTATGTGAGTTCCTTCAAGTATGGGTAAATTGTCCTAATTATAACTTTCTAAGCATGGGCTTGCATTGAATTGCATGATATGAGTTGAACTTGCATGAACCCATATGAACTCTATGAACTATGAAATATGAGCATGATGAATTAAGGGTGCTTTGAGAGTAAAGTACCAAAGTTATGATATGACGATGCTATGGTTGAGTAGTGAAAGGTTTTCTCACGTAATTCTCCCACTATGATAAAAGAAGAACAAAGAGGTGATTACCCAAGTTCTTAAGGAGATATTCTAATGACGTAAGCTTGGACAAAGTCCATGGAAGATGAAACGTCTATAAGCATGATTTTAGCTTGAATTGGTAACCCTAGTAGTAACTTTTCATGTTTAATGATATAATATGTTAATGACTAATCCGTGGAAATTATATGCTTAGCACCGAGTGGATATTGAGATGGAAGCCCTCCCGTTAGTAGAGGCCGGGTCTTCTAGTGAAAGCTCTCCCGTTAGTAGAGGCCGGGTTTTCTAGGTGGAGCTCTCCCGTTAGTTGAGGCCGAGTCTCCTAAAGCAATCTCTATCCCATAAACTATGCTGCCACCATAGGATGTTGTCTTTAAATAGACATTAGCTAGTGGATCCACATAAGCTAAGAAGTTCATGGTCTTACCTTTGCAAGTAGGACACCTCTTTTCGATGTGGGGTAGACACCGGATTCCATGTGGATAGCTCACATGGTCTTACATGTCGGTTAAGGCTATTCCCTACAAGTTAATGAACAAGTGTTCTCATGATGAACTAAAGAAAAGAAAGAAAGATGATTTAGGTTGCTTTGGCCTTGATATATGCTTTATGTTTCATGTTTCATGTTTCTCATGTTTATCATGTTTATCATGTTTTTAGCTTGACCATTGCATGTCAGGATTATGTCTCTCTCTCTAGCATGATTTATGTGTTTATGTGCATTGCTATCATAATTAGTACTTAATTGTGCTAACGTATACTTTTGCCTACATTAACTTCTTTGATGTAGGACGTGGCGATTCACCTTCCACTCGTGGCTAGAGCTTGATTAGAAAGTTGATAGAAGACTATGTGAGTCCTCATCCATCCGAAGACATAGCCTAGCTCTTATTTCTTTTTTTCATGTATTTCCTTTCAGTTTTGAATTGTATTGGGTTACGTCCCAAACCTTGTTCTTTATATTAGATTGGCTTTGAGACATGAGATGTAGACTTCCGCTATTTCTTTTAAAAGCCTTGATATGAAATTCTCTTTCAAACTTTTATTCTCTATTATCTTGTATGTAATGTATGCTAAGGGCTTGTATGAGGCCTCTCAGGGTCTTGTACTCCATGTCACATCTAGAAGGCACCTTGGGTCGTGACAAAAAATCACCCGAACCCACTCATGCAACGAAATATAACCACCCAACACATAACCCAAAACACAAATACCAACAATCCGAGTCAACGACCTAAACTATCACATGATACTAGCCCAGAACAGCCCAACAGTCAATTCTAAACTAAGAAATCGGATAAGGATAGGAACAATACTAGCTATCCACCACATATTCACACAAATCAACCAGAATTTTATGCATTCAAGCTTAATCTAGAAGGAAAGGAAGTCGTAACCTTCCAAAATGCCGATCACAAGCTCTCCAAGTCACTCAACCGGAGATTTTCCCTTTCGTACGGCCTTGGACTGCTGCCACGCTATCAAACATAGAATCACAACGTCAATACAGTCGTTTAGACACTAAAATCAACAAAATCGGAGACAGACCAATTTTGGAGTCAAATCGGGCAAAGTGGGACCCTCTCCGAATTTTCAATATTGACTCCGTGAAATGGTCTCAAATCCTTCCCTGAACTTGAATCCCAAAATAGATCACCCATCAGGGCTCGGATCTGCTCCAAACAGCCAACAACAACAAAAAGCAAAACATTACACAAATAGTCCAAGAAAGCAACTTACATCTCGAATACACAGAAATCGAGGGACACCCAACGCTAAAATACCAAAAACCTACGAAGCGAACAAGATTCCGAGCACCTGGGACTTCGTATCACCTAAAATGGAGCTCTAGAACTAGAGATATCGAAGTTTTAAAATGAAGAAGAAATCACAAATTAATCACCAAAAAGATGATGGGCAGCAGGTTCGAGCTAAAATTCACCTCAAACGAGGGTTCACCAACACAATCCGATCACTCCACCACATAGACACAATCTCCACGATCATACCGGACTTCGAATCACTCAAATCGGAGCTCGGATGAGGGAGAAATCGACATTTGAAAATGAGGGCTGAAAGCTGCAATTTCTGGGTTATAAAACCCGAAACTGGTCACTAAAAACCATTTCTGGTCGTTACAAGTGTAAATTCTGGTCGCTAAAGGTCTACTCCAGCAACTAGATTTTTGCTATTTTTCAAAGTGTCCGAACAAACCCTCGGAATTCGTTCGGGACCCGATGAAAATAAATCAGATATGCTACCCCACTAAATTCGACATTCCGGACTTAATGACGCAGTTGAAATTTTCATACGAGATCGTTTTGACAAAAAGTGGGTCCCACACCCAATGAGCCATTTTAGCCAACTTCTACCGGGGGCTTCAAAATTAGGTCGGAAGCTCCCGAAAATTCTCGAAAGGTCATATTAGACCAAACTTGATATTCCGGAACTAACCGCGCTGTCGGAATTTCCATCCGAGTGCGTTCTCCAAGAATATTGACCGAAGTCAACCTTAAACCAAATTTCAAAGGCTAAAGAGCTAACTGGCCCTAAAATCACACCGGGAACCCCGGGACTCAGGCAAACCATGCTTCTAGCCTAATTTGGCTGCTCCGGAGCTGATGGAACCGTCAGAATTCTCAGCTGAGGTCATTTACCTGAAGTTATGACCGAAATCAACTTTTCAAGGTTTAAAAGCTCCAAAATAGAAAAACAGGCATAAAACCCAAACTAACGACCAGGCAACTGAACAGTCAGTGCCAGCAAGTCATAAATGACTTGGAGTCGCTACAGGAACGCTCTAAACGATAGACAGAAGGCATTAACACAGAAAGGACGTGGAGGGTCATTACAATAGTGATAGTTGTAATGGTGAGCGTCAACGAAGGTAGTGGTAAATAGATGATATTAAGACTTGAACCCAAAAAAATTTTGTTTGGTTTTTTAGAATGGAGATTTTAGATCAAATATTAAACAGAATGTATATTCAAGAATGTCTATTCTAATGATATTAAGACTTTATTACAAATATTAATCATTCGGATATATTCAAACTCATTGAGTAATTGTAACAAAAGAAGCACATTTAATAATTAAGATTCAGACCTAAAAACATACTCCCTCTATCTTAAAATAAGTGAACTATTGGAGTATTGCATACCCTTTAAGAAAAGAATATTAAGGCATTAATTAGACATTACTTTCCATTTTTACCCTTTTTAATTATTGTCCAATTATTCCTTAGAATGACTAAATATTGATTATGATAACTACTACCAATACCTCAAACCAATTAGAGTTTCTTGAACTCACCTCATAGGAAATCCAAATGAAAGGTAAACATGGAAGAACATTCTAAAATTCTTCTTGAAGATTGAACAATTAAGTTAATTTAAACTTTAAAAAATCCCTCAACAATTCACTTATTTTGAAATGGAAGGAGTATAAAGTTAATGACTGAGATTTGAATGATTAAGATTAAGAGTATTATTAAATATAAACAAATGACGGCAAAGTAATATTTTCCTAAAGAGTAATAGAAACAATATAAAAATAAACATTAATTTAGGACACGAAGTAAAACACTAAAATTAAAGGGGAAATTATACAAATAGGACACAAAATACAAAATAATTATCATTTTATAGCCCAATCCAAAGTAACTCATTTCTTATTATTTACTTTGAGAGCATGTCTTTCATGAGATTGTTCGAGCTAGGGGTTCGAGTTGGTATTATCATTTTTTAAAATGATATGAACACATATCAAATGATCTTCTTCCACTTTTTTTGCCATGTGTGGGTGTATATTGTGATTTATCAAGTTTTGAAGATTTTGAGCTCTTTTATGCATTCTATTGAATTGATATTATATTTTCATTGTTGATTTTATTGTGAGTACTCATCCTCATTATTATATATTGTTTTTCATGGAAATATGAGAAAACGTAGAAGTACTACTTGGGAGAATGAAAGTGAAACACATAACAAACCTTTGACCACGAGAGCGGATGAGATATGAAGATTATGAGATTTGGTTTATGGACTACGAATTCTCCATGGGTCATTGTCTTGGGAGTCAAAGCTTGGCAAGGTGTATACGACAGGTTGCGCGACAACCTTAATTCCACCACATTGTCTTTATCCTTGTATTGCATTGCATTGACTTGTCTTGTTGGTTTGTTTACTTAGCCTCCTGACTTGGGAATTTTGTGTGTGATTTTAATTGTTTACTTTACTCGCGCTGTTCATCGATGTCGATATGGAAATTTTCTGTATGCAGGTAGAAGTGTTTCATAGTTTATTTTATAATTATTTGATTATCTATTTTACACTAAGTCAGTTAATCCTACTGAGTACATGTGGATCGTACTCACTCCTACTTTTGTTCCCCTTTATGGTGTAGATCCTAATTTGAGTGTTTCTCATGGCAGTTGATCGGATCGAGTCATTTTGAAAGCTACAGCAAGATCCTGCTTTTCAGATTGTCATTAGATTCCATCTATCATTTATAATCATTACTTTTGTTTCAAAAACTTGGGATGTATTTCAGATTTCAGTGATGTAGTAAATGCTCTTTATTGCTTATAATTTCAGGTTTTGAGATTATTTCATTGTATACCTTCATTTCACTAATTTAAGGCCTAAAAATATTTTTACGAAAAAAAAAATTAGCATATTGAAAATGACTTATATTTATCCAACTTTCAGGCTTTCGTCTATTGGACCTCAATTACCCTTAATATTTATTTTTAGGTTAAAATATCCTTCCTTTTAACAGAATTCTTAAATTGCACATGACAGGCTTCAATTTTTCCTTGCAAAATGCTAATAAAAAATATCTGACAATTTTCAGCATCTCTCTTCTTCTTTTTTTAAATGAAAGAAGTGTAAACTTAAAAGTAATGTTCAAATGGATTAATTAAAAGATTCCAAAACACAATCTTGTTATGATGACACAAGTCACATATGATTCAAAGCATCTGAATTGAATATAGTCTTGTGTGATGGCAAACCAGCAAAAACAATTATTTGGTCTTAATTTATGCACTCCATTTTCTATCATCAAACTTGATAAATGATTACATGCATAACATAATAACAAGGAAATTATAAATTTCCATCAAGTTGTAGTCATGATCGTGTTACGTTTCATCATATATATATATATATATGAAGAAAACCTAAAATATCATAATAGTACTCAAGGGCATGGCTTAAGGTCGATGAAATGAATAAAATTATGAAAAATCGAGTTTTAGTTAAACTCAATAAAAACCAAAAATAATATCTTTTCATCTATATAATTCTTGATGCATAGAATTACTTGATAATTATATTAGTAAAAAAGTAATTTATCTCGCTCTGACTCAATTTATATGACACTCATAATTTCTTTTCAGTCAGTTTCAAAAGAAATGATAATTTTATAGTGAAAGTTCAAACCTTTAAAGAGATCATTAATTTATAGTCATAAAAATTTCTATGACTCATTTTACATCACAAGTTTTAACCTTGTAAAAAAAAAACTTTTAGCGAGAGAAAATAATGTCATTAAAAATCTTAATTCAGTCGTTTGTAGTCAATAACGATCAACAAAAATTCAATCGCTAAAAGCTCTAACGTTAAAAGTTAACAATCAAATTAAAAATCCGATCAATTAAAGCCCTTTAAAAAAAATCATTTACTATAAGTATACTTATAATGATCGAGTTTTTTCTCCTTCGCTAAGCAATTGTCTCTAAAAATCTAATTTCTTATAGTGCAAAAACCTCCTTTATAAAATTATGTCAAATCAAATAATTTTACGTAAGTAAAATAGTCGAGTTAATCCAGGGGCGGCTCTAAGGCTTGGCCAGTGACGCCATTGCCTTAGGCCCCAAATTTATTAAAATTATTATTATTATTGTATATTTTTATTTTTATTTGTTTGAGAGTATTTTATACCAATAAGTTCATAAATTCTCATAATTTTTTCACTCATTATTTGATATATTTGTTTTAACTTCCAAATTTAAATTTTATCCTTTTTATATAGGAACTAAGTTATATATATCGATAATATAATGAATTTTTTTTCAATCTTTTCTTAAACTGCGTGAACACAAAAACATCCATGCACAAGTTTCCTTTTCGTTTTAATGTAATATATTGTATGAAAATTTTATTATTTATTTTTGATATTCACTAATGAGTGCTACTTAATAGAATGAATTATATCATTTAAATTGATTAGAAATTTGATAAGAAGGTGCATGTATTTTTGATACTCTCCATGCTCAAAACTTCAACTATTAAGTTATGTATGTTCTTTTCTTTTTCTTATTCGTGGTGATAGCCAAATTAAAATTTTAATTTGAGTTTTGAGGCTTAACATCGATAATTCACCACTTTATTTTTTGTACTCTTCTTTTTTTTTTTTTGTGGATGTAAAATTTGTTACTATTCTTTATCTTAAATGATTAATCTATTATGTAGAAAATAAATTTTCTTGTTAATGTATAAATTTTATAAAATAAATTTAAGGGCCTCTTAATATGATTTTGCCTTAGCCCACGAGATAGCCGCCCCTGAGTTAAGCATAAACTGATCAACAACATATTTATAAGAAAATAAATAAATATGAAAGCATAGAATAAATATGATTCTCTTAGGGAATAACAATGATCACAAGCCGCACGAGCAATTTTCATTGGATTCCCTTAATATATGTTGGCTAAGCTCAGACACGCAGATACCCACAAATCTGACACAATCATTTCCTTTTTTTAATATTTAATATTTTTTCGATCTCAATAATTGATGTGACATCATTTTCATTTTAGTTCGTTTTAAAAAATACTATTTTTATAACTAAAAATAATTATTCTTTTTCTTGATTTTTAATTCCAAAATCTTGTGGTATATATTTATGGTTATGAGCTTATTTAATTACATCTAAATTTACACTAATATTTTTGTTACTTTGGTTCTTAAGAAGCATAAATAACGTAACTTAACGGTGTACACCTTATAGTCACAACTTGGATATTTAAAGCAATGGTCATTAAAAAAATTTATATACATTTCTTTTATAGATATTATGAAGATACATAATTTCCTTAAATTACTATAGTATCAGGCTCAAATTCACTTTCAAGTCGACTAATTTTGACGATAGGCTGATAGGAATGGAGGTAGATAACAAGGTGCCAACATTCTTGACGTAGAATTTAAATATCATAAAAAAGACACCAAATTTTGATAAATATTATATTTAAATTCATAATTTTAGAATTATAAAGGATTCATTTGGTAGGACCAATAAAGATTGAAACAATTGCTTTGATCAAAATGTTGAATATGGCACATTTTGATTCTTTAGCTGCTCTTCTGATTTGATTAAAAGTACTTTAAAGAAGATAAAGAGCCAATTAATTCAGTTTTACTTTCACAGTTCCTTTTTTATATATGTTGTCTCCTAAATCATGTGTCAAATAAATAAATTAATTTCAAGAATATATATATATATATATATATATAACATAGCATCTAAAAAGAAATATTTATGAGATACCTTACCTAAGAAGTATTTTATTTTTATCATTGTTCTAAAAGTGAATATGGTAAGAGACCCTTTTATGGAAATCTTTTCAAAGGTGCCCTAAAGCATTTGGTTATATATATAATTAACTCATAACATCCAAATTTATTACTTTGCTCTAAAAATAATTAAAATATAGCATTGAAATGGCATACCACATGACGTTCATCTTACCTCAATGTCAGGCCACGTAGGAAACCTTTAAAAAAAGGGGTACGTTTGATTTTGGTGACAATAGGAGCATATTTGGTCCTATAGTAAAACTAGAGACAAATTTAGCTAATAGATAAAAGTAATGGAATATTTACCCTTTTCCCAATTTTATTATGTTGCGTTGGGAAGTACGAGAACATATAAGTATTTTTTATGATTGATAAAGTGAACCTGATTCACTACTTGTTGTCTTATGTGTACTCTATCATGTGAACCAGGTCCCAGACATGAATGCGGACAGCCTGTACAGATATGGGAGATTGCAGCAAAGAAGACTCGTAATAAAGTGCAGAAATAAAGAAGTGGAAGGAGAAATAAAGAAATAACTGAGAAATCAGAAATGTGAACCTGGTTCACAATCCAGTAGAAGAACCAATGCACGAACTAAATCAAAAGACTCCTTATAGGAAAAGGAAAGCTCCTAAATAAGGAAAAGAAGTGCAGAAGACTCCTTATAGGAAAAGAAAAGTTTTTTAAAGAAAAATTAATTACTTCCTTGTAGGAGTCTACTACGAAAAACAACTCCTATGCGAAAAAGGAAAACGTGTCTTAAAAGCAGCACTCCAAGTCAAAGAAGGAAAGTAATAAAAAAAAGAAGAGTTCAACGTACACTAGGAAAGAAGGAAGACAAATTCAATACGAAAAAGGATTTGTATTCCAAGAAATAACTAAATCCTTTCTGTATAGAATTTGGTCAAGCTAAAAACAATCTCTATATAAGGACAACGCTGGAGAAAGAGAAGATCGGCCTCTGCATTTACAATTAAGAGAATTTTCCGGCAAAGGCAGAGTGGCACCTATTGCATATTCACAAAAGTTATCATCTTGAGAGCAATAGCCATTGGAGCAAAACTGCAGGACTTCATCACAGCAACACTGGAACCAGGTTCATGAGTTGCGTTCGAGTCTGAACTATTAAATGTTGAAGAATGATCAATTAAAGGCTAGGGTTATTAGTTTTTCTCGATTTATTCTAGGTTTATTATTGAGTTGTAATAATTCCTAGGTTGAAGAACAAGAAGTGGGTTTGACTTCTTGGAGAGTAGAGCCTTCGATTATAGGTAATCGATAGAGGGTAGAGGTGTTAGAGTTAGTTCATTGATTATTGAGTTGTAATCTTGAATTAATGTTGAAGGTAATAAAACTAGGGTGTGTTTTTTCCCTTCCTTGAGGGAGGAAGGTTTCCACGATAAAATATGTATTTTATTGTGCAGTCTGTTTACTTAGGCAAACATACAAGAATCTGATTTTTGCATAGGTGGTAAGGTTTCTTCAATTGGTATCAGAGCAGGACTTTTCATTAAAAGACTCACATCTTGAAAAGGATCAATGGCTGCACCACCTACACCACAAGAAGGAGCTTCCCAAACACGACCACCACTGTTCAACGGAAAGTATTATGGATGGTGGAAGAACCGTAAGATGGATCACTTGATAGGAGAAAATCCAGACCTATGGGGAGTAGTATTGGACGGTCCAACCATACCCATGAAGAATGAAACTGATGGAACCACTCAGGTACCAAAGGAAAGGAAGGAATGGAATGTTACAGATAAACTTGCAATTCAGAACAATGCTAAAGCCAAGAAGATTCTAATATGCGGTATAGGTCCTGATGAATACAATCGAATCTCATCATGTCAAGATGCAAAAGCAATATGGGAAACTCTGCAAACTGCTCATGAAGGAACAACTCAAGTAAAGAAGTCTAAACTTGACAATTAGAACAGACAATATGAGTTGTTTCGAAAGGTAGAAGGTGAAACAATTCAAAACATGCATACCAGGTTCACTGCAATCATTAATGAAATTTACTCAGTAAGAGAAATAATTCCCAATGGGAAGGCAGTCAGAAAGCTTTTAAGTGATCTTCCAGAATCATGGGAAAGCAAGGTAGAAACTATTACTGAAGCACGTGATCTAGATACACTAACTATGGATGAACTCATTGGAAATCTCATGACTTATGAACTCAAGAAAAATCAAGAAAAGGAAATCGGAGGAAAGAGAAAAGAGAAGAACCTAGTTCTGAAGGTCACAACACCTGAAGATTTTGAGGACGAAAATATCGCACTAATGACAAAGAGGTTCTCTAGAATGTTAAAGAGAGAACAAGTGTTTCAAAGGAGGAACTCTCAAGAAACAACTGAAAATCAAAGAGAACAGGCCTGCCACAAGTGCTGAAGTCCAGATCACTTTATCAAGTTTTGTCCACTATAGGCTCTAGAGCACAAGAGAAACAGCTCAGAGAAAGCAAAAGAGACCGAGAATGATAAGTACATTACCACAAATAGACGAATGACTAATCATGAAGCAGATCTCTCAATGAAGAAAACATTTGCCGCGATGGGAAACTTATCAGAAGAAGAGTCTGAGGATGGTGGATTTGAAAATCGGTCATTACTTGCAATTGAGCAAGAAGACAAATATGACTTTCTTGAACTAGTCGCCATAACAGAACCAGACGAGGAAAGAAACATCTGTCAATCACAAGAAACAATTAGGGCACTAATGGCTGGAACAGGTTCTGATGAAGATGAAGAGGAGGAAAAACAACCAGAGGTAAGTTTTCTTGAAACTAAGTCTAAAATAAATATTTATTCCAAGAAACAATTTCAATCCTTGTCTTCCGTTCTTATTGATGCATACTATCTAGTGAAAGCTGAAAAGAATCAATTAATGGATGAGTATGCATCCCTAAGACTTGACAGTATGACACTAAAAGGTCAAATTACTTCTCATGATAACATCATCAATGGTCTAAAAGAACAGGTTAAGAACCTAGAGTTAAGTCATAAAGGTAAAAACCCTGCTAGTGAACTTCAATTAGCTTTGGAAGAAGACATAAAATGGTTAACCATAAATTGTTAGGCCTTAACTGAAAGGAATAGACTGCTACAAGAAAATCTTGTTAAGACCAAACTTGACCTGGAATAAAATCTTAGATGGACTAGGTCCTCTGAAATTTTAACTCGGATTCAAGAAAGGCAGACCACCAATCGAAGTGGGATAGGTTTCAGAAAAGAGAATAATCATGTAGCACACACTATTCACATGTCTAAAAGTTTATGCACTTATTGCAGAAACTCAGGTCATTTAAGGAATCAATGTAAAGCACTATTTAAGGCCTTTCAGAAAAATGTTAAGTTCACTAAAAAGGAAAAAGCTGAAACGATTAAGAACCTGTTTCCAAATAAAATGCTCTAGATAAAAAGTTTTCTTATTTGCCTTTCTGGGCTAGAAGAGATCTTATTCATCCTTTTACTCACAAAAAGGGACCCAAGCTAATCTGGGTTCCCAAGGCTAATCTTTGACTAGTGTTTCAAGTGAAGGTGAGAGTAAAAAAGACAATCTGGTACATGGATAGTGCATGCTCCAGACAGTTGCTAAAAATGGTAGAAAATTTCCTCTCACTCTCTGATTTTCAGGGCAGCAGTGAAGTCCTTGAAAATGATAAGAAAGGTGAAATAGTCAAAATTGACAAAGTTGAAAAGTCACAATCCCATGCCATAGAGGATTCGTTTTATGTTCAAGAATTGAAGCACAACCCGTTGATCATCTCTGAAATATGTGACAAAGAAAATAATGTATTGTTCAAGTACGCTGAATGTCTTGTGCCAAACACTTACTCGGGAACCTGGTCCTGAAAAGACACAAGAATGTTTACAAAATTTACATCATGTCTCTTCATGAAGAGAATCTTACTTGTCTCAACGTCATTAATGATATTTCTCTACTCTGGCATAAGAGAATGTGTCATGCTAGTTTCTCTAATTTAAATAAACTAGTCATGAAGGATCTGGTTCATGGGATTTCCCAAATCAAAATCTGTGAAGTTATTGTGCATGGTGCATATACAAAAGGGAGATATGTGAAGTCATCATTCAAGCAGAATAAAAAAGTTGACACTGAAGAAAGTGATGATATCAAATATCTTTGAAGATGTAAATTTAGAGAACACCGCAGAAGAACCTGGTCCACATCTGACAACCATTGATGCATCTGCAGTAGCAGTTACTGAGATTAACCAGTCTTGGAGATAGGGGGAACAATAGAGCAATCAGGACACTTAGAGTCCGGTACATCTTCAAGGGGAACTTCGCTATGTGAACCTGGTCTTCGTTATTAATTGGAAGTTATTAGATATTGAGGTTCCTTGATCGTATCTAACTTCAAGTCGATCAGATATCTTCTTTAGTATGGGGCTAGGTGTTCATTTTTTATCAAACAAAAGAGAGTCACGCTTATGAAAATACAAGATCTGGCTCTCTATTACTCAGCTGGAGATTCCTTTGATCCGATAGATTATGATTATGCAGGCATACTAATACAGGCCTTGAATATGAAGAACTTGAGAAAAATCATCTAGAGCTTGGTCTTGTCAAAACAAGCTGATATATTATCATGATTTCCTTTAATAATTGTCTAGTAAACTAATAATTTTATGCTTGAGTGATTATACAATGACTATCTGCTAACTCAGTCTCGTACTGTAACAGGTACACACTCCAGACACATCTCAAACAATGTTTAGAATGTTTGCGAATATTATCACTACTCTTTTACTAACAACATTAAGGAAATCATTGAGGAACACACAAAAGGAGAACCTGGTTTCTCTGTAATACTCAGGTATGCACCATCATTTTTCAATCATAAATTTCCTGAGTTTGTGTCAACATAAGCACTAGTGAACCTGGTCGATCATCAAAATCCAATTCTTTAAAAAAAGAAATCACCAAGAATTCTCTCTTTGACAATAAGCATCCCTCAATCCCAAACTATTCAAATGATAAGGACCTCAGTCTTGAAGCCATCCTAACTTTAGTTTAGGGGGAACCTTATTTTATCTCTCACATCTAAAACAGGTTCACAAATTCCAAATTGATATTCCATCCACTCCAAGTGTAAAATCAGTTATCTCTCAAGGGGAACAATTCTCTTAGGAACCAACTATTATCGGTGCCGGCCTTCATTATTGATAAACTCATCTCTATTGCACCAAAATGTGATGGATCTCTTACCTATAGTTGGTACTCTTTCGAAATTTCATCAAGGAAACTCTATCTAACAAAAGAACCATGGAGGACTGAAAATTTTATGTAGTTGGACCAGAGTTTAAAAAAAATAATCTGAAATTGTGTTGCAACTAAACCAAGTTCAAAGAAAAAGAGCTTCATAACTCAGTTGTTGTTAGTCCCAATGCTTGAAAATACTCACCTGATCTCCTTCAAATTGTCTATGCTTAACTGATGATGGACCTCATGTTGCTCTTGAGGAAATATTACTTTCTAAGAAAACTGATCATAACGAAGGAGCTGGTGCACAATGGGCGTACTGAAAAATTTATGAATGACAGTAAACATCCTTTTCCTCCTCACATTAGTAATCTTTGTCCCAATCTTTATCCTCTATTTATCCAGACTCTTTGATGTGCTTGTGTCTGTCTCATACTCATGATATCATGTGCTTTTGATTTAGGGCTCTAAGGGCTTAAATTGGTACATATTTGCTTATTTTGTTCCTCATTGACGATCTTGATTGTGTGTGAGTGTAAGATGGCTAATATCCTCATATCAACTTACCTTATTGTTAGCAGAAGTGTACTAGAAAGTGTTGTCCAAGTGGCCATGAGTTAAAATGATATTGCACTTATTGTATGCTCGTCAAGTTCTTTGGTTGTTGGTTTTCAATGATGCCAAAAGGGGGAAGTTATATGATGTGGGTTAGGGACATATTATGCCTAGTTTGTCATCATCAAAGAGGGGGAAATTGCTAGGGGAATAAGAGGACATGATATTGTAGTTTTGATGATTGACAAAGTGTTTTGATATTTGACAAAGTCAACTATGATGCATTGCCATGGAATTAGAGAACATGATGTTTGTAGTTTTGATGATTGAGAAAGTGTTTTGATGCTTGACAAAGTAAACTATGATGCATTGTTTATCATCATTAAAAAGGGGGAAATTGTTGGGAAGTATGAGAGCATATAAGTAGTTTTGATGATTGATAAAGTGAACCTGGTTCACTACTTGTTGTCTTATTTGTACTCTATCAGGTGAACTAGGTCCCCAGTCGTGAATGCGGACAGCCTGTACAAATATGGGAGATTGCAGCAAAGAAGACTCGTAATAAAGTACAGAAATAAAGAAGTGAAAGGAGAAATAAAGAAATAATTGAGAAACCAGAAATGTGAACCTGGTTCACAATCCAGTAGCAGAACCAATGCACGAACTAAATCAAAAGACTCCTTATAGGAAAAGGAAAGCTCATAAATAAGGAAAAGAAGTGCAGAAGACTCCTTATAGGAAAAGGAAAGTTTTTTAAAGAAAAATTAATTACTTCCTTGTAGGAGTCTACTACGAAAAACAATTCCTATGCGAAAAAGGAAAGCGTGTCATAAAAGCAGCACTCCAAGTCAAAGAAAGAAAGTAATAAACAAAGAAGAGTTCAACGTACACTAGGAAAGAAGGAAGACAAATTCAATACGAAAAAGGATTTGTATTCCAAGAAATAACTAAATCCTTTTCGTATAGAATTTGGTCGAGCTAAAAACAATCTCTATATAAGGACAAGGCTGGAGAAAGAGAAGATTGGCCTTTGCAATTACAATTAAGAGAATTTTCCAGCAAAGGCATAGTGACACCTATTGCGTATTCACGAAAGTTATTATCTTGAGAGCAATAGCCATTGGAGCAAAACTGCAAGACTTCGTCACAGCAACACTGGAACCAGGTTCATGAGTTGTGTTCGAGTTTGATCTATTAAATGTTGAAGACTGATCAATTAAAGGCTAGGGCTATTAGTCTTTGTTGATTTATTTTAGGTTTATTATTGAGTTGTAATAATTCCTAGGTTGAAGAACAAGAAGTGGGTTTGACTTCTTGAAGAGTAATTAGTTGAGAGTTTGTAACAAGAAACGAGTTTGACTTCTTGGAGAGTTGTGAGAATTGTAACAAGAAGTGAGTTTGACTTCTTGGAGAGTAGAGTTTGGGAGAATTGTAACAAGAAGTGGGTTTGACTTCTTGGAGAGTAGAGTTTGTGAGAATTGTGACAAGAAGTGGGTTTGACTTCTTAGAGAGTAGAGCCTTCGATTATAGTTAATCGATAGAAGGTAGAGGTGTTAGAGGTAGTTCATTGATTATTGAGTTGTAATCTTGAATTGATTTTGAAGGTAATAAAACTAGGGTGTGGTTTTTCCCTTCCGTGAGGGAGGAAGGTTTCCACGATAAAATCTGTGTTTTATTGTGCAATCTGTTTACTTAGGCAAACGTACAAGAACCTGATTTTTGCATAGGTTGTAAGGTTTCTTCACGTTGTTCTAATTAAAATAAGCAAGAAAGGAAAACAAAGAGAAAATAACAAAGATAATTAAGAAATTCATGTAACGAAAGCTTTTACTTCTCAGATTGGCAAGTACGTACTCTTTTGATACCAAAAGATAAATATTCATTGAATAAAATTTTTCAAAAAAATATTTATACATAATGAATCAATATTGTTCGAAAATAATGTAAAATAAATATCAATGTGTTATGGGTACGTACTTCAAAAAAAAATAGATGATGAAATTCACAGAAGAAATAGTGTGCCTTTTGGATTATGGACAGACCTTTAACTGTGGCAATATTCTTCTTTCGTCAATTTCTGTCCTATAATACCCTCAGTTTAGTCGGGGATTTGATTTTGTAATTCTTAAATATTTTTATTTTAATATGTAAGAAATTTTTATTTTTATATACAATAGATTTGAAAAAAATTATTTTCTTTTATTTAATTTGAAAGTGGTTATAAGAGATCATTAATTATACACGGTTAGAAAATATGAAATTAGCTATGGAATTTATCGGTAATTCCTACTTAATCTATAAAATGCTACTAGCTAATTGATTTTTTTTCTTAAAAAAGTTCATAACTATAAAGAAAGTTAGCATAAATTTTTTGTTATTTAACTATAAAATTTATTTATCGCTAGTTTCTTATTTTCTGGTGTGATTTCCACTAATTTACTCCTCTTTTTTTAGGGGGCCCCAAGAGGCTGAGGCCAGAAGATAAAATTTGTACATGAAAAGTCAATTTTTTTAAAAAAAATTTTTGGATAATCTACGGCCGCTACAATCTTTGTCACAGTCTCTGACTCTCTGTCCCTCTGTCCTTCAGGTGAGCACTTTGTGCTAACGAAATAAATCCCCCACTATATAATAGTTAAGGCTATATAAATGTAGGAAAATTACACTATCATTATTGTGTATAATTAAAAAAGTAATATGAAATTTCTTCATTTTAATTTGACTTTTTAACATCTTGAAAACTACAATTATATCCAATATTATTTTAAGATATTGGCAAGGTAAACGGCCCCTTTATGTTCTTGGCTGACTTTACAACAAAAAGTAGAGAATCCTATGCTTCTAGTAAGAAACTATATTCATACACAGAATTCTAATTCCACTTTTTTTAAAACCCCAAAAAAAGTCAGCAATACATGATTCAACAACAAATAAATCAACAAATTAAATAAAGGTAGTACAACCATAATTAACTTTATATACTTGACTAATTATTTAACATAACTTACATAATTATAAAAGGAACAAAACCATAACAAATAAATACTCCCTCAGTCCCTAATTACTTGTCCATTTATTAAGAAAATAATGATTGACATAGTGAATTTACCATTTTACTCCTATTAATTATAAAGTGGATGAATTAAAAACTTAAGATTTTCAAGAAGTTCTTACTTTTTCAAAATAATTAATTGAGGGTATAATAGGTAAAAAAAATTGTCCTTTCTTAATTTATCAAAATAGACAAGTAATTAGGAATAACTAAAAAAGAAAAAGTGGACAAGTAATTAGGAACAGAGGAAGTATAGTACAACCATAACTATATTTGACTATTCATTAGCATGCCTTGCATTACAAAAAAACAAACAAAACAATACCAAACTCATAATTAGCACAAAGGGTTTAAAAAAAAAAAAAAAAAACCTAGGTGCTACCTAGCTATAGAGTCACTCAAAAATAATTAAAACTCAAAATTCTCACCATATTTGATCTACCAAAGTTACATACTTCTTAGACCATATAAAAACCAAAAAAAGTGGAAAAAAAAAAACTAAAAAGAAATCAACATAAAGTTGATATCTTTCTTTTCCATATTACAAGTATTATCATGATTACTACACAAACTTTATTTCAAACTGGAATATCACCAAGTTCTAAGAAGAAGAATAGGTCTAAATCTGGTGGAGCAAAAAAAGTAACTGGATTTCTTCTCAATGAATGACATGATGATGATGAACTAGTCGATGTTGAATCAATTATTCTTCTCTTTTTTGGTGCTGGTGGACATGTTTTTATCTCTGGAATTCGAAATCTTTCAGCTTTTGGAGTCGAACAAATATTATCATCATACGATGATGATGATGATGATCTCTTCAATGAATTTGTCGATTCTTTACTTGGAGATTTGCAAGAAGAATTAATAATAGATGATGATTTAATCATCTCTTCTTTATTTTTCTTCTTCTTCTTCTTCTCTTGTTGCTTCTTTTGTAGACTTCTTGTTGTTATTGTTGTTGTTCTTGAATTTCTTGTACTTCTTGTTCTTCTAGTACTAGAAGGACCCATTGGAGGGTATTGATCAAAATAACCTTAATTTATATGAAAATGAGAACGAAACTCGGTAAGATGTCAGAGAAGCAAAATATACGAATAGATGCAAAAACATGAGGGGGAAATTTGATATTAAATATACAAGATCACTAACATAGATGGTTGGTTGATAAATATGAAGGGTGGATTTGTAAGTGAATTTGTGCTAGAGTTTGGGCACAAAGGGAAGTTGTATATAACAATAGAGCACAACTACCACCACTAATACTAATCTATATATGAATATTTCTAGAAAGATTGGGAAAACTATACTTTATAAAGAGACACTTAAAATTTTTGACTGAAAAAGTAAAGAAAAGACTAGTGGGATACCTCTTTGGAAGGAAATTATCTTTTTTAGGAACACCAAGTACTCGAGAAAAGGAAAGAACAAGCAAAAAGGAAAAATAGCACTATACTTGTGTTGATGAGATCAAATTTCATTTATATTATAGCTAGTATAAATATATATTAATTTATTGAAAAATATATTATTTTTTTAAAAAAACTAGTAGAAAGAAATGGAGTTGCAATGAGCTTTGAAGAAAGGGAAAATAAAACCCTAATGAGGAAATGTGGAAGAAGGAGATAAAAGGAATTTGAGTCTACACATGTGAATGTGATTTTAATTAGGGTTTTATATATTGATTTATGGAAAGATTCGGGCAGACTGCCCGTTGCCCAAGGTGGTGATTGATTATTAAAGGTGTGTTTGGTACTATGAAACAAAAAATGATTTCCACGGAAAATATTTTTATATATAATCTAAGCAAACACTATAATGGTGAGAGTGGTTTGAGGTCGCAGCGACATGGGGGGTGGGATTGGAGGGGAGGGTGTTAGATAGCGGAAAGAGAAAAATATCACTTGTTAAACTTATTTTTTTCTACGTTCACTAGAAAAGTTACTTTTCTCATTTTGGTAAACTTTTTATAAAGAAAATATTTTTCATAACAATTGACCAACGAAATAGAAAAAAATAGAAAGCAATTTCTATGAAAAAAATAAAAATCCTTAATACCAAATACACCCTAAGAAATCGCCCCTTTGACTCTAAATAGTTAGAGCTCCCTGGGTTCACTTTGGATCTTGTATGCTTTTTAAAGATTCAATGATTGATATACATATTTTATTCCGATACTCATATTGATTATTATTTACTCATAAATTTTAAAAATTAATTTGAAAAATAAGTATTTAATGTTGAGGGTGCCCCGAACGTCACCTTAATTTTCACTCACATATTTAAATACTTTTCAAGTAAAACTTGTACGTACGCAAAATGTGAACTTTCAAATTAAGGTGACGTTCGGGCAGGCTGCCCGTTACCTATGGTGGTAGTTAATAGTTATGAAACCTTAAATTAAGCAAATTTCAAATTGGAGACACTTTTTCTTTCCCTTTATCAAAGAATCCCAAGCTTAAATAAATAGAAAAAAGAATTAAGTATTCGAATTTAGTCTACTCTTATCTTAACCAAAAATTAAAAAAAGTATTTCCTCTGTCTCAATTTATGTAGCATAATCAGAAATTTGAGAGTTAATTAAGTTTTTTTTTATTCAAATTTGTTTATGTGCCTTTTAAATTGTTAATTATTGTAATTCATAGTACTTTTACATAAGTTTCAAATATATAGATATGTCAAAGTTTAAAATTTTCAACCGTATCACATGAATTGAGACGAGGAAAGCATTAGTTTATTGTGTGATGTTCAATGTATTTGACTCAAGATTCAAAATAAAAATAAAAATATTAATTAACAAGATAAACGTTAATTAGACACATATTTGGTTACTACATATGCATATATGATAATTAATCTTGCTAATGATGAGTCAAACGGTTAAGTTAACATACTTTAATGAAAAAGGTCATTGATTTAGCTAAAATAATTATGCTAAATGTGAGTGAATTTAGTTCATTTTATTTGTTCCTCGTTAATCTCAATATTGTTTCTCTAAAACAGTGCATATAGAAGTAAGTCCATGATCCCATGCCCAACTATATATATATATATATAGGTTATTAAAAGTTTCTGCATCATTTTTTGGTTACTAATTCAACTTATTATGAATAAATACTTATAATTAATTTTTAGAATTTAATAGGTGTAAAAATTCTTTTCGTCTCATAATGTAAAGAAAATGTATATATACTTTGGATGTTTGCTTCTTCTTTTTTTACTAGACTTATATTGAACTTCAATTAATTTGAATTCACGTCAAGTAATATAAGAAGAAGTCTTTTCTATCAAAATCTTTTCTATTTTCTCTATTCGAGCCTGAGACGTATGTCTAGGAGGTTTTACCTCCTAACACTACACAACTTTATTTTTAAGGAACTCTCATTAGTAGAAACTGAGATTTTTCTCATCACAAATTAATGAGAAATTTGTGTTATAAAATGCAAGTTTTTCATACATTTACCGAACCAGCTTATTGAGAAAACGCATGATAGAAAACATGTTCTCACTAAAATATTCAGAAGCTTTTTAGTTTTTTTCGTGTAAAAATACTGGTATTTTCCTTTCTCATTAATTCAATTAAAATATTTATGAAAATAGCTACTAAATATTTTTTTATTGGGAAATTTCCATGGGAAATAGTGGTTTTTAGTAGTGCTAGTGCATTATTTATTAGCCAAATTTTAAGCTTTCACATGCTCATATTAATAATAATAATTTGTTTTTATCCACTCTGAAACCAAAATAGTAAAGGAAAACAATTAAAAGGGTGTTGTGATATATAGTTTAGAAATATCTTTTAAATTTTGGAATTCAAAAACTAAGTGTAATTAAACATTACTCTTTTGAAAATGAATCATTCTATTTTAACATATATATTTTTAAAAGTTGGAAAGACATTTTTTAAAAGTTATTTGTTCATATCCATAAAAATAAAGTCCCTATGATATTGATAAGGTCACTGACAAGTGTGTCCAACTTTCTGTAGGACAATTGCTGGCAATTCATTCATATCCATAGATATAGCAATAATATAATAGAAATTAATTAAACACAAAAAGACAAAAATATTTTTATTATAAGATAAAAAATTGTATTATATTATACAAGTAGCCAAAGTGGCAGTAACTATCTTTGTCGGTGAAATTTGGAGTAATTTTTTCAACTTAAAATCTACTTAGTCAGCCACTATTTAAATTAATTTATCTTGAAAGGATATGATATATATCTTTTTAACTCATCGAGTGTACGATTCTAGACAAGATAATATAGAAATTAACTATTAAGGTAGATGATTAATTAGTAATAATTGAGGTTTTTCTCTACTCATCCGTCTTTTGTCATTATTATTATTATTATTATAGCATTATTTTGTTCTTCATTTTTTTAATTACTATTGTTATTTCTTAACTTTTGGTTATTTTTACTAATTTTCTTTTCTTCAATATTTTCCTTATAGCTTTTCTTTGTTGTATTTATTTCAAATCTATTTGGGGAAAGGATTTTTTTTTTTTTTAATGAGAGTCTATATAGAAAATATCCTCTCTATCTCATAAAGAAATACCGCTACACTTTACCTTTTTCTAGGGGCAGAGCTATGATGGTGACAGGATATCCAGTTGGACATTCTTCGTTAGAAAATTTTATATATATATATATATTACTTTATATTGACATATATAGTATTCCCTTTGTCCCATATTAACTGATCACCTTTCTAAAATTATTTGTCCCAAATTATTTGATCACTTACTAAATCAAGATAAAATTAATTAAAATTTTCCCATTTTACCTCTATAATTAATATCATCATTATGCTTAATGTTCCCATAATTTCTCTTTGGAATCTTAAATAAAATTAAAGTTCCTAGAATTTATCTTTCCAAAGAGTTCATTAAATACTTAATTACTCCTTTGCATTCTTGCTCTCACTCACTTTGAAGTACTTATACCTTTTGTATGTCATATGTCATCATAAATTATCTTGATATCTATCAATATGGATAAAGAGTAAATTAGTCAAATTGATCATTTTATTTATGATTTCTTAAGTACCGTGTAAAATGGAAAGTGATCAATTATTATGAGACAGAGGGAGTATTTTGAACACATTAATAAGAACAAATGAAGACATGTAGTGCAGTGACAAAGATAAGCTCAAAACTTACATGTCGCCCAACTTTCTTAGGAGGGGTGGGGGAGGCAAATAATATGAAACGGAGAGAATAGTAATGGAATAAAAAAACACTTATTAGTCAGCCACTATTTAAATTAATTTAATGATTTAGAAAGGACATATTTCACTTAGGATACCCCTTAATGCCAGGTTAATCTTAGGTTTACTTTGTAATGTTAAAAATGTAGGCACACGTGCATTTCACTGAATAATTTGAACTTTAGAATACTAAGTTTAATTAAATTGATACCATTCTATGTCTCATGTTTTTGTTTTTTCCACTGGACACAACCACAACTGTCTGCATGCAGATGTTTAGATTTCATTGTCTTTATGCTAACACAGAATTCTAAATACATTTCATTTTTTGCTAAAAATTGAAATGTCAAATAGCATCCAAGGTTGTGACCAAAGGGTTTGTGTAACCAACGAGGGTTATGGTAGAGTGGTAAGTATTCCTTTATCCTTAACTAAGAGGTTTCAGGTTCGAGTTCCCTTGGGTATGGAGTTGCCAAACAGAGGCGTATCCAGGATTTCGAGATGAGGGGTGCACTATTGTAATAAGATGGATCTAAGATGTAAATTTGATCGGATATATCTACACATATATAAGATTCAGATTTCTAACCTCACTTAGAGAGGTGCACCCAATCATCGTCACATAATATGATACTCTGAGTATGGGTCCACCAGTGGCGGACCTAGGATTTTGTTCAAGTGGGTTCAAGTTACAAAAAACCATGACGAAAGTCGATAATAACAATTATCGTTTTTTTAAAATTTTTATTATATCCTTAAAAAGTTTTTTTTAGGTGATATTCCTAACAAAAATATATTCTATTAAATTTTTATCTACTTACAAAAAAATTTTCCACATATTTTTTATTTAACATGCTACTTATTACTATTATGTGTAAAATTAAACTAGAGCAATTTTAAAAAACCATAAATAAATAAATAACTTAAATTTAGTAAAAGAATAAATAAATAAATAAAAATGCACTAACCTAACTTTCGTATATACCAAGTAAAAGGGGAAACAAATACACAATTTTGTGTATTACTAAAAATTTAAACTCAAAAGGGAATTGAATTAATAAATTTATCAACTATAAATTTATAGCCTACATAAAATATTAAAAATTTAAATCAATTTCAAATACAAACATAAAAAGAAAATTGAACTAATAAATTTAGAATATTACTATTGTTATTTTCCATAAAATAGGACTCTAGAACTATAATGGTCTATATTTATTAGTTAATTTTAAAAAGGAAAAATACTTGGACCCACCACTTGAGACTTGAAAATACAAAAAAGAACAAAATTTATGTCTTCACTGAGAGTCGAACTCGGGTACTTAGGGCGGATTTGAACCCCATACACCAGTGAACAGTGGCGGACCTAGGATTTTGTTCAAGTGGGTTCAAGTTACAAAAAACCATGACGAAAGTCGATAATAACAATTATCGTTTTTTTAAAATTTTTATTATGTCCTTAAAAAGTTTTTTTTAGGTGATATTCCTAACAAAAATATATTCTATTAAATTTTTATCTACTTACAAAAAAATTTCCACATATTTTTTATTTAACATGCTACTTATTACTATTATGTGTAAAATTAAACTAGAGCAATTTTAAAAAACCATAAATAAATAAATAACTTAAATTTAGTAAAAGAAGAAATAAATAAATAAAAATGCACTAACCTAACTTTCGTATATACCAAGTAAAAGGGGAAACAAATACACAATTTTGTGTATTACTAAAAATTTAAACTCAAAAGGGAATTGAATTAATAAATTTATCAACTATAAATTTATAGCCTACATAAAATATTAAAAATTTAAATCAATTTCAAATACAAACATAAAAAGAAAATTGAACTAATAAATTTAGAATATTACTATTGTTATTTTCCATAAAATAGGACTCTAGAACTATAATGGTCTATATTTATTAGTTAATTTTAAAAAGGAAAAATACTTGGACCCACCACTTGAGACTTGAAAATACAAAAAAGAACAAAATTTATGTCTTCACTGAGAGTCGAACTCGGGTACTTAGGGCGGATTTGAACCCCATACACCAGTGAACCACACCTTTACTTTATGTAAAGTAGGTTCATTTTATTTAGATATACAATTTCGTAAATAATTTATATACATATAACACAAAAAATTTCGACGAAGTGGGTTCAGTTGAACCCACTTGCACCAATGTAGGTCCGCCCCTGCCAGTGAACCACACCTTTACTTTATGTAAAGTGGGTTCATTTTATTTAGATATACAATTTCGTAAATAATTTATATACGTATAACACAAAAAATTTCGACGAAGTGGATTCAGTTGAACCCACTTGCACCAATGTAGGTCCGCCCCTGGGGTCCACACATCTATATTTCAATATTTTAAAAAAGATATAACACTATTATATATGATCTCGGGAGGGGAGCATGGGACGTGAACCCGGTGACCCCCCTTAGATACGCCCCTGCGCCTTTGTTAGGGAGCACTTTACCCCCAATGTGAACTTCCCTGCGCAAATTCAAATTTAGTCGAACTCGAATATGAATACCAGCACTGGGTGGGAAAAAAAGGCTTGGGTTATAGGTAATTTAGTTTCCATTGCTTTTATTAAGATTAAGATATGTGAATTCACTATTAGAAAATGGGTATACGACAATGATAAGAAAGTCATTGTTGTAGGGCTACTATTAGGCAATCGTTTCTGTAACAGTTAAAATATTTGTTCCTTAAGATATTCATAATTATTATTGTTATGATATTGATCTGAAGGGCTACTGCAACGGTTATTTTTTACCTATTGTAACAGTGCACAAAAATTCCAACAATTGGTAGCTTGTTCTTAAGAAAATGCTACTGCAACATATTTATTTTACCTATTGGAACAATCATATATGTTTCAATAGTTTGGATTGTTATTAATTATAAATATTTGATATACAAAACTGTGACAGATGATTGATTTTAATTCAAAATAAATTAGTCAAATCAACATACGTCACATGCACAAAATATATTCATATTATCACCACCTTATAGGCGTAAAATATACAAAATATACAATTTATATTGTCATCTGCCTTATCGGCACAAAATAAACAAAATGTGCAAGTCATAAAGTCATCCGCCATAGGCGTAAAAAATTAGTCACAATATGATTCATGGGCAAAATATACCGCAGTTAGCACAAGTTTCAATTGGATAACAAAATAAGACTTCATAATTATATACCACTTTCAAGCAAATTTCAAATGTCATTCTCATCAATGTTTTAATCACCACCCTGACTGTTTTCTTCACCTACAAAAGTCGATAAATAAAAGTTATGAACCAATTTTCAACATTTATTTGCTAGAACTTTAATTATAATCAAATTAAAGAAAAGCAGTGACATGATCATGTGAGGGAAGAAAGGCGGCATTAAGTTTTCTTCAGCAAATAAAAGTAATACTAGCTACCAAGTCTAGGTTAGCAGATGCATTGTAAAGTCTAATACAAGGCATGTGAAATGAGAAAACTCTTAATCAAAGTAAATTTTAAAAATATCAACATTTAAAGTCATTAATAACCTTACAAATTCAAGTTAGTCACTTAAGGATCACTATTATACTAGCATATGGCTGTTAAATCATAAAATACAATTCATTTTCAAGATTAAACACAATATGAAAAATCATAACATTAAATGCGATATAAGTAACTTTGAAGAGGTCATTAATTTTCTAATAGTATTAATATCCCTAGCATTAACCAAAAAGATTCTAAACAAAATCATAAAAATAGAGAATCAAATCCAAAATAATAAAATTTGAATACCAAAATTCAAACCATAACATTTGAATACCAGTACCAAAACATCATCAATTAAATAACAAAATCATAATTACAACATCTGAATACAAAAATCAAAATCCAAACCCCAACATTTGAATGTCAAAACTAAAATCCAAACCATAACATTTGAATAATAGTACCAAAATAAAAATAAAACATAATCACATCATTTGAATACCAAAATCATAACCATAAACAGTTGAATACCATAACTAAAATCAAAACCACAATATTTGAATATCAAAACTAAAATCAAAATCACACATACATAAAATTACATACATACAGATTCTAAAGTACAAATATCAAAATCACATAGTTTGAATAAATCACCACTTCAAAGAATCACAACATTTGATCTTGACGCTAATTTTGAAATAATTGGCATATGAATTAAAATTAAAATAGAGCAATGAAAGAAAAAAAATTTCAGCACCTTCCCAACAGAAATCTACGTAAGAATAAGAAGAAGAAGGAGGAGGAGGAGGAGAAGAAGAATAAGAGGAGAGTCATACCTTGATTGTTGCTAATAACATATTGTCGATTGATTGGTTGGATATCTTTTTGTTATGATTGATCACCAATTGCTGCCAACTTATCAACATCCAATTGAAGCTCAGGGTACATACGATTAAGGTGTCCAAGTATGTCAACTATAACTTCATGGCATATGCTTCTTTTTTGAAATTCTAACTTTTTCATCATCCTATTTTTCAATTCGTCCAACTTTTCTTGCATCTCATTGGTAGTTGTTACAGAGGACTCAACACTTTCCTTCTGTTTCATAGTAGATTTAGTAACTCCTCGCCCATACAATCTCACAAATTTTGAATGTTTAGGAACCATGACAATGGCAAAAGCATTAACAGATTATTGGTCTTCTTCACTTTGTTGATTTTGAATTTTTTTTGGCTTTTTTTAAAAACATTGTTGAAATTCTGTAACTTTTCAATCACTTCTTTGCCTGACAAGGTGTAGGTGCAGGTTTATTATCACTCGCACCATTAAATAATTTCTCGTCTCTTCGATATGAATGGTCACAAGGTAAAAATGTCTGATAACTCAAGTAATACACCTTTCAACTATGCTTCAGATATTGAGAGGATGTGCTATAGTTACAAGTTTGGTATGCCAATCTCCTTTTAGTGCTCCATCTAGATACCAATGCTAATGTCGAAAAATTGCTAATTGTCCATAATAAGGCTGCACGCATTTGAAATGTTTAATTTGTATGGGCATCATATGTTTTTGCCCCAATTTTTCATAGCTTATTCAACTCTTCAATTAATGACTACGTACACATCAATATCATTTTCAGGAGAGGATGAACCTTGAATGATCATCGACAATATATGTACTCCATCTTCATGCAATTCCACAGTGACATATTGTAATTCATCAACATAACAGGTCATGTGATATGAAAAATGCTCATGATCCCAAATGAATTAAACTCATCACTTGAAAGACCCAATCTGACATTTCGAGGATCACTCGAGAAGGATGAATGCAAAGAGACAAATCATTCAAGCTTCTTCATTAGCAAGGTGTCTTTGATTTTCATCTTTAGGTCATTCAGTGGCATGCCATCTTATTGCAACAATCGTTTCAGAATGCATGAATAGTTTTTGAATCCTAGGCTTCAAAGGACAATATATCAAAACTTTAACTGACATTTTAGATTTTTCATTAGTCAATCCATCACCAACATTTGACCATCTAAAAGATTCACACACAGAGTAATTATCAACCTCTATCTTGTTTTTTTCAAAACAACATGCAATCATTAGGACACATGTATATTTTCATAATTGAAAATCATATTTATTATTATCTTTCTAACCTTATTAAAAGACTAAGGCAGTTAAGCAAATACTTCTTTCAACAAGTCAAGCAGATCTGAAAAGGCCATATTACTCAATTCATACATGATTTTAATCAAGTATAATCGAATCACAAAACTTAACTTACTGAAATTATCACACCCTGTATATAACTCCCTTTTCCCTTCTTCAAGTAATCTAAAAAAATTACATCTTTAGATATTCCTTTTCCTTCTCTCACCCCTTCTTCATGCTCTACATTATCTTCTATATTTCTAAATGTGTCATGAAGCAGTCCATCAATATCATCATGATTGTTACATGTTTCATCATTACTGCTTGAATGAGGTGTACTTGTAGATATTCTTTCTCCGTGAGAAATTCACCTCTTGTATCCTAGTACAAATCCTTTTGCAAACAAGTGATCCTCCACAACATTTCTAAAATGTCAATAGAAATTTAACAAACATCACATGGGCATAATATCTCTTTTCCTTTAGAAACTTGTTCAAATTCCCTATCAAAAAAATTCTTTTGTCCATTGATGAACTCACTACTGCTTCTTCTTAGATTCATTCAACTTCTATCTAAAATCCTCATTGACATCTATGTGACATAAGAAATCAAAAAAACTAACCAAACAAACATAAAAGACAACAATGTTCAGCAACTAGACAGTACATCAGAACAATCAGACTAAATAATCATCTCTCAAATAACACAGACACTATGCATTTTAAGATTTTAAATATTACTTTATGATAACCCAGAGACAAGCCAGACTAATAACTAGGAAATAATATTAGACATACTCCTAACTACTAAAATAAAAATTAAGAACTATTGATGTCCTTTACAGGATACGTAAAGTGAAATCTTTTATCATTTTTCAATTAAAAGCAAAAACAAATTCAAATTTTAAAATAAACAAAGCTACAACTACTACTTGATGGACTATTACTATTGCTTCATATTTAACACTCATATAACTACAATTAGGTATGATTAACACATCAATACCTTTACTAATAACTCATTTAGGTTCAAAAAATAGAATCATTTCAAATTTAATTGAAGATCAGGTATGATTAACACATCAATACCTTTACTAATTACTCATTTAGGTTCAACAAACAGAATCATTTCAAATTTAATTTCATTTTACCAAAAAAAATGAAGATCGGGTCGACTTAAAAATGAGAATAATCGAACAAACGATTCATTTTAAATAAATATGACATACTGGACCAAATGTGAGAGTGATGCATCAAGCAGTTCCTTAAGAAAAGATAATTTTTCAGTTTATCATGAGTAAAGCACAGCCCAAATCATTAACTTAGCAATTGACGTCACTTTCATTTAAAATATTTTACACTTAAGTAGACACACTTTGTAGACAAAAGAGACGATACACTAAGTAAACAAACAACATCACTAGAATCTCGATAACAGAAATGAAAGAGATGAAACTCTAAGTAAACCATCTTATTAGTCAAAATCAGTAACATACATAAAAGATATAATATAATAAGTAAATCAACACCTTAGCCAAAAACGATATAAAAATAAAAGTGATGTTACACTAAGTAACCCAACATTTTAATCAATATTTGGACACATCAAGAAAACAAATTTCACAATGAAATTTTTTGAGGAAACAATAATCACTTACAAAGAAGCAGATATAGTTCTATCTAACTTCATGACCATTGGATAAAGGTGATATCGTCACACAAATTATTATCAGAAAATAAAATAGTTACAGGTTTGAAATCATGCCTTAGAAATTCAACATCAACAAAAAAAATTGATTCACAATAATCAGCTTCACAAATCTATTATCAAGAAATAAAGGGAAATAGAGTAAAAACATATTACCAGATTTATTAAAACTTAATGCAATAGGAAATCCAACATCAATGTTGAATTGAACAAACTACCAATGATGAATTCTAACAACAATAAATCAAGACCACAAATAGTAGCTACTACAACACATACAATACAAAAACATCATAATTATACTGTAATTAATAACAAATTAACACAAAAACACAAATACTACTAAATAATTACAACACAACATCAACTACCAGCAAAATCGAATAATTTCACTAACCCTAAAATAAACGAACAATAGAGCACTCACAGTTTCAATCTATTAGCACATGCAACAATAGAATCTGACAATTTCACTAACCCATAGAAAAAAACTTAAAGAGCAGAAAAGAGATTAAAGAAAAATACCTTAAATGATCGAACTTGTTGAACAAATCAAGGTCCAGCTCCAGCCACAAATAGAAACACCAACAGATGTAGCTAAAATCACAAAAACAACTTAAATCACCAAGAAACTCAAATACGAGCTTAGATTAGTGTAAAATTTTAAAAAAATTATCTCTGATTTGCAGCAAAATCTAGGTCTAAGAAGAGAAAAGTTTAGAAAAAAAAAAGAGTATATTGTCTGAAAATTACCTCTCTTTCTACATATGTTATTGTTTCTAAAATGAGTATATAGAAATAAAGAAATATAAAGAAATAAATATAATGAGTATATAGAAATAGTATTTGGCGGGTGATGAAAATTATTGAGGGAAAATGTGGATGATTAATGAATCGTTGCTTGCACTAGGCATGTTATAGCAATGATTTTGTAAGTCTGTTCCCATAGGCCCAATTTCTGGTAATAATCTAAATGCACACCTGAATATTAAGATATTTATATTAAAGTTAAAATATTTTAATTTGAATACACACCTAAATATTAAAATATGTATTTTACGATTAGAGCGTTTAAATTTGATTATTAAGATTACGATATTGAGATTAGAATGTTTGAATTTAAATACACATTTGAATATAAAGATGGTATATTAAGATCTAATTTTTCTGAATATTTCAAAACTAATTTTTATTTGAAAAATATAAAATTTAAGTGAAGTACTAATTAATTTAATATTACAGTAATAAAATATTTCTAAAAATATGTGGTCGTGATGATTTGACCGGCAATAGTAGTTTATGGTGATGATTTTGATTGTGGCAATTAATGGTTGTTGATAATTGTGTTGGATGATAGTAATAGATAATGATAGTGTCGTTGATTGATAATGATAGTTGGCAGTATATAGCTATGTTTGTCGATAATGACGAGTGATTAATGATAATTATGTTGGATGATAGTGATAGCAATTATGATAATGACGATTAATGATAATGATTGTAAATAGCGGAGAGGATTGTGATTACTTAACAGTATTGATTGTGGCAAAGGATGACGGTTGTGGACTTGTGGTTGGTGAGTAGGTGATAGTTGATAGTTTAAAGAAAGGATTATATCAATCTTTTAACTCAACGCTTGCATCAAACTACCAAATATGAAAGAGTTTCTCAAATTTGCTTTGTAGCAGTGATATAACAGTTTCTAAAATTATTTTTTCGTTCAAATACATCAATTTGCTTTGTATTTGTTGATGTATCACTGACACATAGTAAATTATTGTATCACTAATATAGTGCAAATTTCAAAACCTATTGTTATATTTGATAATTATCTAAATTGTCATTATACTAGTAATTAGGCATCAAACTATCACTATTTCTAAAAATTTCCCCATTGCTACTAATTTTGTAAAAGCATTTTTATAGAAATATTGATGAAAGGAAAAGGTAGCACCAAAGAAAGGAAAGAGCGAGATGGTGGTTTTTGTTGTTCTCGCGAAGCGAAGATCATTCGCTTGGCGAATAAAGTGGGTCACCCTCTTTTTGGCTTCGGCCAAACACTTTTTCTCGCTGGTCAAGCTTTGAAAGGTTTGCAACTTATTCCAAGACAATCCTAAACACTTCTTAAAGTAGCCCAATAGGCACTAGAAAGGTTCAAAACTAGTAGGTGCAAGATTGTAAAGTTCTTTCATTTCATAAGCTTTCCAACATCATCTGGAGCAAAAAGAACTCATAATTTGATTTTTTTTTCCAGCAACATATTCTTGTCAAATCAGTGTTTCAGGGAGAAATAGTGAGGGAGAAATAGTGCGATAATATATATAAAAAGAAAAAAAATTAAATCAGGAGTTCATGGTGGGCTGAAGTAATGAGTATCAAACAGCAACATATTCTTGTTTAAGGTTTAATGAGTACTTTTCACATAAATAGTAACACCATAAACTCATGAAACTAAGTGCAAACAGATGATGACTGCAGAAGTTCCCTAAAGTCCTTTCTATCTCCTGTAGCGAAAAATAAAGATAGTCGTCCTCGCAGAAAACTACTACCAAATCCCCAAGTTACAACATTACGATTATTAACGAAGGAAAATAAAGTTCATTACCGCCCCCTTGATACGGCATGATTCATATCCTCGATTGAAGATGGGAACAGCTCAACGTAACGACTTCCAAGTGTCATCCTATCCTTTGCCAGGGCTGCTTTTGCATCGTCGGTGCTTGCAAACTCTACAAAAGCTTCTCCAGTTGGCCTTCCATCAGAAAGAAATGCGACATGAATTGCATCCTCATTCAACACAAAATCTTTGAAGAAATCCAAGATGTCATCCTTGCCAGCAGAAAATGGCAAACCCCTCATCCGCAAAATAGACGTGACCTCATTCGGGTCTCTCCCATCCACTGGATTCTCCAGTACTCTGATAAACACGTAGTCATATCAATACATTTGCATGTTAATCACATAGTCATATCAATACATTTTCATGTTACAAGAGGATATATAATCTCTCATTTACTTCAAACAGCACAATATCAGTAAAACCACCAAGAAATATGCTTTGAACATATGGTGAATGCATGGGGAAGGTTAGGTACAATGAAGGCAAGGACTAGGAAAGTTGACAGGTTGGCTGAGTGATCTCTGATCCCGATAATTCAAAACTTGTAAACTTTCTGCCTGTAGAGTGAATTAGCATTTCTGATGCTTTCGTTAAAATATATAGGGATTGATTCTGATACTGTGTGCAAACAGATATGCCTTGAGATGTTTGAAGAGATTACATGGTCACACTTGTTAGAAATCACATACTACATTTTTGGAAGTTCAGCGCAAGGAGGTGTAAAACTTGGGGAACAAATAAGCAGCAGAGACTCAAACTACAGTCAAAAGTGAGTAAATAATTCTTCGTTATCTTTTCAAAAAAAAAAAAGGTCAGGTCAGTAAATAATTCAGAAAACCCCAAGACCAATCTTCAAAATCAATGTGCATTAGAGGGGGCTAACCCAGAAATGACGATAGGATAAAAGTGAACTTATCCACTTCCAGGAATTTTAAGAGTCGAGAACGGCAAAATGCAAGACAAAAATCAAACAAAAAAAATGAGGTTCAAGCATGTTGACCGCTCTCAATTTTTTCCTACATGCCAACTCATTAATGAGCTCCAAAGGAGATTAGTCTGTTTGTTTCCACATGCACAGCCATCACGCTGTACAGAAGGGGGAAAACGTGAGCAACATGTGGGTGGAGCATCATCCACCAATTGCTCTCAGTAAATCCATTTCCTTCCTCACTGTTCAAAGTCTCACGTGGTTTCCTTTAGCTACACCTATATTGTGGTACAGATAGATTTGGTGAAGGGCCTTACCTTCAAAGTTGTCAACAATTTCTTGACGCCAGTAAAAAGTGAAGATAGATGCTACTAAAATATTCTAAGTTCATACACACAAATTTCATCAAGCTGCTCACCGTTTCTCTAGAAAAGTGCTCTCCAAAGTCGTAGGATACATTACAATTAGACATGTCTTCACTGTTGCAATGCAGCAGGTCCACGCTAGGAAGATTATACAACCTAACTAGCATCATAGGCGATGGGTAGTCTACCAAATTTACAGAAACCCATATCCCCACCAACCAGAGCTAAGAGGTATCTTCCTCTTTGTCATGGTATTCACTTCTGGGGTTTTCTTCCTAATGAGTTCAATCACAAGATGAGCTTTCGTCAGGGACAGCAACCAGCTAAAAGATCATTGTAGTCATGTATATGTTTGCAGACATGATAAAAACAACGAAATCAACATGGCTAATCCCCTTTTCACAAGGGTAGTTTATCAATAAAACTATCAACTATTTCGGTGGGATTGTACATACAAACCATAGGTTTTGACCATGAACAAAATGGAGTATCACTACTGATATATGTATCATTGGAACTAAAATAAAGCTTCAGAAATCATCTGCATAAAGCATATGCTAACAGTAAATACAGAAAGGGAAGGCTTGATGACAAACCCTATCAGAAACATAAACTAGAAGAGTTATCAGATATAACTTTGTATCTTATCCACCCAAAGATAGTTAAAAATAAATTAAAAATGAAACCAAGAGAGGAGAGAGAAAACCTAGGGGAAAGGACCCTTCTCCTCCAACCATGAGGTTAGGAATTCGAGTGACCGAGATGGCAACTAGGGAATAGCCACTATTGGCCATTTGCCATGGGTTGAGGGGAGGTTACCAACAACTGTGGCAATAATGCTCAATCATAAACTAGTTGAAATAGGTTATATGAATAATCTATATCCACTCTGCTCCTTTTCGACTCGCTTCATCACATTAATAACTAGGAACTTTCAAACCCCTAATCTTTAACCTAAACTTAGGAGACTCACCTCAAACAAACAACATAATGTAACTGTGCAAATAATCACAACTATTTTTATTTTTTTTTAGAAAAGGGTAACTTTGTATTCACACTAAACAATTCATCATCCAAAAAATGATGAATTGGAAACTTACATCACCCAGGAGGGTATTTTTACAAGTTTCCTATAAAATCAACTAAATCTCCTAGTTCCCCTACCAGTTCCTGCTTACACCAAAAATACAAAAGGCTTATACAATTCATTCTAATCTTCTGCATGTTACTGTTTTGACCATCAAAACAGTATTGACCATACCAGTTCCTGCTTACACCAAAAATACAAAAGGCTTATACAATTCATTCTAATCTTCTGCATGTTACTGTTTTGACCATCAAAACACCTTGAGTTTCTTTCTTTCCATACGGTCCATCATATACTTGCAGGGATAGTTAGCCACCAGTGTTCCTTTCTTCCTCTGTTCCCAATACCTTCCCAGCTGCTAAGAAGTTCCACTGTTGTCTTAGGCATCACCCAATTAACTCCTAGCAGACACAAAAACATGTTCCATAAACTCATAGCTGCCTTACAATGCATGAATAAGTGAGCATTGACCTCTGCATCCTGCTCGCACAATGCGCATCTTGAGTAGATCTGCCAGCCCCTTTTCTGGAGTGCCTCATGAGTTTGGCAAGCCCTTTTGCATACCAAGCAAGTAAAGCAAGCTACCTTAGGAGGACATTTGGTCTTCCACACTAGCTTCCAAGGCCATGTGTCTAGATTGTCTGTAGTGTGTTGAGTTTCCAGTAGCAAGATTTCACTGTAAACACTCCCTTGTTGTCTAGTTTCCATCTAGGTTTGTCAGGCCTCATGGATAAAGTAGGGTGTGAGTTAAGTACTTCCAGCAGTCTGGCCACTTCCCCAATTTCCCAATCATTCAGTGCTCTTCTAAATACTAGGTCCCATCCTTGTAGGCTCCAAACATGGGATACTCCGGCATTCCTCTATAGGCTTAAAGTGTAAAGGTGTGGGAAGGAGTTTCTAAGACTCTTTTCTCCAATCCACACCTCATTCCAAAAATCAGTTCTTAAGCCATTTCCAACCGTGATAGAGACATTATTGCTGAAATGGGGCCATAATCTTCTTATGGTTTTCCACACACTACAACCAAAGGTGCCCACGACCTCCTCAGTTGTCCATTGAGTGAGTAAACCATACTTCCCTTCTATAAATCTTCTCCAGAGATCCCCTTCTTCTGAGCAAAATCTCCAGAGCCATTTTTGCAATAGTGAAGTGTTCTGTTTGTTGAGGTTCTTCAGACTGAAACCCCCCTGCTGGTTACTGAGTGTTAGCACATCCCACTTCACGAGATTATAGCCTCTCTTTTCCTTGTTTCCTTGCCATAAAAAGGATCTCCTTGCCCTGTTGAGTTTCTTTACAATGCTTTTTGGAATCGGAAAGAGACTCATCATGTAAGTTGGAAGTCCATCAAGTACTGACTTGGCAAGGGTCAATCTGCCACCTAGTGAAAGATATTGACTTTTCCACCTAGATAGTTTTTTGTCGCACCTTTCTATCACCCCACTCCACACCTCTAATGCTTTATTTTTAGCTCCTAGTGGCAGTCCCAGGTACTTAGTTGGTAGAGAGTCCATTTGACAGCCCAAAACTTCAGCCAGTTCATTCAAGTTTCCAACCTGGTTGATAGGGAAGATGTGACTTTTTAGCCAGTTTACACAGAGACCTGAAATTCCTTCAAAAATTGTCAGGATGGCTCTCAAATGCCTGATTTGACACAATTCTGCTTCACAAAAAATTAAGGCATCATCTGCATAAAGCAGATGAGAGATTTCTAATTCATCCCCTCTTCCTGTCTGAGCACTGAAGCCTTTCACCCATCTATTTGCATTTGCTATCCTGAACATGTGATTGAGACCTTCCATAGCTAACAAGAATAGGAAGGGTGACATGGGGTCCCCTTGCCTAAGACCCCTTTGAGATTGAAAGAAGCCTGCCGTGTTGCCATTAATGATGACGGAGAATTTCACACTAGAAATACAAAATCTGATCCATTTTAACCACCTGTTCCCAACACCCATGTCTTTTAGAATTTTGTGGAGAAAATTCCAATTGACATGATCATAGACCTTTTCAACATCCAATTTACAAAGGATTCCTGTTTTCTTCTGTTTAACCCTTGAGTCTACTAATTCATTAGCCAACAATGAAACATCAAGTATTTGTCTCCCTTTCAAGAAAGCCATTTGACGTTCATCTACTAATTTCCCCATGACTGTTTTGAGCCTTTCAGTTATGAGATTAGAGATGATTTTGTAGACTCCACCAATCAAACTAATGGGTCTGAAATCCTTGGGCTCTACAGCCCCAGGCTTCTTTAGAATCAGTGCTCTAAATGTTGCATTGAAGGATTTTTCAAAGATCCCTCTTTGGTGGAAATTGTTAATAGTCTGCATAAAGTCCTCCTTCAGGATGTCCCAACATGCCTTGAAAAAATTCATGGTCAAACCATCAGGTCCAGGGGCTTTATCTCCATCACACTGTTTAATTGTTTGCAATACCTCTGCATCTGTAAAAGGTCTTTGAAGCCATTCATTCTCTTCTCTAGAGACCGTAGAACAACCTGTCAAGTCGAAAGGTCTCCATGACTCAGATTCTGTGTATAGGTTGGAATAGAAATCTATCATTGCTTTCTTGATTTCTTCAGGTTCCTGTACTTCCTCCCCCCTTACCACCAACTTGTCAATTGTATTGTATCTTTTGTGTGCTGTTGCTATTCTCTGAAAAAATCTTGTATTCATGTCCCCTTCCTTTAGCCAGAGTGCTCTAGACTTTTGCCTCCATTTTTCTTCTTCATGTTTGGCCAATACTTCGAGTTCCACAAGAATTGTTGCCCTAGCCATCATCTCGTCTTGGGATAATTCTCTATCCTCCTGAGATCTATCCAAGTCAGACAATTCTTCGAGTAAGCTATTCTTTCTGCTGGCCATTTTAGTGAATGTTCTTCTACTCCAGTCTTTCAATTTCTATTTCAGCATTTTTAACTTGGTGTGAAATTTATAGTCTGGACAACCTTCGACCATGAAGTCATTCCACCAATCTTGCACCAGCTCATTAAATCCCTCAACCTTGAGCCACCAGTTTTCAAATTTAAAATAAGACTGCCTTTGTTCCCAGTCACCACACTCCAAGATAATAGGGTTGTGGTCAGAGGTTACTCTAGGCAGAATCCTTTGCCTGATGTTATTGAAACTTTCCTCCCATTCCATAGAGTATAGAAATCTATCTAACCTTGCATTGCTCTGGTGATTAAGTCCCCTGCTCCAAGTATATCTACCCCCAATTAAGATAGGGTCATGGAGTTCCAGTTTCTCAATCCATTTGGAGAAGTCAGCCATGACATTAGATATTCTGGAGCACCCCCTTCTTTCCACCATATGCCTCACTGTATTAAAGTATCCCCCTGTTACCAATGGCCCTTCGCTCAAACCCCTCATTCCAGTTATTTCCTCCCAACAGTCAAGCTTCTCCTTTCTGGTGTGAGGGGCATAGACTCCAGTAAAGGTCCAGCAAAAAGAGTCATGAATAGCCTCAAATTTGTAAGTGATAGAGAAATTGCCTTCCTCCACTTTGGTACCCCTCCACACCCTGCTGTCCCACATTAAAAGAATACCCACTTTGCTACCATCTGCTTCAATAAAACCACACTTCATCCATCTGCATGGCCATAGGTGAGATGCCACTCCTTCTACTCCTTTACTTACCTTAGTTTACTGTAAACATATTACATCAGCCTTCCACTTCTGTGAACAAGTCTTAACCAGGTTTTTTGTTGACTAATTATTAAGACCCCTCACATTCCATGTTAAAATCTTAACCTTCATTTAAAGGTTAAAAATAGGTTCTTCCCCCTGCTCCTAGCCCCTTCTACCTCCTTGTTAAGGCTGGATTGTAGATTTTTAAGTTCATTCTTCCCTTTGCTTTTCGGGGTTGAAGAGCCTTTCACCTATTTCGTTTTGTCAATTGCCATCCTCCTTTCATCAATTCTCATGAGAAGGTCCAGAGTTTCACTTTCGAACCCCTCGAATGCTACCCCATAAGTATTACTTAATTTCAAAATATGAGAATTCACCCAGCTTGGCGCCTCTGTCTCAGTCACCTCCAGTTGTGTGGGAATCTGCATGTCAACAGGTTCTGGTTGATGCACCTGTTGTATTTGCAATTCTGCTTCTCTTGTCCCAAATTGGTCTGAGGTTTTAGGCAAGCTTTCCCCCTCTGTTTGTCTCGACGTGTCGCTATCCTTGTCATTGCAGTCCTTCGACTGCAATTTCGAGTTACTATTCTCCTCTACTGCAATTTCCTCTTCACTTCTCCCCTTCGTCTCCATAGACGTAGTGAGCTCCCAAGATTTCAGCACTGATATGAAGTTTTCAGCTAGGGATTTCATGTCTTTAAGCCCTTTTAATGAGGTCATGTGCTGGTCACGTGTGTATTTATTAGGTGATTGCTTAAGGCCTTCCATAACCTTTTTATTAAGGCCCAATAAATCTTTGGGGTCCAGTTGACAAAGCCCATTATCCCTGGCCCAGCTTCCGACTCCACTAGACTCTGCTACATCACGTGGTGTTGCATGTGGCTCTAGACTAGTCTCTTTCAACAGATTTATGTCAGACTGCAAACCTTTACCCGTCAATTTTTGACCAAACTTCTGGGTAAAGAAATTTTGGAATCTCCTTTCTCCGTCGTAAACCCTAGCCGACAGCTCAGCCCATACTTGCATCTCAAAGACTATTCCATCGCTTTCAATTTTTATCTCTCTCGGGATATTATTGCGTTCACTGCGAACTCTGATTCTCGCCCATTTGAGGTGGTTCCGTAGTGTGGTTTGCTCCTCTGTTTCGAGCCATCCACCACAGCTATCTCCAATGACTTTAAAGATCTTCTGCGACCAGACGTGGAGGGGTAGGCCTATTATCTTAACCCATGTCGAGCTTGGTGTATTCCTCTCCTCTATAGTGCCAGCGAGAGGACCCCACCAGCTTAGCTTAACTTGGGTTTTTCTCCATTCCCAGCTCCCTTCCATGACCTGTTCTGCAAGCTGTTTGGAGTTGAATTCAAAGAGAAAAAGACCATTCCCCATTTCGTAGACATTCAAACCATGTGCTTGTTTCCATATAGTATAGGAACATTTCCGAATTTCTGACAATGTAGAATCTGCTTTGAATTCTCCCACCAGACTCCTCTTCAGCACCTCACTATAATTACACAAGTGCTCTTTAATGCTAATGATTCCTTCTTTCACATCTGCATTAACTCCCCTCCTTACTCTGTTTTCCCATTTAAAGCCTTTGACCATCTCAGCAAAAGGAACGTTTTCATCTGCAATTCTGAAGGCCTCCAAGTGATTTTTTCGCTTATGGCTACTTATAAACCTTGCCACCTTCTCCGCAATCGCTGTCCACCATGCGTTGAAGGTCAGTTCTGGGATGATGAGAAACGATCTTCTCCTGCCC
The DNA here is from genome assembly GCA_018342035.1 of Solanum appendiculatum. NCBI lineage: Eukaryota > Viridiplantae > Streptophyta > Magnoliopsida > Solanales > Solanaceae > Solanum > Solanum appendiculatum. Next base: position 37,273 of record JAGDQO010001508.1, on the reverse strand, counting down.
CTTACACTTATCAAACTGATGTATCTTCCGTACTTGTTATAGTTTCGAGCACAAAAGATCTCAGTTATGCTGTCTGCTTTCCTCCATCTACAGACTGTGTTCCCTTGAGTCCTGGATGCCTACTTTAGAACCCTTACTATCCACTCCATAGAAGATTTATCAAAGGTTGTCCTCGTGGTTGCTTTCCTACTTCTCTCTGTCCACTCGAACCATACACCTGGGGTCCTTGAAATTCTTTCTATATCAAAAGACTTGAATCCAACCGCAAAGTAGATGATGTTATCCATACCGTCTGTAGCGTCCTGTAGAGGGCTTGTTGCCTCACTATTAATTGGGGCTAGAAAGGATGAAGAAGAAGAACAAAGGAGATAGCTAAAAATAGGGATCTCTCTCCTAGGAAGTAGGAGAGAGAGATTTTGGGAAATGTGTCTGAGAGCATTTCCCATATATATCACAACTATTTATCAAGATGAACTCTCACGTTACCAAATTTTGTGTTTGTTTTTCCATTCCGTCTAATCTGGGAAACATAATGACAAATAAAGAGAAATTTCTTTAGGACAGATGTAGGAAATGGATAAACCAAAATATTACTTGGTCGGGTCGTTATATTAAACAGTGGATTAATTAGAAAAGGAAGGGGATTAGAGAGAAGTAAGTCAATTACGAAAGTAGGGGACATTGGAGTCCAGGAATCTCTGATTACATAAAAAGTGATTACCGTCCAAAGGCTTAGAAGTTTAGCAAAGGATAAAAGGGCTCCAAGAGACTACATGCGTCGAATGAGCGGGTTGGGCTGAATTTGAGAGGGTTAAAATGGGTCGATCATTCACCACTCAACATTCAATTCTTTGAACTTACAAGGTTTGTACATCAACCTAAATCCTCTAAAACAAAACAATTTTGTAGTGACATAGCAGTACTACCAATAAATAATAAAACTTAGGTATTTAAGTTATTGAAGATTGAATAAATCACTGACAAGATAGAGATGTTCTAGGGGTGAGAGCTCTGCTAGTGCATCCGTAAGGTTGGGCGTTGGAGTCACCAACAGGAGAAAGAGGGAACACACATATAGGAACCTAGGGGTTTGGGGGCAGTTTACTCCCTCCCCAAAAAACAATCAACAACAGAACACCTATTTCTTCATAGGAGCCAGAGAAGTATAGACAAATTTTTGTTTTCGAGTTGAGTAAAATGGGTCAATTTATAATCAATAGAGTTCAACAAGAAAATAAATAAGTTTTATGCAACTACCTTGTAGAGTGTAGTGTATTATTTAGACGTTGAGGAAAGAGAGAAATAGGAGATGCTTTAAAGGACAAAAAAACACACTTGACTATAGAAATTCTTCTTGTTTAACATTTTGAATTTTTGGTTGAAGCACGAGAATATCAAAGGAAAAGATAAATATGATTGGCCTTTTAGTTATGTTCCTTGGAGCTATAACATGAGTAACTTGTGTTGAACTTCCTTAGTGCTCATTCGTGAATAAAACATGGGAACTGTGAAAAAGTTAATTCAATACAGCAGAGCCAATGAAGCAAAGTCTCTTTCACTGCTAATGTCAAGAGACTCTTACTTCTTTCGCTCATCCCTGCAGATGGAAGAAATAATAGAAGAGGACTAGTGGGCTTGCCACTCAATTTATTGCTTGATGCTAGTAACACCGCAATAGAGTACTTATAAAGCATTATACTTATATCAAGAAAAATAACGCCTTATGCACTTGGCTTTGGAGTCCTTATAATGATTCTACAAAAAATTGTGCCCTTGAGAACACTGTTATTAATAACTATCATTTCATGCTAAAAGCGATGAAGCCATGCAAAACAAGGGGCTACCACTTCATGAGTGGAGAGCGTTTCAAAGAGTGTGCCTTCCGAATAACAATGCAAAAATAATCCAAACAAAAAGCAACATGTTCTTTGAATCTCAATTTGAGGAGCTGAATTAATTTTAGAATTCTGGATATGAAAAGTTTAAATTAGTAATAATATTAGCAATTTGTTTATTATAGTACTCTACTATATTGATAGTCTCTGTAAAATGTTACATTAGATGCAAGGAGACATTAATCAGCAGAGATACAAAAGTTGGCACCAACTACAAAAACTTTAAGCTCAACATATAGTCTACTGGTAACTGCAATCGGTTACTTGACTGTCCTAGTGTTGACTGTTGACTGTTGACTGGTTGAGGATGCCATTGACCCAATGCTTAAACTTACTAGTCTCATTTACTTGGTCCTCCATCAAGACACAAACTTCAGAGATGTTTTCTTCACATATACCCATTCCAACTATCAAGAACATTTTTTTTAATTTTAAAGACTTGCACTAATAGAAAAGCAGTAAAAGGCAGTCCCCAAGGATTTGTTCTAGTAGTAGGAAGGCAGTGTGTGATGTGTACTCTGGCGCATGTCACAAGTTTGAACCCGCAACAAACAAAATACAGGTATTTAAGTGGATAAGGATAGGATGGACCCACCGAATTTTGAATCATGTGACAGCTGCTGATACTCGATTATCTAAGAAGAATAAATGTAAAGGTTGACATCCGGGAAAACTAATAATTATGAGAGAACTAATGGACAATTCACTCATTGTGGAGGAGTATTTATCTTTCCTTATTGTAGAACAGCGCAACTAACCAGGTGAAGTGACAAGTAAAGGAAAAGGGTACTCAAAATTATAAAAGCACAAAATGTAATCCCCTGGTTCATCTTATATGACGGTGTTTTCCTCGATCTAAGAAATGAAGAAAGAATTTCAACATATGAGCTAAAAAATATACCAAACATACCGAATGTACCATGAGAATCTTGTGTTCTTCAACATCACAAGTCATTCATATAAGAGAACGTCATTAAGCAAAAAATGTGAATGCTAAAATGAACAGAGTTTGTAAAAGTAGGTTAACAGAAAGGAGCCAATCAGTCTTTCTTTTTCTTTATTATGATTGTTCTTTCTTTCTTTTTTACTATATGATGAGAAAGTTGCCAAGCTTTTTTAACTGAACCAAAATGGAAAGAGTGCCATATAAAATGAAGTGATGCAGATGTACTCTTCAAGCATCCTCATGCATTTCTCAATCCATTATTCCTTTATAAATAATGTTCCAACTAAAACAATTAAAAATATTGATTTTAGCACAATTTTGTAGGGAAATACCAATCATCTAACTTCCATGTAATTGTTTTTCCTTTATAGAAATCTTGCAACTAAACCAATGATTTTGGTAATAGACACGATATTACCAGATGAGAGAGGAGAAAGCATATCAAATACTAATCTAAAATGCACAATTGAGTACTCACCTGCCCCTTGAAACTGCTTCCTCCAACTCCTCAGACGATGAAGCAAAAAGCTCTATGTAGCGATTCCCTATTGTCATCCTATCCTTGGCCATTGCAGCTCTTGAATCATCTGCACTAGCAAATTCAACAAATGCTTCCCCTGTAGGTCTACCCTCAAAAGTAGCTGTTATATGGATTGATTTTTCTGGAAGTTCAAAATCTTTAAAGAAATCAATAATATCTTCCTTGCTAGCTGAGAATGGCAAACCCCTCAGCCATAATACGCCAGTGTGTTCTGCAAGGTCTTTGCTTTCATCAGAAGATCTAGCCCTCGGAACTGAACCACCACGAGAATCATAAACTTCATTGGCTATAGCCTTATAGTATTCCTCCTTCTTGCTTCTGAAAACCTCAACATATCTTCTTCCAATATTCTGCCTGTTTCTCTGAAGAGCAAAATCAACTTGTAGAGGATACCCCAAAACACAGTACGCTTCCCCTGTAAACCTTCCACCTTTGTGGACAAGAAGCACATCAACTACATCCAAACCATGCAAGAAATCAGCAATCTCAGTCTCTGAGCAATCAAAGGGGAGGCCACGGAGTCTAACAACAGGGAATGGTGGAGGCTGTCCATGGTAAGAGTATGACGGGGGAGGTGGAGGAGGAGGAGGATTGTACATATAACTTGACCCTGGAGGAGTAGCATAATAAGAGGAACCTTGATCCATTATGCGTTGCCTTTTGAAGCCCATTTCACGGGCATCGCCACTGTCGATGTAGTTCCTTCATCAAATCAAAATGAAAGCAACCTTTTTGTCAGTATCCAACTCAAAATCAAGAAAACAGGCATTATCCTATCCAGTTTGAGAATAAAAAAGATAGACCAATGAACATAGCAGACAGACCAAAGAACAAGTCAAACAAACTTTACAAGATTCTATAGATTTCCCTTCACCTAAAACCCAAACCCTTCCACCCACCATCATACTACATGTATTAGTTACCACTCTATCTACCTCTAAAGGTGTACATATACAAAAAGCTCATATAAGCTTCTCTTTTACATCCAAAAGCATAAAAAAAGTTACTTTTTTTGGTGGGTAAGCGTTCAATTTCATTTTGGCCAACTATGTTAACATAAATTCACAAACAAAACAAAAAAGAAGGCAAATTTCAAAGTGGGTATCTCATGGTTGCCTTTCATTTCCTAGAGTGTATCAAGAGTGAATCGAACACTTTCGAACCACTTAGAGAAAACAATCAAAAATCACAAAAAATACAACCTATAAGAGAAATTCCAAGAAAATAATAGATACCCAACAAAAACAGGAACATTAGAAGAAGAATTGGGTGCTTACCCTCTGTAATACATCTTGATTCAGCGCCCGATGGATCTGTGTAGAGCTCTTTCTGGGTCTATAGGGTTTTGGGGGAAGTGTAGGGCTCTTGAATTGGGATTTTCCTCTCGCGAGGTAGCTAAATGGGGTAACCCGGTTCTGCCTTGTGTGTAAAGCTAAACTCTCTAAACGATGTCGTTTTTGTTTTTCTCTATGGGGATTTGGGGGTTGAGAAAAAAAAGTCCAAAATCATTTATTATTTTTTTATTTAGACTCAATTAATATAGATTTTTTCACATGGAGCACTAATATACAAGTTTGTAATAGGAGGTAATTGCAACTCGTATTTCTTTTATAAAATGAAGAAAGTTTGTAATCGTAAGTTTATAAAAATAAAAGAAATATGAAGATATGTTATTTATTAATGTAACGTTTTATATTTTGATTTATTGTTTGTGAACTATGATTTGCTAATTTTGTTAGATGATAATAATTTGAAAAGTTTTGATAATTTTCATAAGCTGCAAATTTATCATGTTTATGAGAAAAAAGTATACTCTTTGAGAACCAAATTGCATGTTCAAACACTATTACAACTTCTCATTAATATGATTTGAGATCATGTCCAAACGTCTACTAACGTTTTGCTTTAAGTGTCTAGATATGAATTACGGTGAGTTCTAGTTCTAATTGTTCATCCTTGAGTCGATAGCTCATAATATGAAAACTCATCGAGGACACTTGTAGAAGAATAATATACTTTTATTGATATTAATGATAATATTTTACACTTTGTTCAAAGTAGTTATTATTTTATTTGATCAATTTGTCTATATAAATTAAAGGGCGAATAATCTGAACAAAAATTTAAAACAGATCAAATTGACGTCCAAAATAGTGTGGCATTTGGAACTTCAAAATTTTGGATCATTCTGCTAATGAATAGAAATTTTGAAGCTAACTTTGGTAATGGAATCGAAAAGTTGAGATTTTTGGAAGTTTTTGAGAGATTTGGAAGCTCTTAAGTTCATAAACGCGACTTTAGTAAACATCCGTAGCTACGAGTCTCGGAATGAAATTTTGTTAGTTCCATCAGCTATAGAATGCAGGATTTAATTAAGGAGTGTTGTAGTGTTTGAAGTTTTGATGTGGATTCAAGCCCGTGAGTGGAGTTATTAAGTGAATGTAGACCAAGATTTTAATGTGGTCAACATTCGGAGTTTGGACGCTCTAATTGAATTTTAGTTGATTCCGTAGGATTCAAGAGGTTATTTTAGGCCTAGATAAGGTCAGCTTGGTCCAATTCTCAGGAGTTCCGAGGGCATTTGATCTTTTTGTGGAAGTTAGTTAGTTGTGGATTTAACAGGTGCCGAATCAAGGAGACCTCAAATTCGTATTTTGATGGTTTCATTGAGTCAAGAACGTCGAATTTAGTGGGGTAGCATATTTGGTTTGTGTACTCAAAATTTTGAACGAATTCTGAGGATCCATTTGGAGAATTTTGTACCTTGATGTTTGTTGTGTTTCTGATATCTAGTGCCTCATTCGCATTCACAGAATTTAGCTGCGTCCACGAAGGGTTATGTGGTTTTGCCTCTGCATTCGTGGAGGGTGAGTTGTTTGACCTTCATGTTAGCGGAGCGCTTGACCGCGATCGCGGAAAGTAAGGTCGATTGGTCTAGAGCCTCGCGAACGCAGTGAACAATACCGGACAGTTTAATAATTTCTCAAAAATTGGGGTCTCTTTCCCATTTTCATTTTTGAATCTTGGGAGCTCGGTGTAGGCAATTTCAAAGAGGTTTTTCAAGATTAAATATTTGGGTAACTGATTTTAACCCCAATCCTTCATTACCCAATTATTTTGTCGTGATTTTGACATCAAATCCTTGTTTTTGAATTTAAAGAATTGGAAAGTTTCACTTGAACTTGGGTTTTTAATGACTTGGACTGCTAAATTTGATTTCTAACTCGTTTTTCGTTACAATTTAGCATGTAAATTTCAAAATCTTTGGGTATTATGATTTTCTATAAAAAATTTGAAATTATTCTTAGCCTTCAGTTTTGACTTTTTGGTTCGTTTCGAATAGGGGTGGGTATGGTATGGTATGATACGGTATTTGAAACTTTTGAACCTTAATTTTGGTATTCGATTTTTAAAACATTATACCATTACCATACTAATTTAATTTGGTATTTTAAAATTTGGTTTTGGTATTCTACGGTATGGTAAATCGGTAACCATAATTTGTTCAACTTCGACTAATATATACTCGTATAATATAGTATTATGACTCCGACAATTAAATAAATGTCTCAATTGTATCATACTAACACATTACATATGTAGAAATACATATTCAAAATAAAGTACAAACAACTCTTCTTGTTAATCAATTACATTTCAATCAAAATAGAGTAGTCAAAGTTTCAACTACTAAACATTTGGTTTATACTAATACTAGGTTGCATATTTGTTAGTATTTTAATAATATAAATATGTTATTTATGTAACTATGTACTTTGGTATGGTATTCGCTATATCGGTATGTTATTTTTAAATACCAAATAAAAATAAAATGTATACCATATACCATACCAATTGTCATATTACTAAAACCACGATATTAAAATTTTCGATATGATATGGTAATTTGGTATATATCATACCATGTCCATTCCTAGTTTCAAACCTGATTTTCAAAATCAGCCTTGTGTGTATATTTTGTTCATGATTTCTTATGGAGATTCTATATTTAATTAGATTGTGTGGATTCAGAGGCTCAAGCTCGAGTTGATTTTCTACCCTTTAAGGGTAAGTGGACCTCTTTGACCTTTTATAAAGTGTGTTGAACCTTGTATGCCTTGTTTGTGTGTTTGGAGGTAATGGAGAATGGCGAAGGTGTACGTAAGTTTTACTTATTATCAAATATTGTCCAAATGTTAGTAATAATCATATGGGTAAAATGTATTCGCTGAAATATTAATGTGTGATGTGTCATGAGTGACCTTGGATAACAATTATGATTCTTTATTGATGTTATGTCCATGATTGGTGCGATTGATTGTTGATGTGTAATTGCCATCATCTCATTATGCATATGAACTCATTTATTTGCATTGGTATTAAGGTCGTGATATGATATGACACTATGTGATATTGATGAAAGAGAAGATAAAGAGGATATGATTTCGAGGGATGTGCTCCGCGTGTGAGGATGATATGATATAATTTCGAGGGACGTGCCCCGCACCAGGATAGGTGTATGAAAAATTATGTCCCTCATGCGTCCCAACTGATCGATGAGCAGCGGGTGTGTATCAATAGAACATACATGCATCACTCTATATGACATTAACATTACGTCGCATTGCACCTCATTATAAGTGCTTGGCCTTTATGAGTAATTTGCTATTTACTATGGTTATTGAATCTGAAAAGTTGTGATGGTGCTATGGAGATTCTGATGTTATGGCCCATTTTGTGTATTATTTGTATAGTGTATGTTCGTATTGCTTTTGAAACTGCTAGTATGGGATGGGTTCTGATTTCTGTGCAGGTTGTAGTATTCGGAGGTCCGGATGGTGAGTCGGGGTACAGTGTGTTTCGGCATCACTTTATTTAAGGTCAGTTAGGGATGCTTGTTGAATACCATTATTGTTTTGATATATACTCCCTTACTTTCTACACTTGTGTAGGTTACGACTATGTTCATATTTTTCATTCTCCTGTATCATTATCCGAATTGCTCATTGGAGTTCATGAGGTAACGACTAGTCATTCTAGCAGACGTACTTACTCTTTTATTAAATCCTTCTACTATTCTAGTATTTGAGACATTCAAACTTGTTCTTTTACAAAGATCGATATTATTATCTAGTGACTTGTACACGTGACACCATATTTTAGGAAGGTCTTTGTCACGACCTAAAGTACACCGTAGACGTGACATGTCGTATAGGACCACGAGAGGCCCCACACAAGCCACTTAGCATACACATATAAGATAATAGAATTTAAAGAGAGTTCAAAGAAAACATTTCATATAAAAGATTTTGGCAAAAACGGAAGTCTAAGCATAAGTCTCAATAAGCCATTTACTACATCAATAGAATGAATCTGGGACGTAACCCATACAAAATCGAAAAACTGAAATGACATAAAAAAATAAAAGAGCCTCGGTCCTCGGAAAATGAGGACTCACCAAGCCTTTGATTCTCTAATACAATCACTAGCCACGAATGGAGGGAGAAGCGTCGGATCCTACATTAGTAAAACAATGTAGGCAAAAGTATGCGTTAGTAAATGGAATGTACTAAGTATGAGGCAATATGCATAAACATGGGGCATGCTAGTAAAATAACTTAAATCAAATAGGCATGATCATAATGAGACATTTAAAAGCTTTATAGTCAAGAAATGACATGAAGTTCATAGGCGTAGTCAAATACATAAGTATAAAGAATATAAGAAAACTTTAAAGAAACATAATCATTTTGTGGGATATTAGTTTTAACCGACAATAAGACCATGAGAGCTATATCATGGAATCCGGTATATCCCTCATACCGAAAGAAGGGGAAACTATTTGCCAAGGTAGAATTCGTACACATCATCATATGTTAAAGTGGATCCACTAGCTAGGTCATTTAAGACAATCCTATGGGGGCACGTAGTTTGGGACTAAAGGTTGCTACTAGAGACTATCCTATTTGAGTCTCCACCTCAAAGCCCTCTCGGTGCTAAGTCTAAATCCCAACGGAAAAGATAAAAGTCAAATAGCAATTTAACATAGGAAAATGCAATGGTCAACACCAATTCACACATTTCAAGATCAAAACATAGAATAGCTCCTTAAACATAATTCAACATGGATGAGAAAAATTTTCATCAATGTGAATTCTTTTATGAGAAATACCTTTCACAATCATGATCATCATAGTAAGTGAGAAATCCTTTCACAGTAACATTGATACTTTCCTCTCAAAGCATCCCCAAATCACTGATAATCATTTCATAAAACATGCCTATTTTCATAATTTCATAATTCATATATTCATGGGTTCATCATAGGATGATAGTTGAAAATCATGATTTAGGCATGGGTCAATGTAATTTCAACTAAATATCATAGACTAACATCAATTCATGCATTAGAATACTTAATTAATCAAAATAAATCATAATTGAAAGAAACTCATATTCATGCATTTAAAACCCTAATTTGATCCATTAGAAATTGAGTTGGGAAATTGATATCTTTGGGAATCCCATGGCGGAAAGCACTCCATGGGCGAATACACACATACCTTGTTGCTAGAAGCCAAAAAGAATGGAGGATTGGAGACTTGAAGGGAACCCTAGCTCTTCTTCTTCTTCCTTGGGCTTGAGAGGTTTTTGGGGGGATGAACTTGGTCAATCTTTAGGGATTTAGAAGAATGAGTTGAAAAATGGGTGAATTGGGGGTAGAAAACATTTATATAGGGTTTAGGGTAGAAGACAAAACGACATAGTATAGGGTTAAAACAATTAGGAAAAGACAAAAAAACTACTTTAAAAATAACTCCCGAGCCTACCTATGGTTCAGACCAGGACAATCCGTATTGTCTTGGTCAGCTGTAGGTGAGGTTCAGAAACCTGATTTTTAGACCATCAAACGACGGGATCCATGTACGGTTCGTAGGTCTACCTACGGTCCGTACATGGCCAACTGTAGAAATCACTTTAAGCCTTAAAATTTAACTAAGTTTGAGAGTGATCTACGAGACCTACCTACGACTCGTACATAGAGCGATGGGCCGTTTTGACGAACCATAAAAAGGGGTTCTGAAACTTGATTTTTTTGAAAATTATTTCTCCACTACCTACGGATGTCATCTACGGTCCGTAGGTACTCCTACCAATCATAGATTATGTCTGCAACCCGAAATCTGCATTTTTCCTCTTTTTCAAGTCCGAGGTGTTACCGTCTTGTTATGTTATGATTTTCATAATACTTGCAATATTATATTTATTTTTTCAATTCTTTTCTTATATCCGCATTTACCCTTGTCGAGGATTATAAGGGCTGACCTATCATGGTGAAATGATACAGGTGTTATCACATTCGATTTTTGAATCATGACAAATATAATACAACATACATTATGAAACAATACATACCCATCCAAACATAAAGTTAGGTTTCTACTTTCCCCACAAGTAACATGCACTCAGGAGGTAGGAAAACATAAACAAATTGAACACGTTGGTTTAATAACGGCCTACCAGTTGTTGGAACCAAACCGTCCAAGTGTGTATATGGAATGAAGGAAGGTGAACCAAGAAAGCTACACACACCTTTTCTTTGAATCTCTTCATCCTAATGTTGAAAACCCTTATGTGGTTGGAACATTTTCCACCTCAAAAATATCCCAATTCTTGATAAATATTTTCAAGAATTGGTTTTTTTCACTTTTTTCTTTCCTTCTTGTACTTGCCCCTAAGAAAAATACCCAACTTCTTGAAATTTCAACTATAAGGGGCATGAACCTGTGAATTTACTTGTCAATCTTCAGTTTTTTTTGACACCCATTTCAGTTTTCCTCTTGTTTTCATTTGGGTATCTCTTAATTTCTTGAATTTTTGGTTCTAAATCTTGGTTTTTTTTTTTGGTTAAAATGGTGGGGGCTTTGTCTGTTGTGGGTTCACCTATGGTGGATTCCCATTCTAGCCCTTGTTTGTGTTTGGATGCTCTGCCTACTTGCAGTTTGGGTATTGGGGATTCACTTGGTAGGAAGCAGAAGCAATTGCCAAGATTGGGAACAATGGAATTGAGTACTTCTTTTGTAGATTTGAGGTTTTCAGCAAAATGTGTTAAGGGTAATTACAAGAATTTGAAGAAGCAGACAAAGGGTAGGAAGAATCTTAGGATTGTTAGTGATTTAGGTGGGCAGTATGAAGAAAGCTTTAGTGACATTAAAACGGTAAGCAAGCTTTAACATTTCAACTCATTTTTTGAGATAGAGGACTCATTTAAGTGTCTCTAATTTGTTTGAGATTGAAACTTAGTTGTTTTGCACATTTGCTTACATTCTTGTGATTTGCATGTATGACTGGTCACTAATTGTTGTTAGTATGACTTCCTTACCACTGTATTTGCTTTACATACTTCATTGATATGCGTTAGTTGAGCGGAGGGTCTATCGGAAACAACTTTTCTATCTTCACAAGGTAGGTGTAAGAATGTTTACATCTTCCCCAAACTCTTGTGGGTTTACACTGGGTATGTTGTTGTTCATTGGTCCTACTGCAATTAATGTTGAGATATAATGAGTAATTAAGTAACTAAAAGTGTGATAAGTTGATAAGATAGTCAGACAGTTAAACAATTTAACTCGTAGAGTATTCAAACATGAATTATATTTGTTTCCCCTCTTTGCTCAATGGTACACATTGTGTTTACACCACCCTCTGGTTGAAGCAAACGCCAAATATGATCTGATGTTGAGACTACATATGGGTTGTACTTTAATTAGGAAATTTAGAAGTTTAATACTGCCGTTATTGATTCCAAGACAGGAAAGGAGAAGTATATTAGTGAGAAAATTATTGTTTACTTCCTTTAGGTGGAGTATTTGTAATGAACTTCTTGTTGCTTAATATAGTCCCAATGGAAGGGAATAATATATAGTTCCTCTCCTTCCATATTTTCAAAGGCTAAAAAAGCTAGGTGGAAGAATATCTTAACCCATACAATTTTACTTGTGCTCCTCTGTTATTTTCTTTCTTGAAAGGGGAAAAAGCAATTGTAGCATTCAGAAAGGAGGGCAGTTGTTTATTGGCTGTCTGAATTCTTTGCTCGTGAGGTTTCAAGTTTTTTTTTTTTTTTTGGATCTTTTTTTAGTGGTGAATATGAACTGTTTAGCCTATTTGTTGTGCTATCAATATTTTCATTGTATCAATGATCTAGATCAAATGTATCATAATACATACTATCATAGTATCACCCTGCACTTCCAGACGTGGATGCAGCGTTTTGGATATTGTTTCATCTGATAGAGAAGGTGGCACTGTCATGTGAAGATAAACTCTTTTGACACTTTTCCTCTAAATGGCATGTTACAAACGCATCAACCTTGTGAGGACAAAACCCCAACTTGTTTATTCGTCTTAGACAGATGCCAATATTAGTTTAAGAGCTATTTCTTTCTGAATTTCTTGCTATTTGAATTCCTCATTCTAGAGCAATTAAAGCATCGATATAGGTCATGCTGAAAACAACATTGATGATTATGCTAGTAGTGATGACCTTTCTAGTGTTGTTATCTTTGAAAACATGAAAAACAAAAGGACATCCAATCTGCTTGATTTATAACCTAGTCGAATAGTAGCCTTCATTAATCTATTATTCATCATAGCACTCCAAAGGTTGTGCACAACTTTTTTAAGATACATTCATTTAACTACCAGAAGTTTCGTTACATTACAAATATCCTCTGGCGTAAGGAATTTGAAATATACCTTCCAAGTTCAGATGATATTTTCCTTCGTTGATTATAAAATATTCTTTTGAACGTCAATATTTCTTTTACATCCTGCCCATTGACACCAATTTATTTCTACTCTCATACTTTGTTGCTTAACAATATCTGAAACATTTGCATTTTTTTCTGCAGCAAATTCTCAACTACTTCACATATAAAGCAGTGAGGACTATTTTGAACCAGCTTAATGAAAGGAACCCTCCACAATATCAATGGTTCAATGAGTAAGTACATACTTCCCGTCCAACTTTTTTATATCTTTTTATGGATAAGAGTGTGTCTTATGGTCTATTGTGACATTATTTGATTGACTTTAGATCAGTGTTATCAACAAAAAGCGCAAAAACGTTCTAAGGTCTGTTGGGGCTTTAAGCAACTTAAATGAAAAAAGGCTCAGAGGGAGAAAAAATATAATATAAATGTTTAGTCCAAGACTAATAATTATAAACATGAATGACAAATATATGAACAAAGAAATTGAAAAAAAAATTACGATAAAGTGAAATATCAATTGTTTAGTGTCACCTCTTCAGAAGAGGCTCATTGGCAAGGAAAAGTATGTCTTAGAACTCTAATGACATCACTGAAGTGCACATTAAGCGAGGCAAAGCGCTCAACATGTTTCGAGCCTCGCTTCAGGACTTAAGTGCGCTTTAAGCACACCTTTGACAACACTGTTTTAGATTACCAGCGTGACACTAGTGCTGGTTCTCATATTATCAAACATGAATGCCTAAATCTAGAGTTATATCCCGTAGTCTTGATATTGTATGGCTAAACCGCTAAAAGGAGCAGTAGTCACTACAAGTACTGATGTCATTCGTTTGAGCTTGTTCGCTTTATTTCCTGACTATCTATTATTCAACAGTTATGTTACAGCAAATAAGCCTAGCGATGGAAAGCATTTCATTCGTAACCTTGCAAAGGTAAGTCTTATATAAAACCTTGACCTCCATTTATGTATATAACGAGTCATAATTTAATGCAATCTCGGGACATCGCATCTTTGGATGGACCATCTCCGAGCTCTGGAATAAGGAATTGCAAAGAGAAGGAAAAAAAATTGTTGACACTTTTTTACCATATTCTTGACAGGAGAAGCAAGAACTCGCTGAAAAGGTGATGGCAACACGGCTCAGTCTGTATGCGAAGTGGATAAAAGTATGAATCGTAGTGCTCTCTTTTTGCTTCAAAACGTTGTGAAAGTATATAGCCATGTTGGACATGGAACAGTTATACTTATCTTATTTCTATTTTTGCCACTAGAAATGCGATCATGAAGAGATATACAACAGAATATCTGATCAAAATGTGGAAGTGATGCGTGAACGACTCATGGAGACTGTGATTTGGCCATCGGATGACACGAACACAGGGAAGAAATAACTTCATTGGCCATTGCATGCTGTTGATTTCACTTCACTTTCCTCTTTCAGATTCTGTTTCTATTAGCTTTTCCACTGAATATTCCCAGTAAAGTTGATGTTATATTCTTCTCAGATCATGGGGATTCTTGAACTTAAATTGTATATAAAAGGGACTTTGTATATCATATTCAGTATATTATTTTAGAGTTAGTTGACCTCTTATAGAAAAGACATATATGCACTAAGCAAAGGAGACATTTTGTGGCAAATTTGTCGCCGCAAAAACATTTAGGGACAATTGAGTAATCGCTAATTCCCTTACCAACTATTCATATAGAGTGTTGATTATAAGTACCCATATTTATTATTGTTGCTAGATATAATATGTTGACAAGTATATTATTGCTGCTAGTTTTCGATATTACAATTTCTGTCATTTTTTTATCACAAGATACATGTATCTGAAGTGTCCAGATACGTGTATCTAGGATACATGCTAAGCAAAATCACACACATAATGATTCTAGAGGATCTATCATATCACTGATTAAAAAAATTTCAAAATCATTTTTTTGAGCATCAACAATCTTTTCATTGCCTCTTCCATGAACTTGAATTTCTTCTCCCGTTTCTATTAATTTGAATTTCAATATTTTTTGGGATCAACAATGACAAGTACAAACTTTTATGAGATACATAGAAAAAATAAGATAAGATACATAGAAGAAACAGTGCAGATACAATGAAGAATCAGTTCAAATACATTAAAAAAAAATAGAACAAACAATATCAATTGAAAGTAGATAAAAGAAAAACCTAAATCAATGAACTTTCTAGAAAATAATTTGGTATAATTATCCAAAATTAGAAAAAAAAAATATCAATTGAAAGCTATACAAAGTTAGATACATGACTTAAATAATAGTTGAATCAGTTTACAAACCTCAACAATTTGATTTGTATTACACCATTTTTCATTCAGTTTTAAATGGGTTAAATGAAGAAGATCGTGTGTGGCAGAAGGAGGAGAGAGAGAGTTGAGTTGAGGTGGAGTTAAAACATGGATTAGGGAGATAATTAAGTGGGTAAATACAATAAGGGCTTTGTTTTAGGCTAATTTCAAATAGCAATGTATCTCAATGGTTGTTTTTAAAGTTGGACTGAAATGCTCACTTCCATTTGTAAAGTTGTTCATTGGGGCTCAATCCCTAAGGAATGAGCCTCACAAAGGACCCTATATGTAACGCTCCAAACTTTGGTTGCTAAACACCCACATTGCAGTGTGCACTGCAATGTTGGTGTTTAATATTCAAAGATTTTGAGTGTTACATTGTAGGTGTGATTGTACAAAGTAATAAATGAAAGAAAAAAATATATATTTAAGAACTGTGGCATGCATGTCATGGCATATCAATAGATTTCATGATATATTCAACCTATTTGTCTTGATGGATTACATACATATCATGCAGGTCAACATAATTTTAAAGCTACAAACATACAAGAGGGAAAAATAAGTTTCCAAACTATAACATGCAAGTCATAACAAATCAATATAATTTCATGACATTTTCAAATTACCTATTATGTTGGATTACTCACAAATTATATCGGATCATCATGATTTCAAAGCTACAAACACAGAAAAGGAAAATATACACATTCTAGAATTGCAACATGCCAGTAATGATAATTCAATGTATTTATTATATTATAGAGATGAAAGAAATTGATATAACAAAAAAGAAGAAGATTGTGTGCTGTATTAAACCTAGTTATTTTATTGGATTACTTACAAAACTATGTCGCATCATCATGATTTTAAAGTTATAAACAAAGACAAGGAAAAAATAAGCATAATAAATAAATGTGTCATTTAACTTGAACTCAACTGACATCTATACCCTCCAACTTTGGGTATGCAGATATAGAGATTTAAACTTGTATAAAGTTGAACAAGTAGACACACACGTCCTACATGGCATAATACAAATCAATTTGAGTGTATCACACGCGAATTTTCATGTAGGATGCGTATGTGTACTTGTTCAATTTTATACAAATTTAGATGTTTATTTGTGCACACCCAAAGTTGAACGGCATATATGTCAATTGAATTCAAGTTAAAGGGCACATTTATGTGTTATGCCAAAAAAATATATGTTTCAAAACTATGACACGCAAGTCATGAGAAACTAGTACGACATGTTGTACTCAACTTAGTATCATTTGGATTACTCACAAATCATGTCGAATCAACCTGATTTCAAGCTACAAACAAATAAGAGAAAAAAATGCCTTATGTTATATGTAAGAGAGAAGTATTGAAAACACTCGTGGGGGTAGGGGGGAGCGAATTATTAGTTCCGTCACTAAACTATTGACAGCCTTAAAAAACCCCTTTACTTGACTAACTGAGCTTAATCATATCCCTATCATTCTATACACAAAAACGTCTTATTTTCGCACGTACACATGAATTTTTCTATTGAAGTATATATATAAAAAATTAAAAATCAAACCTGACTAAAGTTCACACATAATTTTTCTGTTGAAGTATATATAAAAAAAATTAAAAATCAAATCCGAATAAAGTTCATACCGTCTCTTCTACCTAAGCGACTCTTTCACACTAAAGTTTCTCTTCAATCTCACAACATAACCATTTGATTTCCATGAAAATCAAAGGGTTTTAACCTAGAAAATGTTGATTAAAGTATTGATAAGAATCTGCTTTGTTATTTCTTTATTTTGTTAGCATTTTTTTACTAATTAAATTTCAATTTGGAATTTGCTAACGCTTTATTTGTTACTATATTTTGCTCATCTTATTAAGTATCGTCTTCAAAAGGTTAGTATCTTCTTCGATATGAATTAGCTAGGGCTAGGATTTGGGTTTGCTTGAACTTTGTTTGAAACAGTCTACGCAACCGTTAAATGTGGAGACAATTTTTCATGCGATTGCTGGAGTCAAATCAGCAAAGCATATTGCAACTTTGATGCTATCACTTTGTTATAATTTTTGTCACTTTGTTGTTATTATTTTTATCTCCAAGTATGTATTTGATTGTGAAAATATTGAATATATTTGTGTGGTGCTATAACTTTGTTGTTAAAATGTTGAATGTTTGTGTAGTGCATCTGATCAAAGTGTTATAGAATCTTGTCAGTAAAGACTTATAAAAAAGATGGTGTTTTGATTCTTATAAAAAGATGATCAAGTTATAATTTTTATCAAAGTATTGTCCAATTAGAGTTCTTATAAAAAGAAGGTCAAGTTAGAATTCTTATTGAAATATTGTCCAATTAGGATTCTTATAAAATGACGGTCAAGCTAAAATTCTTATTAAAATATTATCTAATAAGAATTCTTATTAAAATACTATCCAATTAGGATTCCTATAAAAAGATGGTCAAGTTAAAATTCTTATAAAAAAAAGATGGACTAGAAAGGGAGCACTAGCTATCCTGCGCTAGTCTTAAGCTGATTAAGCTAGATAATAATAGTCTTAAATATTGTCTAACTCTTAAAAGTTGCTAATTTATTTACTTTTTAAACTATTGCTTATTATCTTAAAATTTTAAATTTTAGGGTTTATAGTGACTACTACATACTTCAACTTTAAATGAAAAATTAAAAGGTTGTTGATGAGTAAAATATGGCCCCTCATATATGTTGGAGGTAGAATTGAATACTCATTTAGCATTAATTTTGATCATGTATTTATCCCAAAACTAGTAGATATTGCTAAGGAAGTTGAGATTACTAAGTTAGGAACAACTTATATTGCATCCTAGGGTGGTTTTTTGATAAATTTAACAATGATAGAAATTTGCTAGACCTTGATGTACAATTAAATAATAGAGATACAATAGATATATATGTGTGCAATGACTCTAATTTTAAGAAGGATATAAGACCTAATAAACTTACTGTAGTTGGCGGGCATGACGATGGTCAGTCATCAAAGCCAAGTGGAGAAAATAGAGAATCTGTTAGTATTTTTATTCTAAATCCACTAGTACTTAATGCAACATCAACCACAAATCTAGATCTAGCAAATCTTTCTTCTCCATATTCTTCTAAAAGGCTGAACAAGCTGCTAGTGATGATTTTGAAGGGTGTAAAGAAGCTGCTAGTGATTATTTAGAGGGATATAACTCCACTGATGATGACTCTAAAGAAGAAGGAAGTAATGCATTTGAATCTAAATTCTCTGATGATTATGAAAGTGATGTTTATGAAGAATTTAGGATGGTGAGAGAAGACTAAGGGAATATAATAAAGCAAAAAACCTTAAGGCTCATGCTAAGAAGAAACTAGATGAACTTCTTGGTGATGCTAGGTCAGACGAAGGCTATAAAGATATTGATAAATAGAAAACAAATTTAAAAGACAAATAGGAAGGTGATGATGATGAGCCATATTATGACTCATCAAATGTAGATAGTTTTGTTAGTGAATCTAAAGGTGAGAAAGTTAGTGATGATGGAGAAGATAGATGGCAGTTGAGGGCTAAGAGAAATAATAACAAAATAGCCTATGATTCGGATTGTGAAAAGTTATTTGACAGGTTGGTCAAGTATTTGAAAATGTTAATGAATTTAGCAAAACTTCAACCAAATATGCATTAAAGAAAGGGTCCAGCTAGATAAGAAGAAGTATGATAAAAAAAAAGGTAAGGGCAAAGTGTAGAAAAGGTAGTCCATGAATGATATTGGCTAGCAGGAAAGGGAGGAGTACAAATTTCTCAGTCAAGATATACAATCCTAGACACAAATATCATATGACCACCACCAACTTCTTGTGCAACTCTAAATTTTTGTTCAAGCATTACAAAGAGAGGATCATTTCTCAACCTACAATTAAAGGTGGGAAATACAATAGCTCTTGTATTTTCACCCTTTAATTGTAGGTTGAGAAATGATCCTCTCTTTGTAATGCTTAGACAAAAATTTAGAGTTGAACAAGAAGTTGGTGGTGGTCCTATGACATTTGTGTCTAGGATTATATGTCTTGACTGTGAAAGTGATACTCCTCCCTTTCTTGCTAGCCAATATCATCCATGGACAATCTTTTCTATACTTTATTCTTACCCTTTTTTTATCATTCTTCTTCTTATCTAGTTGGATCCCTTTCTTTAATGCATATTTGGTCAAAGCTTCTTTAAATTCAATAACATTTTCAAATATTTGACCAACCTGCCAAATAGTTTTCTCACAATCTAAATCATTGATTGTCCCGTTACTCTTTCTCCTAAACCTCAATTGCCCTCCTTCTTTTCCATCATCAATAACTTTCTCACCTTCAGATTCACTAACAAAACTACTACATCTAATGAGTCATAATATGATTTATCATCATCACCTCCCAATTTATCCCTCAAATTTGTTTTCTTTTTATCAATGTCTTTATAGCCCTCATCTAATCTAGCTTCACCATAGAATCCATCCACTTTCTCCTTAGCAAGAGCCTTAACTTTTTTTTTCCCTTTAATTATATTCCTTTAGATCTTATCTCACTACCCTAAATTCTTCATGAACATTACTTTCATAATCATTAGAGAGTTCAGATTTAGATTCTTTACTTCCTTCTTCAGAGTCACAATCAATGGAGTTATATTTCTCTAAATAATCACTGGCAACTTCTTTATACCTTTCAAAGTCATCACTGATAGTTTATTCAACCCTTTTAGAAAAGTATGAAGAAGAAGAATTTGTTAACTTTAGATCTGTAGTTGTTGTTGCATTAAGTACTGATCGATTTGGAATATGAATAATGATAAATTCACAACAAAAAAAATTAAAAAACTGGTAACTTGGATGACAAACTCTCTATTTTCTTCATTTGTCTTTATGACTAACTATTACTATCCCCACCAACTACAGTAAGTTCAGTAGGACATATATCCTCCTCAAAAGTAGAGTCATTGCACACTTATATCGCTATTGTATATCCATTATTTAATTGTACACGAAGATCTAACAAATTCTTATCCTTTGCTAATTTTATCAAAAAATCACCTTTAAGTGCAATATAAATTGTTCCTAACTTAGTAATTCCAAATTCCTTAGCAATATCTACTAGTTTCGAGATAGACAAATGATCAAAATCAATGTTAAATGAGTATTCCGTCCTACCTCCAACATATATAGGGGGTCATATTCCATTGATCAACAACCCTCCAATTTTCCATCTAAAATTGAAGTAGTATAGTAGCCATTATAGAACCTACAATTTACAAAATTAAGACAACAAGCAACAATTTTAAAAAGTAAAGAAATTAGCAATTTTTAACAGTTAAAGAGTGAGACAATTAGACAATTAGGCAATAATAGAAAATAGGAGACAACGCTTTACTGTCAAAATGTCCAACATTGTTTCGTCTAATGCTATTACTCATACCAATTTAATCTTATTTTTGTTGTTTAAGATGAAGATGATGTATTAGCAATGATTACTGTAAGGACATCATCTTTTGCTTGATTTAGTGTAGAGGTGTCACCTATAAAGTTAATTTCTAGCTTTTCTTGTGGACAATGTGAGAGAAGTTCACAACCTAATCATGTTTGGCTAGGACAGAAAAGTCAAAGATTCTCTCATGACATATTACCTCCGAATTTAACTGTTCGTAGACTATTTTAAATAAAGCCCAAGCAAATTTAGATTGAAGCCCTACCAAACTCAAATCGAAGAAGATGCTAACCTTTTGAACATTATGCTTAAAAAGATGAGAAAAATATGACAACAAACGACGCTCTAGAAAATTCAAACATAAATTTAATCAGTAAATAAAGCGCTAACAAAATCTTAAAAAATAAAGAAATAACAAAGGAGATTCTTATCAATACTTCAATCAAAATTTTCTAGGTTAAAACCCTTTGATTTCCATGAAAATCAAATGGTTATATTGTGAGATGGGAGAGAAACTTTAGTGTGGAAGAGCCGCTTAGGTGAAAGAGATGCTTATATTATATATAATAATAATAATAATAATAATAATAATTATTCTTGAGAAATAAAGGGAAAGCCAGAGTGGAATGTGATTGTGATGGTAATGTCCCTTATTGAATTGTCAAATCTTGTCATCTTTGCAAAACGCTCTCTTAGGTATGACAACGCCGCCACCATAAAACCTTACTTTTGACTGTCTCCGGTGGCAATGGCCACCACTTCTCCGGGACAGCCACCCGCTACGCAGGAAAACACACAAGATCCTACACCAAAACAAAATTATACAGCAACCTTGCGCCCATCACCAATTATCAAAAAGCCAATTCCTTATAAACCTATTACCTATCTACATGGAGAGCCTAAAGTTATTTGGAAAGAGGAGGAAGTAGATTAGATGATTCAAAACGAAAATTTACAGTATGTTATCGGGAAATTTTCGTGTGAATGGCCTGACATCCAGGATCTACGCAGACTAATATCGAAATAGTGTGAATTGAAGGGAGAATGCAATATTGGACTATTGAGCAGTAGACATGTATTGATTAGAACTTCTAATTTAGAGGATTATGTGAATCTTTTGTCAAAACCAGCTTTGTATATAGCTCATAGGAACTGGACATGCCCTATGAGAAACTCTAAAGTGGGAACCCTTATTTGATTCGAAAGAGGAAACAACGACGGTTATTGCATGAATCTCGTTTCCATCACTACCCCTAAATTTCTTTGGGAAGGAGGCAATTTTCTCTCTTGCCGCAACTGTTGGTAAGCCCTTACAAGTAGATTTTGCAACTAGAAATCAAACGAGGCTAAGTTGTGCAAGAGTGAAGGTGGAGGTGGATTTACTTAGGGAGTTCCCCAAAAGAATCAATGTCAGAGTGAGGAAACAATCTGGGGAGATCACCGAAAGTGGGTGTGAATCAAATATGATCATGTACCTAAATATTTCAAGAATTGTAGGATCCAAGGGCACAATGATCAACAATGCTACACCATATATCCGAGTTTTATCCACTAAAGAAGGAGGGGGATAACGTAGAAGATGAAAAGAGGAAATCTAAGGTGGATGATACGCAAAAAGGGGAAGCTGAGAAGGAGAAGGAGAAGGAGAAGGAGCTTGAGCAGTTTAAGAACCAAAAAATAAAGAAATACGGGAAAGGATGGCATCAGAAAAGGAGGAAACCTGAACAAATATGGTACAAAAAACTAGACGGACAGGACCTCAAAGACAAGATAACAAACAATCAATTTGATGCTCTAGTGGAGCATGAATCAGAAATCAAGAGTAGCGACAAGGAGAAGGAATGCACAAGCAGTGAAAAAGAGAGGAGAGAAAGGTTAAATCCACAAAGAGTTGGGTAAATGATTCTTTTACACAACAAAAGAAGAAAAAAGCAGGGGAGATTGACTCATATATAGGAGTAGCAAGTACTTCGGAGAAGGAAGATGCACCCACTCCACAGTGTGATGAAAAGAAGAACAAAGAGGTGGAAGATGAAGGTAGTACAAATAAAGATGGCGACTCATGGCAGGAAGAGAGAGGGGCAAGCCTAGAGAAAAATATCGTGGAACATAAGACTCCAAATATGGGTCCTGATAAGGATATAAAAGTACCAGATCTCCAAGGACTGGCTGCGGATCAAATAGAAATAAGGAGAGACATTGAAGAAGATAAGGACTTGGAGGAGAACATGAAAAGTTCAACAAGGAATGGGGATTTATCTCCCAGGCAGATTAATAACATGAAGAGTGGAAAGAAAACTATCCCTCTTCAAGTTAGAACAAGGCGTAGCAAGGATAAATATTATAATAATGATCAATGATAGGAAAGACTACCTTCTGGAATATAAGATCTGTTAATACTCTTAAGGCTTTTGGGAGATTAATAGAAATCATTCAAAAACAAATTAGGATTTGATAATGCATTCTGTAATTTTTCAGCAAAGATATGGTTATTCTGGGAAGATGGATGGAATGGACAGATTATTAGAGACATTATGCAACATGTGACACTAAGCATCAACTATAATAATGTTGATTGTTTTATAACAGTGGTGTATGCTAGATGTAATACTTTGGAGAGACTGAAATTATGGGAAGAGATGGAGGACATAGCAATGCAACATCAAAAGACTTAGATGATTGGAGGGGATTTTAAAGTAGTGATTAACGAAGAAGAAAAACAAGGAGGACTTCCTTTTACTCAGGTTGAAGTAATGGATTTTGCACAATGCATCAATAATTGAGGATTGGCGGAGATCAAATATTCAGGCAGCAAATTTACACGGTGGAATAGAAGAATCGAAGAACACTGTATTTTAAAAAGGCAAGATAGAGTAATGGGCAATCAGGAGTTCATGAACATGTTACCTTCATCAAAGGTTCATCACTTGATTAGAAGGGAATAAGATCACGCACCGCTATATGTTGTTTGTAACACTATTGTGGAGCCAGTGAGGTGAAACGACCCCAAAAATGCCCGAAAATGTGCTTCGGAAACACCTATAATTGTAATTTCCATATATCTCAAAATCCGTGCATGATTTCGGAAATTCGACTTCATATTCTTATTTGTGGGGTCAAATTGAGTGGGAGATGGGTCTAACCCGAATTTTAGAGCAACCGTATCAAAATTCGAAAATCGCAAAAATTGCGATTTGGAGGGTCAACTTTAAAGGGGCATATCTCTTAGCACACAAGGAACTGGAAGGGCTGCAAACTATCAAATTAAAGCTCTTTGAGTTAGCTTTCCAACGCACTTGGTTTCACCTTAGTCCGAGTTAGGATGAGGGAGTTATGACCATTTTCGTAAAACCTGTCTGTGCAGATTTGCAATTTCCAGTGAGCTATTTTTTTAGGCGGGTTGGAGACGTTTTTTTTTATAAAAAGGGGATATGTCCCATACTTAGTCATTTTTCTTAACTCCAAAAACACTCTCTAAGCCCTCTCCAAAAATTCCCAAGATCTTCAACCAAATTCAAACATCTCAAGCTCTAATTCCGGATTCAAGACTCAATCTCAAGCTTCGATTCTCCATTCCAATCTTCATCAAGGATTCTCCAAAGTTGAGGTATGTGGGTTTGATTGTGGAAACCTTCCTTTCCACAAGTCCAACCATTTATCCTCTATTTCTACTCCAAGTTTATGGGTCCTTATGATTATTATGAACTCTTGAATTATGGAATTACTACTACACACCCTATTATGGTCCATTTTGCATATTATCATGAAATGGAATTATTATGTGATGTTTATGGTTTACATGCTTCCATGATCAAATTATGAAGGTTGATATATATATGTATGTTGTTGGTGGGCTGATTTATATGGATTTTGGAATTGGTTGGACTTAGTATTCTTGAAATACATGATTTCATTTACATGAACAATTGCCCACCTTGTGTTTGATAAAATGCCCATTTATAGAATTCTTAGGAAAGGGAAGGTCCAAGGTACGTCCTATGAGTCGGATGGTTATGTAATTACTGAAATGATGATGAAATGGACACATGTATATGATTTTCTCTATATAAGTGTTGTGAGTCGACCAAGCCTAGTACGGGGGGTAGTAGGCCCGTATAACCGTATCGAGGGGTTGGTACCTTGGTTGCCTAGTACGGGGGGGTAGTAGGCCCGTATAAGGCCCGTATCGAGGGGTTTGTACCTTGGTCCCTAGCTCGGGGGGTGGTAGGCCCGTGTAACCATATTGAGGGGTTTGTACCTCTTTCGCCTCTCCAAGGGGGTGGTAGGCCTTGGAAATACTATATTGATGGTCACTCGCCACACATGTACTACGTCCCACTAAATATGATTTTTATGTAAGCATCATTATACATATCATTTCATTAATATGCTATCTATTGGGTATGATTACGCATTTTTTTCTATGATGTCCATCTAATGTAGCATTGCATTGCATCCCATATACTTAGTACATTCAAATGTACTAACGCATACTCTATGCCTACATGATGTCACCATGTAGGGACCGGAGCACCGCTTGACCATCCTCCTCCGCGTGGCTAGTACGATTTTCTATAGTGGTTATTGGTGAGTCCTCCATTTCGGGGACGTTGCTCATGATCTTTTGCTATGTATAAAACTTTTCCTTTCTAGTTATGTTTTGACTATGAGGGTGAGCCCGGTAGTTTGTCTTGGCCCCCGCTAAGTACTCATGTTTAGAGGTGGTGTTGGACAAGTTGTGTATTATGCTTGAGCTTGACTCATCTATGGTATTTATGTATCATTTCTTTTTTTTTTGCTCCCTTAGTCCCGATTTCCCCCTTGATTATGCTTATCGTTTATGGTCATTTAATTGCTTCCGCGACCAAGGATGTGTAATGATACGCTATGAGGCTTGTTTGGGGTTCCTTCGGGTTCCCCATTCGCCGGTCACATCTAGGCCCTAGGCTTGGGTCGTGACAAACTTGGTATCAAAGCACTAGGTTGAATGATTCTCGGAGTCCAACACACCGCGTTGATTAGAGTCCGATTCATGGTTGTGTTGTGCACCACAACTATGAGTAGGAGGCTATGAGACGTTTTAGGAAATGTTTCCCTTCTCCAAGTTCTAAGTCGTGCTGTAGAAGTTGAATTAAGTTCTTCCCTAACGGTTGTTCTTTGTTATGTTAGATCATGCCTAATACAAGAGGAAGACGAGCCCGCGCACCCGAGGAACAACCGACCAATGGGGATCTTCGTGATGCCCTTACTTTATTTGCACAAGCTATGGCTAATCAAGCCAACCACGGGACCCAAGCCCCTCAGGCTCCTACCCCGGCATCTCGGGTGAGAGACTTCGTGCGGATGAATCCCCCAGAATTCTATGGGTCTAAGTTAGATGAAGACCCTCAAGAGTTCATTGATGAAGTCCACAAGATATTAGCTATCATGGGCGTGAGGTCAGAAAATAAGGCGGAGTTGGCGGCCTACCAACTAAAAGGAGTGGCCCAAATATGGTACAACCAATGGAAGAGAGAGAAGGGGGCAAACTATGTGGTGCCTTGGGAAGAGTTCAAAACGGCTTTCCTTAATCGATTTTTTCCTCTAGAGCTTAGGGAAGCCAAATTGGTGGAGTTCATGAATTTAAAACAAGGATCTATGAGTGTGAGGGAGTATGCCCTCAAGTTTAACCAACTTTCAAGATATGCTCCACACTTGGTTGCCAACTCACGGTCTAGAATGAATAAATTCGTGATGGGTGTGTCCGACCTAGTGAGTGAAGAATGCCGGTCCGCAATGTTGATTAGTGACATGGACTTGTCCCGCTTGATGGTCTATGCCGAACAAATGGAGGAGGAGAAGTTGAGGAAGAGGAGGGGTCATGAGGCCAAGAGGGCCCGTTTTGAGGGCAAGTTCCAAAGTCGAAGGGGAGGCCGATTTCATCAAGGCCAAGGGTCTTCTCATGCGCCCCATAGGGGGTTTGCCAATGACGTTCCAAGGGCCCAAGGTGTTGGTGGTATGGGTCCTAGTGATGTATGTCCGAAGTGTGGTAAGGGCCATGGTGGCCCGTGTTTGAGAAATACCGGTGCTTGCTACAGTTGTGGGGAAATAGGGCACAAGGCAATGGATTGTCCCCGAAATCGCAACAAGGGTAAGGAGGTCCGTCCACAAGGTGCCAATGCGGTTCCTTTGGGGAGAGGGGGCCGACAAGATGGTGCCCCAAGGCACAATCGATTTTATGCTTTGCATGGGAGGCAAGGGGTCGATGAAGTCCCCGATGTCGTTACCGGTATGTTGAAAATCTTTGACTTGGATGTATATGCACTAATTGATCCGGGTGCCTCTCTTTCTTTTGTCACCCCCTTTGTTGCCAAAAAGTTTCATGTTGAGCCCGACTTGTTGCGTGAGTCATATAAGGTGTCTACTCCTATTGGTGCATATATTGTTGCTAGGAAGGTCTATAGAAATTGTCCTATTTGCATCTTGCATAAAATATTGCCTTGTGATCTTGTTGAATTGAACATGGTCGATTTTGATGTTGTTCTTGGGATGGATTGGTTGCATGCATACTATGCTTCTATTGATTGTAGAACCCGTAGGGTCAAGTTCCAATTCCCAAGTGAACCCATTCTTGAGTGGGAAAGCCAAAATGTGGTAGTCAAGGGTAGATTCATCTCTTGCATTAAAGCCCGTAAGTTGATCTCTAAGGGGTGTCTCTATCACCTTGTGAGGGTTAGGGATGTGGAGTCCAAAACCCTTCTTATAGAGTCGGTTCCGGTCGTAAATGAATTCCTTGATGTCTTTCCTAATGACCTTCCCGATGTTCCTCCCGAAAGGGAAATAGATTTTGCCATAGACCTCCTCCCCGATACTCAACCCATTTCTATTTCCCCTTACCGTATGGCCCCGGCGGAGTTAAAGGAGTTGAAAGAACAATTGAGGGACTTGTTGGAGAAGGGTTTTATTAGACCTAGCCAATCACCATGGGGTGCACCGGTGTTGTTTGTGAAGAAGAAAGATGGGTCCCTTAGGATGTGTATCGATTACCGGCAACTCAATAGGGTCACCGTCAAGAATAAATATCCTCTTCCTAGGATTGATGACTTGTTCGACCAATTGCAAGGGGCTAGCCACTTCTCTAAGATTGATCTTCGGTCCGGGTATCATCAAGTGAAGGTGAGGGAGGGTGACATTCCCAAGACAGCCTTCCGGACTAGGTAATGGACATTATGAATTTGTGGTCATGTCCTTTGGGTTGACCAATGCACCGGCTACCTTCATGGACCTAATGAATAGGGTCTTTAAACCCTACCTTGATTCCTTTGTTGTGGTCTTCATTGATGATATTTTAATCTATTCGCATAGCGAGGAAGAACATACGGGTCACTTGAGGGTTGTGTTGCAAAGATTAAGAGAGGAGAAGTTGTATGCCAAGTATGAAAAGTGTGAATTTTGGTTGAGGGAGGTTGCCTTCCTAGGTCATGTGGTGTCGGGGGATGGTATTAAGGTAGACCCTAAGAAGACCGATGTGATTAGAAATTGGCCTAGGCCATTGACCCCGTCGGATATTAGGAGCTTCTTGGGCTTAGCGGGTTACTACCGGAGATTTGTGAATGGGTTTTCTTCTATTGCTTCTCCCATGACTAAGTTGACACAAAAGAAGGCTAAGTTTGAGTGGACCGACGAGTGCGAAAGGAGTTTTCAAACCTTGAAAGATAAACTTGTGTCCGCTCCTATATTGTCACTACCGGATGGGCTGGAGGGATTTGTTGTGTATTGTGATGCTTCTAGAGTTGGCTTGGGGTTTGTCCTAATGCAAAATGGTAAGGTGATAGCCTATGCTTCTAGAACAACTCAAAAGTCGCATGAAAAGAACTATCCTACGCATGATCTTGAATAGCCAGCGGTGGTGTTTGCTTTAAAGATTTGCATCATTTAATTTGTATGGGGTACATGTCGATAGTGTTCACCGATCATAAGAGCCTCCAATATGTCTTCACCTCAAAAAAGATCTCAGACTTGAGACAAAGAAGGTGGCTAGAATTTCTTAAAATTATTTGATATGAGTGTGCATTATCATCCCGCGTAAAGCTAATGTGGTGGCGGATGCTTTGAGTAGGGTGTCTATGGGTAGCCTAGCTCATGTTGATTCTGGTGATAGGGAAATGGCTAGGGAGGTACATCGGTTGGCTAGGTTGGGGGTTAGGTTGGAAGAGGTTAGTAATGGTGGTGTGGTCGTTGTTGATGGTGCTAGGTCTTCCTTGGTTGTTGAGGTGATAGCAAAACAAGATCTTGATTCTTCCTTGTTTGAATTGAAGGCCTTGGTGAAAGAGAGCAAGGTGGAAGTTTTCTCCCAAGGGGGAGATGGTGCCCTTAGGTACCAAGGTAGGTTGTGTGTGCCTTGTGTTGATGGTTTGAGGGAGAAAATTCTTGAGGAGGCCCATAATTCTTCCTACTCCATCCACCCCGGTTCCACCAAAATGTATAGAGATTTGAGGGATGTGTATTGGTGGAGAGGCATGAAGAAGGACATTGCCAAATTCGTCTCCGGTTGTCATAAGTGTCAACAAGTCAAGGCCGAACATCAAAGGCCGGGTGGTCTAACCCAAGACATAGAGATTCCTACTTGGAAGTGGGAAGAAATTAATATGGATTTTGTAGTTGGTTTACCCAAGACTAGAAAGGTTTTGATTCTATTTGGGTGGTGGTTGATAGGATGACAAAATCGGCTCATTTTCTACCGGTAAAGACAACATATGGGGCGGAAGATTATGCAAGGTTATATATTCATGACTTGGTAAGGTTGCATGGGATTCCTCTATCCATCATATCGGACCGTGGTACTCAATTTACTTCACACTTTTGGAAGTCTTTTCAAAGGGGTCTAGGTACGAAAGTTAAGCTTACTACGGCCTTTCACCCGCAAACGGATGGACAAGCCGAAAGGACTATCCAAACACTTGAGGATATGCTTAGGGCTTGTGTATTGGAGCTTAAGGGTAGTTGGGATGATCATCTTCCATTGATTGAGTTTGCCTATAACAATAGCTATCATTATAGCATCGGTATGGCTCCTTTTGAGGCTCTCTATGCGAGGCGTTGTAGATCACCGGTTGGGTGGTTTGAGGTTGGTGAGGTGGCCTTATTAGGACCAGACCTAGTTATGGAGGCTCTTGAGAAGGTTAGGATGATTAGAGAAAGATTGAAGGTGGCCCAAAGTCGCCAAAAGTCCTATGCCGATGTGAGGAGAAGGGCTCTTGAATTCCGAGTTGGTGATTGGGTTTATTTTGAAAGTGACACCCATGAAGGGTGTGGTTCGTTTTGGTAAGAAGGGCAAGTTGAGCCCAAGATTACGTGGGTCTTATAAGGTGATTAGTGAGAATTTGCAAGGTAGCTATGAGTTGCGAATTTGCCTAGCGAGTGGATTTGGTTCATCCGGATTCACTGTGTCTATGTTGAGGAAGTGTGTGGGTGATCCGAAATGCCATTTGTGTCTCTTGATGTTGTGGGTGTTGTTGAAATATTTGACCTATGAAGAGGTTTCGTCCAGATTTATAAGACAAGTTGAATGAGGTGAGAAAACAAAGATGTGCTTCCATTAAAGTTCCTTTGGAGAAATCAACAAGTTGAAAGTGCTACTTGGGAGGCCGAAGCGGACATGCAAAGGCGATATCCTTATCTTTTCCACTCCACTCGAGCCTAAGGTATTGATCTGAGCCCTTTATAAAATCTCAGGTCTTAAGTTCAGCCCCATGTCATTGCATACATTCATGCTTAAGTTGACAAGTTCATTGTGGTTTTACAACTATGTTGAGGTTTTGAAATAAGGTGTAAGTGCATTGTTGCATCCTTATGTGGGCTGAAATGTGCCATGTTTGTGTCTCTCATGTACGTTTCTTTAACATTCGGGGACGAACGTTCCCAAGGGGGAGATATTGAAACGACCCCAAAAATGCCCGAAAATGTGCTTCGGAAACACCTATAATTGTAATTTCCATATATCTCAAAATCCGTGCATGATTTTGGAAATTCGACTTCATATTCTTATTTGTGGGGTCAAATTGAGTGGGAAATGGGTCTAACCCGAATTTTAGAGCAACCGTATCAAAATTCAAAAATCGCAAAAAATTGCGATTTGGAGGGGCAACTTTAAAGGGGCATATCTCTTAGCACACAAGGAACTGGAAGGGCTGCAAACTATTAAATTAAAGCTCTTTGAGTTAGCTTTCCAACGCACTTGGTTTCACCTCATTCCGAGTTAGGATGAGGGAGTTCTGACCATTTTCGTAAAACCTGTCTGTGCAGATTTGCAATTTCCAGTGAGCTATTTTTTTAGGCGGGTTGGAGACGTTTTTTTTATAAAAAGGGGATATGTCCCATACTTAGTCATTTCTCTTAACTCCAAAAACACTCTCTAAGCCCTCTCCAAAAATTCCACCAAGATCTTCAACCAAATTCAAACATCTCAAGCTCTAATTCCGGATTCAAGACTCAATCTCAAGCTTCGATTCTCCATTCCAATCTTCATCAAGGATTCTCCAAATTTGAGGTATGTGGGTTTGATTGTGGAAACCTTCCTTTCCACAAGTCCAACCATTTATCCTCTATTTCTACTCCAAGTTTATGGGTCCTTATGATTATTTATGAACTCTTGAATTATGGAATTACTACTACACACCCTATTATGGTCCATTTTGCATATTATCATGAAATGAAATTATTATGTGATGTTTATGGTTTACATGCTTCCATGATCAAATTATGAAGGTTGATATATATATGTATGTTGTTGGTGGGCTGATTTATATGGATTTTGGAATTGGTTGGACTTAGTATTCTTGGAATACATGATTTCATTTACATGAACAATTGCCCACCTGTGTTTGATTAAAAATGCCATTTATAGAATTCTTTAGGAAAGGGAAGGTCCAAGGTACGTCCTATGAGTCGGATGGTTATGTAATTACTGAAATGATGAGGAAATGGACACATGTATATGATTTTCTCTATATAAGTGTTGTGAGTCGACCAAGCCTAGTACGGGGGGTAGTAGGCCCGTATAACCGTATCGAGGGGTTGGTACCTTGGTTGCTAGTACGGGGGGGAGTAGGCCCGTATAACCACATCGAGGGGTTTGTACCTTGGTCCCTAGCTCGGGGGGTGGTAGGCCCGTGTAACCATATTGAGGGGTTTGTACCTCTTTCGCCTCTCCAAGGGGGTGGTAGGGCCTTGGAAATACTATATTGATGGTCACTCGCCACACATGTACTACGTCCCATTAAATATGATTTTTATGTAAGCATCATTATACATATTATTTTATTAATATGCTACTCCATGGGCATGATTCACCATTTTTCCTATATGTCCATCTAATGTAAGCATTGCATGCATCATATACTTAGTAAATCAATGTAACTAACACATCTTCTATGCCTATCATGATGTCACATTAGGGACGGAGACGGTTGAATCCATCCTCCTCGTGCTTAGTACGATTTTTCTAATAGGTTATTGGTGAGTCCTCCATTTTGGGGACTTTGCTCATGATCTTTTGCTATGTATAAAACTTTTCCTTTCTAGTTATGTTTTGACTATGAGGGTGAGCCCGGTAGTTTGTCTTGGCCCCCGCTAAGTACTCATGTTTAGAGGTGGTGTTGGACAAGTTGTGTATTATGTTTGAGCTTGACTCATCTATGGTATTTGTGTATCATTTCTTTTTTTTTTTCTTGCTCCCTTAGTCCCGATTTCCCCCTTGATTATGCTTATCGCTTATGGTCATTTAATTGCTTCCGCGACCAAGGATGTGTAATGATACGCTATGAGGCTTGTTTGGGTTCCTTCGGGTTCCCCATTCGCCGGTCACATCTAGGCCCTAGGCGGCTTGGGTCGTGACAAAGTTGGTATCAGAGCACTAGGTTGAATGATCCTCGGAGTCCAACACACCGCGTTGATTAGAGTCCGATTCATGGTTGTGTTGTGCACCACAACTATGAGTAGGAGGCTATGAGACGTTTTAGGAGATGTTTCCCTTCTCTATGTTCTAAGTCGTGCTGTAGAGTTGAATTAAGTTCTTCCCTAACGGTTGTTCTTTGCTATGCAAGATCATGTCTAATACAAGAGGAAGACGAGCCCGACTTGTTGCGTGAGTCATATAAGGTGTCAATAACTCAGTATTGGTGCATATATTTGTTGGCTAGGGAAGGGGGTAGGAAGGTCTATAGAAATTGTCCTATTTGGCATCTTGCATAAAATATTGCCTTGTTGTAATCTTGGTTGAATTGAACATGGTCGATTTTGATGTTGTTCTTGGGATGGATTGGTTGCATGCATACTATGCTTCTATTGATTGTAGAACCCGAAGGGTCAAGTTCCAATTCCCAAGTGAACCCATTCTTGAGTGGGAAAGCCAAAATGTGGTAGTCAAGGGAAGATTCATCTCTTGCATTAAAGCCCGTAAGTTGATCTCTAAGGGGTGTCTCTATCACCTCGTGAGGGTTAGGGATGTGGAGTCCAAAACCCTTCTTATAGAGTCGGTTCCGGTTGTAAATGAATTCCTTGATGTCTTTCCTAATGACCTTCCCGATGTTCCTCCCGAAAGGGAAATAGATTTGGCATAGACCTCCTCCCCGATACTCAACCCATTTCTATTTCCCCTTACCGTATGGCCCCGGCGGAGTTAAAGGAGTTGAAAGAACAATTGAGGGACTTGTTGGAGAAGGGTTTTATTAGGCCTAGCCAATCACCATGGGGTGCACCGGTGTTGTTTGTGAAGAAGAAAGATGGGTCCTTTAGGATGTGTATTGATTATCGGCAACTCAATAGGGTCACCGTCAAGAATAAATATCCTCTCCCTAGGATTGATGACTTGTTCGACCAATTGCAAGGGGCTAGCCACTTCTCTAAGATTGATCTTCGGTCCGGGTATCATCAAGTGAAGGTGAGGGAGGGTGACATTCCCAAGACAGCCTTCGGACTAGGTATGGACATTATGAATTTGTGGTCATGTCCTTTGGGTTGACCAATGCACCGGCTACCTTCAT
Source organism: Solanum appendiculatum (assembly GCA_018342035.1). NCBI lineage: Eukaryota > Viridiplantae > Streptophyta > Magnoliopsida > Solanales > Solanaceae > Solanum > Solanum appendiculatum. The sequence goes on along the minus strand of JAGDQO010001508.1, from coordinate 3,308 downwards.
GGACCTAATGAATAGGGTCTTTAAACCCTACCTTGATTCCTTTGTTGTGGTTTTCATTGATGATATTTTAATCTATTCGCATAGTGAGGAAGAACATATGGGCCACTTGAGGGTTGTGTTGCAAAGATTAAGAGAGGAGAAGTTGTATGCCAAGTATGAAAAGTGTGAATTTTGGTTGAGGGAGGTTGCCTTCCTAGGTCATGTGGTGTCGGGGGATGGTATTAAGGTAGACCCTAAGAAGACCGATGTGATTAGAAATTGGCCTAGGCCATTGACCCCATCGGATATTAGGAGCTTCTTGGGCTTAGCGGGTTACTACCGGAGATTTGTGAATGGGTTTTCTTCTATTGCTTCTCCCATGACTAAGTTGACACAAAAGAAGGCTAAGTTTGAGTGGACCGACGAGTGCGAAAGGAGTTTTCAAACCTTGAAAGATAAACTTGTGTCCGCTCCTATATTGTAACTACCGATGGGCTTGAGGGATTTGTTGTGTATTGTGATGCTTCTAGAGTTTGGCTTGGGTTTGTCCTAATGCAAATGGTAAGGTGATAGCCATGCTTCTAAGACAACTCAAAAGTGGCATGAAAAGAACTATGCTACGCATGATCTTGAATAAGCCGCTGGTGGTGTTTGCTTTAAAGATTTGGCGTCATTATTTGTCTGGGGTACATGTCGATGTGTTCACCGATCATAAGAGCCTCCAATATGTCTTCACCCAAAAAAGATCTCAACTTGAGACAAAGAAGGTGGCTAGAATTTCTTAAAGATTATGATATGAGTGTGCATTATCATCCCGGTAAAGCTAATGGGGTGGCGGATGCTTTGAGTAGGGTGTCTATGGGTAGCCTAGCTCATGTTGATATTGGTGATAGGGAAATGGCTAGGGAGGTACATCGGTTGGCTAGGTTGGGGGTTAGGTTGGAAGAGGTTGGTAATGGTGGTGTGGTCGTTGTTGATGCTGCTAGGTCTTCCTTGGTTGATGAGGTGATAGCAAAAACAAGATCTTGATTCTTCCTTGTTTGAATTGAAGGCCTTGGTGAAAGAGAGCAAGGTGGAAGTTTTCTCCCAAGGGGGAGATGGTGCCCTTAGGTACCAAGGTAGGTTGTGTGTGCCTTGTGTTGATGGGTTGAGGGAGAAAATTCTTGAGGAGGCTCATAATTCTTTTCCTACTCCATCCACCCCGGTTCCAACAAATGTATAGAGATTTGAGGGGATTGTATTGGTGATGAGGCATGAAGAGACATTGCCAAATTCGTCACCGGTTGTCATCAGTTGTCAACAAGTCAAGGCCGAACATCAAAGGCGGGGTGGGCTAACCCAAGACATAGAGATTCCTACTTGGAAGTGGGAAGAAATTAATATGGATTTTGTAGTTGGTTTACCCAAGACTAGAAAAGGTTTTGATTCTATTTGGGTGGTGGTTGATAGGATGACAAAATCGGCTCATTTTCTACCGGTAAAGACAACATATGGCGCGGAAGATTATGCAAGGTTATATATTCATGACTTGGTAAGGTTGCATGGGATTCCTCTATCCATCATATCGGACCGTGGTACTCAATTTACTTCACACTTTTGGAAGTCTTTTCAAAGGGGTCTAGGTACGAGAGTTAAGCTTACTACGGCCTTTCACCCGCAAACGGATGGACAAGCCGAAAGGACTATCCAACCACTTGAGGATATGCTTAGGGCTTGTGTATTGGAGCTTAAGGGTAGTTGGGATGATCATCTTCCATTGATTGAGTTTGCCTATAACAATACCTATCATTCTAGCATCGGTATGGCTCCTTTTGAGGCTCTCTATGGGAGGCGTTGTAGATCACCGGTTGGGTGGTTTGAGGTTGGTGAGGTGGCCTTGTTAGGACCATACCTAGTTATGGAGGCTCTTGAGAAGGTTAGGATGATTAGAGAAAAGTTGAAGATAGCCCAAAGTCGCCAAAAGTCCTATGCCGATGTGAGGAGAAGGGCTCTTGAATTCCGAGTTGGTGATTGGGTTTATTTGAAAGTGACACCCATGAAGGGTGTGGTTCGTTTTGGTAAAGAAAGGGCAAGTTGAGACCCAAGACCGGGGTCCTTAATAAGGTGATGAGAGAATTGCAAGGTAGCTTATGAGTTGGAATTGCCTAGCGATGATGGTTTTGGTTCATCCGGTAATTTCATTGTCTATGTTGAGGAAGTGTGTGGGGGAATCCGAATGCCCATTGTGTCTCTTGATGTTGTGGGGTGTTGTTGAAGATAATTTGACCTATGAAGAGGTTCGGTCCAGATGCTTAGATAGACAAGTGAAGAGGTTGAAAACAAAGATGGCTTCCATTATAAAAGTCCTTTGGAGAAAGTCAACAAGTTGAGAAGTGCAACTGGAGGCCGAAGCGGACATGCAAAGGCGATATCCCTATCTTTTCCCCTCCACTCGAGCCTAAAGTATTGATCTAAGCCCTTTATAAAATCTCAGGTCTTAAGTTCAGCCCCCATGTCATTGCATACATTCATGCTTAAGTTGACAAGTTCATTGTGGTTTTACAACTATGTTGAGGTTTTGAAATAAGGTGTAAGTGCATTGTTGCATCCTTATGTGGGCTGAAATTTCCATGTTTGTGTCTCTCATGTACGTTCTTTAACATTCGGGGACGAATGTTCCCAAGGGGGAGATATTGAAACGACCCAAATGCCCGAAAATGTGCTTCGGAAACACCTATAGTTGTAATTTCCATATATCTCAAAATCCGTGCATGATTTCGGAAATTCGACTTCATATTCTTATTAGTGGGGTCAAATTGAGTGGGAAATGGGTCTAACCCGAATTTTAGAGCAACCGTATCAAAATTCGAAAATCGCAAAAATTGCGATTTGGAGGGTCAACTTTAAAGGGGCATATCTCTTAGCACACAAGGAACTGGAAGGGCTGCAACCTATCAAATTAAAGCTCTTTGAGTTAGCTTTCCAACGCACTTGGTTTCACCTTATTCCGCTTTAGGATGAGGGAGTTATGACCATTTTCGTAAAACCTGTCAGTGCAGAATTTCCAATTCCAGTGAGCGAATTTTCTAGGCGGGTTGGAGTCATTTTTTATAAAAAGGGGATATGTCCCATATTTAGTCATTTTCTAAACTCCAAAAACCCTCTCTAAGCCCTCTCCAAAAATTCCACCAAGATCTTCAACCAAATTCAAACATCTCAAGCTCTAATTCCGGATTCAAGACTCAATCTCAAGCTTCGATTCTCCATTCCAATCTTCATCAAGGATTCTCCAAAGTTGAGGTATGTGGTTTGATTGTGGAAACCTTCCTTTCCACAAGTCCAACCATTTA